>SJYO01034137.1:34230988-34313859 GCA_006410555.1 Capra ibex | reverse complement strand
GTCAAGACAGGAGTTCGGTTCTTCCGACCGAGAGGTCGAGAACCTTTACAGAAGTACCTCCCGTGTGCTCTCTAGTTTCACACTTGTTAAGTCCGGGAATTAAACGGATTTTACTCTACTTCAAACAAATTGGTTGGGTGAAAAGGTAAATTTGAATAGTGTAACGGTAGTACATCTAAGTCGACTTCGTAGTAGTTACTACTAATCTACCTTTATTTACTCTTCTTCACTAAACAAAAAACGTCAGACGGAAACCAAGAAGTTTACCGGAGTGTTCATGATCAGAGATAAGATTTGTCCTGAACCATTAATCTTCTTGAGGGTGGAACAAGAAATTAACTCCACATGATCTCTAAGACGGAGACAATATAGTTTAAGATCCGTTAAAAATTTTTTTAGACTTAATAGGTATATCAAGGGAGACACGGGGGAAAAGGTAACGGTATACCCCTTCTCTATACTAGATTCAATTTGGTCAAGAGATTAAGCAAGACGAAGATATATTCGTTGGGTACGGTACAACGGTTAACCAGATTTTATTGATTCGTAGATAATCCACGGTCTTAGGTTTACCCCTGTTCTGTCTCTCCACACAGGGAAATTTATAAACATATAGTTTTTTATAAATCTAAGAACCGTAATTTTCCTGTCCTTAGGTGTGAAAACGGATTTAAACAGGAACAGTAGTCCAATATACCGGACCGTGTTGTTGTCAGAAACGGAGTCACTGACCGTCCTGTCGTCATTTCTACACCGGAAGGGTGTCTCGATCGGCTCATGAAACGTACTTTTGCATTGACTCCTAACAACTCCAACACAGACATAGTGTTTCGCACTTAGTTTGACCTTCCTCTTTCAGAATAGACTCAGTATCAGTGAGGACAGACACTTCTTCGTCATGCCGATTTAGCGATTTCGGCTCGTACGACTGACTGACCAAAGTCCCACTTAGTTTACCTCTACGTACTGAGAGCGGAAATGATGAGACCGATTACAGACTAGAGAAAGGGTCCAAGGAATGTCCATGAAAGTCGGTAAACCGAAACCCGGGACCCGGACACGCCCTTTCATGTAGCGGTACCACTACTACTTCCAGTAGGACCAGTGGGAAGACTCTGCGAAGGTGCACGTCTGAAACGTTCCAGCCACACAACTCTTCTACGTCTTCTTTTTACTGAATAGGAACGTAGGTCTGCTCTGGTCGCTGGCCGACCTTTACTAAAAGTAGGGCTCTTTAAGTCTGTTCACGGAGCTCACGATTTCTTCAAACCAGTCAGGGACGGGGTCTCGTGACGAGTTGTCTGAAGGTGTACCCTTGGTGGGTAGAAACGGTCCACCAGGAGGAGTGTACTTGTTGGTACCGGACACGGTAAAATATCCGAATGGAGGACACCCAACAGTCGATCGGTCCTCTGTGCCAAGTAGACTGGTCTAGGTTTGGTCTGTCGTCTGACGTTCTCTTTTATCTCCGGTTCTCAAACATGGCCTTTGCCGTCGGGATTTCTGGGTTAAGGTGTTTTGTACGAAACGTACTTTCACTTTTCAGTTTCACTTCAGCGAGTCAGTACAGACTGAGAATCGCTGGAGTACCTGACGTCGGATAGTCCAAGGAGGCAGGTACCCTAAAAGGTCCGTTCTCATGACCTCACCCAACGGTAACGGAAGAGGTAACCTTTTCTGTTCAGTGGTCGTTTTGAGTGAGGTCGAGGAATGACAGGACGTGACTTAACCCTCGAAAAATTGTAGACCCCGTCTTCGTGAGTTAAACTAATGTTTCCGGTCCGGTTGTAGACGTATGGAACCTAGTTTGTATAGAGGATCACACTTATTTTGTCAAAAGTAAACGAAAAACTACCCCATCCCTGATGTTGTAGGTATGGGAACCTCTTTACGAATGTTTAAGTCGTAAACTGAAAAGGATGCTTGATGTAAGTTAATTGAGAACAAATAGGTGTACACTAAATAGACGACGTTTTAAATTTACTTTCTGACAGGAAAAGACTAACGAGTCAAATACGGAGTCGGTCTAGTGTATACAGAATATTCTTTTTTTTTAAGTACACTACACGAAGTTTAATTTTAAAGAAAACAGTACAGACGTAACAACGAATCGAGGTCCTTATGTCGTTGGTCATTGAAATCCATTACCGTGAATAATTGAGAATAATGTCGAAGACACTAAAAGTTCCTCCCCTTCAGAGATCAGATATACATTTCGATGTTGGGTCACTCAAGAGTAAAGATTTCTCACGAGGAGTACATGGTTATAGGAGAGGGAATTGTAAAGATGGGAGAAAGAAAGGTACTGGGGTTTTCGTTTCTCGTTGTAAAGTCGTCTCTTACACCGGTCCAATCTTGAGGACGTTAGTGTAAAATAGGATTGAGTCTAAATTGTCAATGGAAGCTCTAAATTTTCAATACATCAAATAGATTAATGATGTACATCGGTCCGTATTTTACGTATGAAGTCTTAATCGAGAATTCTCTTTTAGTTTATCTACTCACTTATGAGGTTTATGGTCAAAGGAACATAATATAGTGGTTAGACTTACATACATGACTTCCGGTAATTTTTAACTTTTTAATTTAAGTAAATGTTTCAACATTTACAACCGGTAACTCAGTTGGACTTATAAGAAAGTAATACGATAAACAGTCTCGAGAAAAGAAAGAAAACCTCAGGACCGGGTAGCAGGTATGTAACAAAAAACCGACACGTAGTGTAGTACGCCTTAGGACGGTAGGAGGTGAGAATGAGAGTCTAGTGAAGACTTAGTTGTGAGACGACGAGTCTTAGGTCCATTTTCCCTCTCCATAGTGTTGATCAGTCCCTACCGTCACCTTTTCTTCCTTTATAATTGTGAAACAGTATGTGGACTTAGATTGTGTACAACACTTAGTTGATATGAAGTTTTTTATTTTGCATCCTTTATGAACTTGAACCTTGAGAGACCTATACACCTCTTTCCCGACACATGGACCTATGTAGATATCAGTTCAGATCTGTTCGTAGGCTTATTGGGTCTAGAGGTTTCCTTTCCGGTCCTAAAATTGTGAATTACAAAGGTGGTATTAAGTGATCTACTAATGTTTACGTCAAATGACACTAATCTCTAGATGTCATCTCTTTTTGTCTGAAACCTAGTCATATGATATGGGTAGGTTTAGGAAACTTTAGATGACATAAGTTACGCGTATATACCTCGGTTCCGGATATGTCAGTTTGACTTTACGTCTCCTATATTACATATATCTGCTACGTCTATATTTTTATACGTGTCCCTTTGTCCCACCCCACCCCTGGTCGCCTCCTGTCCTTCTCCTTCACGACCAAAGGTACGTGAAGGTACGTGAAGGAATCTCCTCAAGGAGTCGTTCGAGCTACGTAAACGAATCTCTCAAGATTCGTTTGAGAGGGTTTTAGTTTAATAGACCCATTAATAAGTTGGACTTCGAGTACAGAGAAAAAGGACATAACTGTTCAGGGTATACAAACTTGTTCGAACTGGATTCCTTAAACCTTCCAGTAACTGAAAAATCACCCGACTACTTGTACATATACTTTTAGGACAAAAGTCTCAAAACGAAATAACGATTTATGAATTAACACTGAGACTTACACGAAACTAAGACGAAAGTGGTTGAGAGTTTCCTTGACCCTACATATTTAATAATCACTTTACGTATGTATATTCCCGAGATAGTAAAAGTTTGATACTCCTTTTATCATCAGAGGATAGAAACCTTCAAGGTCTGTAGAGGAAGACGGAAGTAACTGTATAATGAGAAAGGAGAGGATTTACCTTTGAGTAGAGTAAGTCTTTCCGGGGTGTATTAGCCTTTACGGTTGACCTTCGACAGTGAAAAATAAAGATTCGTCGTGGAGAGGGTCGAGTGGTACGATTATAAGGTGTCTTCAAACACCGTGACCGGGTGACCTTTCTTATGATCGACCCCGGAGGAGTTAGAGGACATAATGACACAGAGAACCTGACTTAGAGAGTGATCATGGACGTCTTTCTGACCGATTTAATTTCAAACAGTTTGACTGTACTTTCCTTAACCACAGGAAAGTCGACCCAAATAGTTTCAAAATTCGAGAGTTTAATACTCTGTACCTTCGACTCGGACACCGGGTCCACTAAAAATTTCAAGGACGGTCGATGTTTAGATATTTATTTCTTCACTACTACGGAACTTAGACCCGAGTCGTAAAAGAATTTACATACGAAACCCCCGAAGGGACCACCGAATCTGTCATTTCTTAGACGGACATTACGACCTCTGAGTCCAAGTTAAGGACCCAGTCTTTCTAGGGGACCTCTTCACTTACCGATGAGGTCATAAGGATGGACCTTTTAATTTTTTATATATATAGGGTACCTGTCTCCTCAGACCGTCCGATGTCACGTACCCTAACGTTTCTCAGACTGTGTTGACTCGTTGATTGTGAAGATTGATTAGATACGAAACCAGTTTACAAATAAGAGAGTATGGAGTCAAAAGAGTAGTTATTTAGACACTACACCGCTAGTATCTAATTCCAGACCTCTTTTATAAAAAATCTATCTGCTTGTCGTTTATTCTTCCGGAACCAGCCCCTTACTTCGAACCACACAAACCCCCGAGTGTCCACCATCTCGACGTCGCAGTACTAGTCTTCCCTCGTACTTTGTTCCACTTTAGCTACTCCATCCATCTACCATACCTTAACACAAGGAGGTTTTAAGTACACAACTTCGAGATTTGCAATTACACTGATAAACCTCTGTCCAATAAGTGTCTTCATTAATTCCAATTGACTCCAGTATTCGGACCCTTCTCGTCCTGTATTGTCCAATTCGTAGGAAAATTCTGTTCAGTCATCTCTTGCGAAATCAGTGGACTCCTACGTCAACCTTCCGTCGACAGACGTTCGGTTCTTCTCTAAGGAGTGGTTCTTGACTTTACCGACCTGGAGATAGACTCGGAAGATCAGAGGTATTGGTATTCTTTTAAGTAAAGACACAAAAATAATGATGTGTCCGACATCATAAGCGAACGCCGTCTAACTCGATTCTGTCGTCTGATATGACCCGGCGTTCCCGGTGTCATCCTTCGACTCAAAATTCTCTCAACACGACTCAGGTCCCAAAGTGTCGAGTGTATTCAGTCGACAAGTCCAAAGTCCTTAAAACATTTGACAATTGACAGTTTAAGTTTCGATTTACAACAGATATTGTTATCCTTATAAATGTCGTTCCTTTGACCGTTTATGATATTTAGTTCCGAGAAGAGAGAGAAGGGTTTTGGGGGAAGGTTCTCTTGGTCAACCGTTGATAAGTCTTGTGATTACTCCATACACATTAAATTCAAGTTGGTAAACAGTGACCTCCCAAATTCGTCCTACTACTCAACTGGATTAAATATAAGACTTCATTAGTGTAACCGGTGAGAGACCTCTTACCAAGGACCCCGTACTCTCACATCCGGTCCCCTAAGTTCTTCTTTCTGAACTCAGGCCTAGTAGACTGGGTTTTCCGGTCGCTAGTGAAATGACAGTGCCGTCTCCTGTGGAAATCATGAGGGAAGGACTCGGATATCTTGGAATATCTTTTATACGAAGAAATTAGAAAACGAGTCCGCGGGTTAAAGGATTTTGAAGTTAGTCTTTGGTCGAGAGGAGAAATGGGGTTTAATGGTAGTCCTAGTCCGAAGTATCTACTCTGGGAGTTTACTTAGTCTCAGAGTTTCTGGGAGTCTCTTCGTCCCGGATCCCTCCTGTCACCGGTATACCGGGGGTGGGGTCACGGTTTGTCCCCATCTCTCACTGGTCCCTTGCTCTGCACTGGTTGTTGAGACATCGACTTAAAGATCCCACCAGTCGGTTGAGTAAGTCCGGTTCTACACCAACCTAATTTCTTTGATTTGTCGCGGTGCCGTGGAAGTGAAGGACTCATGACCGAATCACACTGTCGTCTCGGTCGACCAGACCCAAACTTAAAGACGAGGTGGTGTACTGGAGTGTCGTACTGGGACCCACGGACCATGGAGTCAAAGGTGTGACCACTGAGTCAACGATGTGGACGATGGAGTCAAACGTGTAAAGATTTTATCCCCACCACTATCCAAACTGATAGAATTTAAACCTAGGTGTAGGGTGTGTCTCAATCATCGTCTATTCCCAAACGAAGACAATATAGACACATGGTCTGCGAAATTAGAAGTGCAGGTGACATTCTGTCCCTGAGCCCCTTCTTCACTACAGTTACTCCGATGTACGGGTCCTTTACGTCTCCATCTAGACTTGGGGTCCGAACAGACCAAGGATTTCGAAGGACTGTTTCTCCCTTTTGAGAGAGGTTCTTTGGTCCTTTATCTCTACGGGGTTCCTTTTAGTAAGTTCACGTTTCTTTTTACATTCTGAAACCTGATTCGTTTCCGCTAATGACCTATCGGAAAATTACCCTACCACCTCAGAAGAGACTGAAATACCCCCGAGGTACGGAAAGTCACGGAGACTCAATAAAATGTTGAGACTTTTAATTCCCTATCGTTACGTTTCTATAGGGTAATTTAGATGATGACACCCATTCTTATGGAATCTTCTTTACCTCATCGGGATTATCAGTTGAGTTCTCAAACTTTACGTCACGAACCCACGTTAGAGATTTTACTGTCTTACTAGAGCCAAGCAAAGGTTCCGTTTGGTAAGTTATAGTGTCATTAGGTTCAGATGTGGGGTTGATGATTATGGTTTCTTCGACTTCGGCTTGACAAGATACTTCTGGATGTTCTGAAAGATCTTGATTGTGGTTTTTCTTTTTTTTCTAAAGGAAAAGTAGTATCCTCTGACCTTACGTTTTCATCCTTCAGTTCTCTATGGACCTCATTGTCCGTTCAAACCGGAACCTCATGTTTTACTTCGTACGGTTTCCGATTGTCTCAAAACGGCTCTTTTACGTGACCAGTACAGTTTGTGGGAGAAGGTTGTGTTCTCTGTTGAGATATGAACCTATAGTTGTCTACCAGTTATGGTTTTATTCTAACTAATATAAGAAATGTCAACCTCTACCTCTTCGAGATATGTCAGTCGTTTGTGTTCTGACCCTTCACTGATACCGAGTCTGGTAATTGAAGAATAACGGTTTAAGTCTGAATTTAACTTCTTTGATCCCTTTTGGTGATCTGGAAAGTCCATACTAAATTTAGTCTAGGGAATGTTAATGTGTCATCTTCACTCTTTATCTAAGTTCCCTAATCTAGACTATCTGTCTCACGAACTACTTGATACCAGTCTCCAAGCACTGTAACATGTCTTTTGTCCCTCGTTCTGGTAGGGGTTCTTTTCTTTACGTTTTTTCGTTTTACTGACAGACTCCTCCCGAATGTTTATCGACACTTTTCTTGTCTTCACTTTTCGTTTCCTCTTTTCCTTTCTATATGGGTAAACTTATGTCTCAAGGTTTCTTGTCGTTCCTCTCTCTTCTTTCGGAAGGAGTCACTAGTCACGTTTCTTTATCTTCTTTTGTTATCTTACCCTTCCTGATCTCTAGAGAAGTTCTTTTAATTTCTATGATTCCTTTACAAAGTACGTTTCTACCCGAGTTATTTCCTGTCTTTACCATACCTGGATTGTCTTCGTCTTCTATAATTCTTCTCCACCGTTCTTATGTGTCTTCTTGATATGTTTTTTTCCAGAATTACTGGGTCTATTACTGCTAGTGAGTGGATCTCGGTCTGTAGGACCTTACGATTTAGTTCACCTGGAATCCTTCGTACGACGACGACGACGATGACGACGACGACGACGACGACGATTCAGTGAAGTCAGCACAGACTGAGACACGCTGGGGTGTCTGCCGTCGGGTGGTCGGAGGCGGCAGGGGTCCTAAGAGGTCCGTTCTTGTGACCTCACCCAACGGTAAAGGAAGAGGTTACGTACTTTCACTTTTCACTTTCACTTCAGCGAGTCAACACAGGCTGAGAAGCTCTGGGGTACCTGACGTCACATGGTCCGAGGAGACAGGCACCATAAAAGGTCCGTTCTCATGACCTCACCCCACGGTAACGGAAGAGACATCCTTCGTATTGATTCTCGTTTTGATTACTACCTTAAAGTCGACTCGATAAAGTTTAGGATTTACTACAATTTCCCGACGTGAGTAATACGGTCTTTTAAACCTTTTGCGTCGTCACCGGTGTCCTGACCTTTTCCAGTCAAAAGTAAGGTTAAGGTTTCTTCTTGTTACGGTTTCTTACAAGTTTGATGGTGTGTTACCGTGAGTAATGTGTACGATCGTTCCATTACGAGTTTTAGGAAGTTCGATTCGAAGTTATTATACACTTGGTTCTTGAAGGTCTACATGTTCGACTTAAATATTTTCCGTCTCCCTTATCTCTAGTTCAACGGTTTTAGACGACCTAGTATCTTTTTCGTTCCCTTAAGGTCCTTTTGTGGATGAAGATGAAGTAACTGATACGATTTCGGAAACTGACACGCCTAGTGTTGTTTGACACCTTTTAAGAATTTCTCTACCACTTTGGTCTGGTGGAATGGACGGAGGACTCTTTGGACATACATCCAGTTCTTCGTTATCAGTCTTGGCCTGTACCTTATTATTTGACCAAGATTTGACTCTCTACTCCTGTAGTTCCGACATATGACAGTGGGACGAATGAAGATACGTCTCATGTAAGTCGTTTTACAGTCCGACCTACTTCGAGTCCGACCTTAGTTCTAACGGTCCTCTTATAGTTATTGGAATTTATACGTCTACTGTGGTGGGATTACCGTCTTTCGTTTCTCCTTGAGAGCTAGTTCCACTTTCTCCTCTCACTTTTTCGACCGAATTTTGAGTTGTAAGTTTTTTGTTTTGAGTACCGTAGGTTAGGGTAGTGGAGTACCTTTTATCTACCCCTTTTTTTACCTTTGTCACTGTCTGAAATAAAAGAACCCGAGGTTTTAGTGAACCTACCACTGATGTAGGTACTTTAATTTTCTGTTAACGAGGAACCTCTTTTCGATACCAAAAAGGTCATCAGTACATACCTACACTCTCAACCTGATATTTGTTTCGACTCGTGGTTTCTTAACTACGAAAACTTGACACCACAACCTCTTCTGAGAAGTCTCAGGGAACCTGACGTTCCTCTAAGTTGGTCAGTAAGGATTTCCTTTAGTCAGGACTTATAAGTGACCTTCCTGACTACGACTTCGACTTTGACGTTTTGAAACCGGTGGACTACGTTTCTTGACTGAGTAAATTTTTCTGGGACTACGACCCTTTCTAACTTCCGTCTTTCTCTTCCCCTGTAGTCTCCTACTCTACCGACCTACCGTAGTGACTGAGTCACCTGTACTAAAACTCATTTGAGGTCCTCAACCACTACCTGTCCCTCCGGACCGCACGACATCAGGTGCCCCAGCGTTTCTCAGTCTGTGCTGACTCACTGACTTGACTTGACTTGACTTAAATTCTCAGAAAACCTATCGTTCCTCTAGTTTGGTTAGTCAGGATTTCCTTTAGTTGGGAGTTATAAGTAATCTTCCTGACTTCGAAGGTATAAAACCGGTGGACTACACTTGTCGGTTGAGTAACCTTTTCTGAGACTACTACTCTTTCTAACTCCCGTCTCCCTCTTCCCCCACTGTCTCCTACTCTACCAACCTACCGTAGTGACTGAGTTACCTGTACTCAAACTCGTTTGAGGTCCTCAACCACTACGTGTTCTTTCGGACCGCGCGATATCAGGTACACCAGTTTTTCTCAGCCTGTGTTGACTCGTCGACTTGTTGTTCATGTTTCTTAAGAAGAGGTTTCTGTTCGTTTAAAACGTTTGGGGATTTTTATTATTATTTGGTTCAAAGTTCAGGTATATATTTGAATGAAGTTGTATGGAAATGGGGTATCTTTTAACACTAGAAAACTGAAGAGGAAACTTGGTCATATTACAGTAGAGTCACAAGAGTGGGTTAGTCATTCAATCTATTTTTAGAAACTGTTCACAAGTAAAATCCAAAAACACTCTTAATACTAAAATGAAGAATTTTTTTTAGGAGATTGTGTCTCTTCTCCTGTCCAAGTCTTGACACGGGATCCTAGAGGACTTCTTCTTTTTCCAGGTGAGAGACGGTATTTATGTCATAAAATAACCTGTGGTCGTCTGGTAGAAACCTAAGTTGGTATTTACAAAAATGAAATACTTTCAGACATAAAAATTTTTACCGTATTTCAAGTTGAATTCCGGTTTAGAGAAAATTTATAAAAGATTTACAACAGGAATGTTTAATAAAAATATACCACGATGTTAAGGTTAGTTTCAACAGATGTTATACTCTTTGTAGATGCGACCTACTCATATAATAATTTATATAGTCACTAATACAACTCCGAAAGGAAACCTTTTGTTGAACATATAATGTCGATTTCACATAAAGGACTCGATAATACGAGGAAACAACGATGACAACAAGTTAACAAGTCAACACAGGCTAAGAAACGCTGGAGTACCTGACGTTGTACGGTCCCTAATACGAGGATTTTAGAGAATTAGTTCTTACTTCTTATTATTTCAACCTATACCCACAATCGTGACCTGACACCGGGGTCCACTTTACGGATCTTTATACTTGTCACCAACAGAACTTTGCTTAACTTCATAAGACTGACTTCTTAGTCCTTACTCCTCTACTTCTTCAATAACTGGGACGTAGTTTCACGTCTCCCAACCGAGTCGAGTGAACCTGTAAGGTTGTCTTCGGGACTGACTCTGACAGCAAGTCAACGATTCAGCACAGGTTCGGAAACCGGTGAGGTACCAGACGGTGTGCGGTCCGGAAGGACAGGAAGTGATAGAGGACCTCAAACTGTTTTTCTGACGGACTCATATTTTGTCATTTAATTTAATAAACCGTTGGTTCAATAGGAGTCTCCAGAACCTATCTGAACCTTTTTCATATGTAAAAGGGTTAATAAACAAGGTGTATTAAAAGTTCACTAAGACAATGGAAAAGGACTTGACTGTATCGGTCTCCCACTGGGATTTTAATGTGACATCAAATACAAGAAGGTCTTCTAAGGTAAACTTAATAAAGGAACTTGGAGTTCAACAAGCTGTTGTATTACTTGTACAAATATTTACAGACAGTTCTGATTCCCACACGTGATTGATGTCCAGAAGGTGGGAAGTCCCCCGACTAATGAAGGAGGGTCCCACGACCTACACCGTGGATCTAATATGGACATAACACCAATGAGCAAATATTTTGAACCGACCACAGATACTAAAACGACGAAATGTTACTGTTTTATCCACGGGGACGACGACACAACTCATTCCAAGGGTGGACTCCGAGTAGATGTCTACGACGCTGGTCACTACGAGGTAGGACACGACGTCGAGGACCGACGAGCTCAGGGAACGGTGTCTCGTCAGCGTAAACACACTTTACAGAGACAATGAAAACGGTCTACGTTACAACTCGACTCATCCTCATACTAAATCACATCGGGTTCCCAGATGTGACTCTCCTTCTCTGTTCTTGCGGCCCGTTGACACGGTTCCTGTCGTCCCTACGTACCCGTGAAGGAGACACTGTTTTTTACTCGGGGTAGTCTCGTAGTTTTCAAGAACGGTTTACAACGGGTCCGCTGAATCACTCGTCTCGGTGTTCGGGCGTACGGAAATATTGGGGGGACTCTGTGTAGTGGTTCATGAACATTAATGTAACGTGATATGAACGACAACGAGTCAGTACAGGTCCAGAAACGTTGGGGTACCTGACACCGAGTAGTCCGAGGAGACAGGTACCCTAAAGGGTCCGTTCTTGTGATCTCACCCAACGGTAAAGGAAGAGGTTCCCTAGAAAGACTAGTTTCTTAGTTTTGGAGTAGAGGACGTAACGTCCACCTAAGAAATGGTGACTCGGTGGACCGTGATCAAGGGGAAATAGGACTTCTTTACTAGGTGGTAGGGATGACCTACGGACTTTTAAACCTATCATGACTTGGGATTTACATGTTGGGAGAAAGGATATATATGTATGTATGTACATCATTTCTAATTAAATATTTGATCCGTGTCAGTCTTTAATTGTTACTAATTATTATTTTATCTTGTTAATATTATAAGACATTATTCTCAATACACTTACACCAGACAAACAGAGAGAGTTTCATACAACATGTCTAAATTACGGAAAAGGTAGAATTGATTCGTGGATGGTGTTACACCGGTACACTCATTGTCTTACGAACCATTTATGGTGTAACACGCTTCCAAACAATGATGTAGTCTAAGGTAGAAGTCACGGTTTGTTTTAGGGTATATTCGAGAACCAGGTTCAGTCCAGAAAGTCCCCGATCTTTCGTCCAGTCGGACTTACGATTCTTTATGTTGGGTCAAATGAAAGACTCGGTATTCTAAGGTTCAGAGCCAAGGACACCCGGACCTCCGGAGTATGTTTCCAAGACTCCGGTACAAGTCCTAGTCCTTCTTCTCCACCGTAGACCATTTCAACAGGGTGGTGTCCTCCTACGTCCAGTCGTCGAGTCTCTGTCGTTTACCTCGCCCCCGCCCATCCCCTACCCCAACCCCCTACTTTAAACCTCACTCTTTGACTCCAGACTCTTCCCTTGGACTACTTCCCTGTAGAAATTGCCCTGAATGTCCACGGACTAAAACGTTTACCCCTTTGTCTAGGTCTCTCCCATGAACGACAAGACCATCCACCGGGAGGACCTTGATCTTGGGCCCAACGGGTTGAAGAGAAGGTTACGAAAATTTTATCCAGAAATCGAGGAGGTACGACAGAGGTGGGATCAGTTCACTGGTGTGTCTTATCTAAACGGTCCTGTCGTTCGTTAAATTTGTCGGAAACGATTTTGTAAAGCTAAACAGTCTCGTGTCCAGGTTCAGCCTCCAAACCCATTATGTGGTAGGAGAGTTAACCTTCTTCTCGGTTCTTCACCTGGGTCCGGCGTGGGAGGAACTTCTACGAGGACGTTGTTCGACCCTCTTTCCGGACGATAGGAGTGTAGACGGTCATCCCCCGTGTGTGCCTCTTCCAAATAGTCGACACGTCAGACCGGCGACGGGCGTCTCTCCTCCCGGCGCACGGATCCAAAGGTCGGTCCCTGGTCGTCATTTTTCGGCCATACTGACCAAAATGACACATCGTTTTACTTTTGTGAGTGTCTACGAGTAAACAAGATATTAAAGTCTAAGGAATCACGACTTCGACTGATCGAGGTCTGTCCCGTGAACTTATATTTAGTAGTAGTCCTACGTTTTCTCGATACCAGAAATTCAATAAGAGTGTGAGCCAAAGATGTAGACTTTCATTTCCCTTGGTGTCACGGGGGCCACGCCGACGACTCCCCATCTAATAGTAGAGAATAGTGTATCATTCATGAGTGACACATGATGACCGGTCGTTAACTTTCACTAAAGTGAGATAATTGTATAGGGAATTCATTTATAAATAACTCGTGGATGATACATATTCTGAACCCTCTATCTTATTATAATGTAAAGTAAGAAGTCTTTATAGTGTTATTAATAAAAAGTACGAAATCGATAAAAATATAAAAAAGAATTCTTGTCGTCAAGATATTAGAGACCAAAGAAAACGACAGGAACAATATTCTTCAAGTCGTGATTTAGACTTCCGGGTCGAACCGACGACAAAACAGGTAATACTGGTCGTCTAAAGACAAGAAGAAAAGATCAACGAACAGTACAAGATGACTATAAATATTAAATGATTCAGTGACATATGGAGAAACTGGACGGAAGAGTAGGTGTCGATACCTGATGACGGAACGACTGTCCTTCGTGAACAGTCTCTGACCTTGTGAAGTCCCTTTCCTCCCACTGACGGGTCTTTTTTTTTTTGGGTGTTTGGTGTGTATAAATGTCCATTCCTTTACTGATTTAGCCGGACTCCCCTTTCCCCTACTTCACCTTTGTCATCATTAGTTTTGTCGAGACTCTTTCTGTCCTGACCACGAAACCCCGTCTTTATGCCCATTTTTATTTCTAGGAAGGGTCCCGTCGAGGGTCACTCCCGTCTCTTCTTTTTCCTCTCCTCCACCACCTCCACTCGGGATTTTTCGTGTCTAATCCCCTCTTCACGAAACATAGGTAAAGTCCCTACTTCCTTCTGTCCTTTCTGTTGATCTTTACCCAAAGGGTAGTTCCTTATTTCTTCTCGTCCCTCATCTTTAGTGATGGGTCCTCCCCTCTTTAAATGGGTCAATGGACTTCCCTCTTCAAGGACCCCAGTGACCAACGACTCGACTAGAGTCCGGGGGGACTCTAACAGTCTACCGGAGCCAGGACTACAAGTGTATGGAGGTACTTGGTCCTACCCATATTCCTCGATCACTTGTGTACACAATTTTGTGACGTCACGAGTCGTGTGTAGTTCCCTCGACGTCTACCCGGTCGTATGAACTGGACTTTCTTCTTTTCCTTTTTTCTTTTGCACGACTAACATCGTTACCTCTCATCGGATACGTCGACAATTCTTTTATAGAACCGGTTTGTCAAGTGTTGAAAAGAAAATTTTCGATTCATCTGAGGTGTTTTATACATGGAGGCACACGGTTTTGCATACACGAACTTGGTATGCGACCTTTGATGGTTTTACAGATAGTTAGTCTTTTACCTTTTTTATAACATAAAAGTGTGTCGTTACTCTTACTTGTTTGACGTCGATATATGTTATGTTTACTTAGAGTATTTGTCTTATAACTTACTTTCTTCGATATGTGTTTTCTTGCGTCTGATATACTGACGAAAATGTATTCCTAGTTTCCGTCCAACGTGATACTACAATGGTCAAACCCACCACCAGTGGGAACCCCATGACTGACCGTGAGACGTGGTCGATCAAAGACCCCACGGACAGTACAAGACAAAGAACTAACCGACGAATGTTCGTATATGTAAGCGAAGTACTTTTAAGTAACTTGACACGTATAAAGATAGTCAAAATACAATCTAAAGTTATGCTTCTTTTTCGTTGTTGTGTTCGTCGATACTCCCAGAACTGTGACCCAGGGTCCTTCCCGGCACCCAGTATACCGTGGGCGGGGTCACGGTTTGTCCTCATCTCTCGCTGGTTCCTCACTCCGTACTAGTGGTTAAGGTATCGACCGAAATATCCCATTGACCAGTTGAGTGAGTGCAGTTCTACACCAATCTAATTTCTTTGATTCGTCAAGACACCGTGGAAGTAAAGGACTCACGACCGACTCACTGTCGTCTCGGTCGACCGGACCCAAACTTAAGGTCGAGGTAGTGTACTGGGGGGTCGTACTGAGACCCAGTCACAGAATTTGTGGGTCATAGAGTCAAAGGTGTAGAGATTTTATCCCCATCACTCTCCAAACCGTTGTAATTTAAACCTAGGTGTAGGGTGTGTCTCATTCAACGTCCATTGCCAAACAAAGACAAATGTAGACACACGGTCCGTGAAATTAGGAGTATAGGTATGTACCTGAGTCCCTTCTTCACTAAAGTCACACCGGTGTACGGGTCCGTTATATCTTATCTCTAGACTTAGGGTCCGAACGGATCGAAAAGACTGTTTCTCCCTTTTGAGAGAGGATCTTTGGTTCTTTACCTTTTCTATTTGTTCTTTTGGTAAGTTCCCACTCCTTTGTACAATCTGAAACCTTGTTCGCTTTTTCTAATGACCTATCGGAAGGTTACCCTACGACCTCAGTAGCGTAATAGACTAAAATACTCTCGAGACACGGAGGGTAACGGAAAACTCGATAAAACAACAACAAATCAACAAGTCAACACAGACTGAGAAGCGTTGGGGAACCTGATATCGGGAGGTCCGAGGAGACAGGTACTCTAAAAGGTCCGTTCCTATGACCTCACCCAACGGTGCGGTAAGAGATCCCCTGGAAGGGTTGGGTTCCTATTTTGTTTGTAGAGATCAGAGGACGTAATATCCACCTAAGAAATGGTGATTCGGTGGACTCTTCGGGAAGACTTTTAACATTTAATCCCTATCGTTTCTGTTTATTTATTTAAGACCTTGGGGGATTTTTGTTATGATTTCTTCGTTTAGGTATTTATTTTAATACAGTTGTAAGGAAATATGGTATGTTTGAACACCAGAAAACTGAAGAGGAAACTTTGTCAATATAGAATGGTAACGGAGTAAGTTCACCACTCAATTTATTTTAGAAACTACACATAAGTAAGATACAAACGTACTCTTCGTACTAAAATGAGAAAGTTGTGTACCCTTCTTCTGTCCAAGTCTAGACACCGGGACCCCGAGGGACTCCTTCTAGATCAGAAACAAGATGACTTTAGACGACCGTCCTCGGGTTCACCGGGCGTACGACGTCCGTACTGCGGTTTCGGGGTCCAAACCGGACACGGGACGAAGGACGGGTCCTAACAGTTCCTGACACTTCCGACCGACCTGACATTTTCCTTGAGACCGGTTGGACTTTCGTTATTTGGTACTCATCCCTTCCTACGATGTTATCGTTTCGGTCCCGACACCCGTGGGTCAGACGGATGACGAAATCCCTCGACGTTTTTTCCCCTTTTTTTTTTTTCTCAGATTCGGTCGTTGTAATTCTGATCTAGAAAAAATTTTTATTTAAATAACTAAAATTAACCTCCGATTAATGAAATGTTATAACATCACCGAAAGTGGTATGTAGTTGTGTTTAGTCGGTTGTCACATGTACACAGGGGGTAGGACTTTGGGGGAGGGTGGAGGGAGGGGTAGGGTAGGGAGTCCCAGTAGGATCAAGTGGTCGGGACTCGTGGGACAGAGTACGAAACTTGGACCTGACCGCTAGACAAAGTGTATACCATCATATGCAAAGTTACGATAAGAGAGTTTAGTAGGGTGGGAGCGGAAGAGGGTGTCTCAGGTTTTCAGACAAGAAATATAGAGACAGAGAAAACGACAGAGTTTATTTTCCAGTAGTGATGGTAGAAAGATTTAAGGTATATATACACAATTATTTGACAACCACAAAAAGACTGAATGAAGTGAGACATATTATCCGAGGTCAGGGAAGTGACAAGTGTACTTTGATAGATGTTGTAACAATTAACTGATATGGGGTTATGTTTTTTATAAAAATTTCAATGGTTTTTTTTTTTTTCTTATTACGTTTTGTTTGTTTGTTTGTTTTTTTCTGTTGGAGTACTCCACCCTTCTCAAAGGACGGGAAAGACAACCTTTCACTTCACTCCGACCCTAAGGTGGGTCGTGACTCTGTTAGTGGGAGTAACTCACTCACGAGTTAGTGTCTCGTGGGACCCTTCTGGATCCAACGCCTCCAGACGTAGGTCTGACCACCGAGACTCCACGATCGTCCTGGAGGTCCACCACGACAGGTCAGTCTTCAACTTTTACATCCTGACGATTCCTCTCCAGCCTATTAAATAGGTAAGTTGTTAAATAACACTTAGATAAAACATAGTCCGTGTCAAAGTCTGACTGATTCACTTCACTTCACTTCAGAGAGTCAGTACAGACTGAGAAACGCTGGGGTCTGTGACATCGGGTGGACCGAGGAGACAGGTACCCTAAGAGGTCCGTTCTCATGACCTCACCCACCAATAAGGGAAGAGGTCCCCTAGAAGGGCTGGGTCCCTAACTTGGGTACAGAGGGCGTAACGTCCGTCTACGAAATTGGAGACTCGGTGGTCCCTACGGTAGGTAGAAAGTCAGTCTGACTGATTTTCTCCGTTTTAAGAGATAAGAGTACCTCGATTTTAAGGTCACGCCCGTCAATTATTCACTTTATATATCATTCCAATCTGTCCCTATTCAACGTATCTCATTTAGTTTCTTCTCTCTTACTTAAACCTCTTAATCCCTTACCCCCGTCCCACCCCTACTACGTTTACCTGAAGGGTCCACCGCGACCACCATTTCTTGGACGGACGGTTACACCCTCTGTATTCTCTACGCTCTAACTAGGGACCCAGCCCTTCTAGGGGACCTCTGCTGCACCGTTAGGTGACGTCATAAGAACGGACCCTTTAGGGTACCTGTCTCCTCGGACCTCCCGATATCAGGTACGTAGCGTTTCTCAACCTGTGTTGACTTCACTGACTCGTACGTTCGTGCGTGTTACTACGTCTATATGAATCGTACCAGTCTCTTCTGGAGTCAGTCTCCCGTAGACACATTTTGGACTTCAATTCACTCCATTATTCGGTACGTCGATAGGTTCTTTCTTGTAAGACCTACTCCCCCTTTCGTTACGTTTCTGAGTACCATTCTTCCATGAAGTGTATAAACTCTTTCTTGTCCTCCGGTACACCGACCTACTCTCACGTGTCTCCTGTTCATACAGTTTCTACTTCGACCTCTCCCCGTCCTCCACGCCTAATATATGTCGGAAAGTACGAGTCCCGTTACACCTTCCAAGACTCGTCTGGTCAATGTTTACTAGACTGTATAAACTTTTCTTGGTGAGACCGGTGAAGTACCTACTACCTTACATCACACTACTCTCTCTTTGTCCCTCTATTGAATCCTCGGTTAAGTCATCATCGGTTTAAGTCATAGGTCAAAGTCTGTTTTTCACTAACCTTGTCTCACCAATGACCTATACCACTCTCCACGAGTCTAAGACCTATGTAGAACTATATTACCCTAAACCCTCAGAAGTCTTCTGAAACTCTGGTAGGAAATTCCTAGAAGGACTCTCGGGGTTGGGGTTTTTGGAAAGGACCCCTCGACCTGGATTCTACCGTTCCCTCATCCTGTCCCTCTGGTGAAAGAGGGGGTGTTTAGGTAGTTTTCTAGTAAACTTACGGCTCGTCGAAGGTGTCTTGTTACGGACTTGTGTCCGTCTCCTGTGGTCCGTAGGTCTTTCCGTCGGGTAAGAGAAACTTTCCTCCATCCTGTTTTATATTTTCTGTTTTTCTCTCTGTTTACTCAATCCCTACCTCTGGGTGGGACCCCTCCCTCAACATTTCCTCTTCAAAAGGTTTGACGTCCTTTGGTACAGTGGTCATCCAGACACCCCTCAAAACCTTAGAGTCTCCCGTTGTATTGACCTCCTTTCCTTTTTTTTTTTTGTGGTGTCCTTTTTGTGGATTGGTGTTGAAGGTTGTCTCGGAACCCAAACGGTGGTAACTCGTCTCCGACCTGTCCCTCCACACCCAACGTACGAATCCCATTCCTGACCCGGACTTACGGGACTCTTTTTAGACTCCCTCGATTGGTACTCTATCGTTGGGTTTGACACCCTATCGGTCTCTCTCTTTTTTCTCTCTCTTGAAAGAACGTTTTTCGAGATTAGATTCCGCGTCGGGCCGGGTGAGTGTCTTGTTTCCTAACTCGCTTATGGTTTCCTCTTGATCGGTTGACGTCCGACCGGGGGAGGGTGTTGACCTCCGTCTCTCCGTCCACCCGCTGTCGGTCTCGACCTTCGGTTCTCCGTTAGAGCCGGGGTCTCTACCGTAGGAGGTGGTTTGACACTCGTCCGAGGGTCAACGATTGGTTCAGAAGGACCCTAGGACCTACCAACTGTAGACGGTCCTCCCAACGTCGGACTCTAGTCCAGGGGTCTCCTCTGTGTGCCGTGTGGACTCTGCCGTGAGAACGACGTGTCGGCCCTTTGGTTTCCCGGTCCTGACCTCTCCACTAATTCTACGTGTCAGGTGGACCCTATCACGTGAACGGTTCGTGGACGAACGGACTCGACGAACCTGGACCCTTCCCGTGTTTTGCGTACGGGTTGACTCAGACACGGAAAGACCTCATGGGTTCTTGGACTTGGACTCGTCGAATCTGGACCCTGCATGTGCTTTACGTCCCGGACGAAACCTGTCGTGGGGACGTCTCGTTGGACCTCGGACTCGTCACATCGGGTCCTTTCGTGTGCGTCGGACACTCGACCCCGTTCGGGTCACACCAGGTATGTGACACTCGTGAGGAGTGTGTGTGGTCACTATAAACGAACGTCACAAGGAGGGAGGGTGTTGTGTTGACTTGTTCACTCGGATTTATTCACTAGTAGAAGTGGGTGAAAACAGTCCCTCCTTTAGTCTGGGACTTCTCTGAACGTTTGTCTCCTTCGGTTTTATTTGTTTCTTCCCCCTTGGCGAGACCTTCACCGTCTCCGTTGTCTAATTTTAGGACATCAATTGTAACTGATTCGTAACTTTCCCCGGATATCTGGAACTCTTCTTCATATTCGACCTTGTTCCTTGATAGACTTTGACTTGACTGGGGTGTGAAGGGAGTTGTCGAGGTCTCTTTACAGATCGATATAAAAATAATAATAGTAATTTTAAAAAAAATAAAAAAATAAAAATTCAAGGAATAAAAGGGAAAAAGTAAAAATATTGGATGTTAATGGAACGGTTTTTTTCTGGGATAAAATTTCTTTTAAAGTATATATATAAAAATATTAAAATACTAACTAAAACAAAACATAAAAATTATAATGTAAAAACTCTCAGATTGGAGATGAGATCTAAAAATTAGAAACGAAAAACCCTCCGGACCGTACGACGATAAGTACCCCAGCGTTTCTCAGCCTATACTGACTCACTGACTTGACTTGACTAGTTAAAACATGGAAATTCTTAGATTAGAAGTCATGGGTAAAAATGAATCCCCTCACTAATTACCGAACTGACGAGAGAGGGGAAACCTGAGAGGGAAAAGAGGGGGTCCAATGGACATAGAGGAGGGAGGGGAAGATAAGAAATAAATTGAGACTTAGAGAGACCCACAAGGTCCGACACGTCTTGTGAATCCCTTGACTAATGACCGATCTAACCAGAAAGGGGAAAACTAAGGGGGGAGGAGAAGGACCAGTAGAGATAGAGGGAGGAGGGAGAAAAGAAGAGGTACATTGAGACACTTGGAGAGAGTCACAGGGAGTGACACCTCTTAGAAAAGTGGTAATTGGATCTACAAAATAGTAGACACGACATATCTATCTCTTCAGAACTCCGATGACATTCTTATTCTGACTTTTGGTCTCCGTCCTCCGAATTTAGGTTTTGAACCCTTGTGGTCTTTTGAGGACTGAGGTCCCTTGTAATTAGTTGTTCTCGAATAGGTTTTCGGAGGTATAGATGTGACTTTGGTTCGAGGTGGGTTCTCGGTTGTTCAAGGTCTCGTTCTGTATGGTACGATTAAGAGGTCGTTGTGTCCTTGTGTCGGGATTCTTAATTTTATATCCGTCGGGTTGGGTATCTGTGGGGTTTTGAGTGATGATCTGTGAAATAACGTGAGGTCTCTCTTGTCAAAGTCGAGGTGGGTGGTCTTGTGTCTACGTTCGAGGGGATTGGTCCTTTGGAACTGTTCGGTGATTAGATTGGGGTGGGTGTCCCTCCTTGGAGGTGTTATCTCCCCTTGGTGTTTGAAGCTCGGATGTCTTTCCGGTGGGGTTTATCTCGTTAGATTTGTTTTACTTTTCCGTCTCTTTATAAGTCGTCCATTTCCACGTACTGTTTACGGGTGGTTTGGTTTGTTTTCTCCTTCTCTATCCCTCAAATGGACTTTTTCTTAAGTCTTATTATTATCATTTCTACTAGGTTTTAGAACTTTTGTTTTACCTCAATGTCTATTTATCTGATCTCCGTTCTTAACTCTTCTACGTTCTTTATAAATTGTTCCTGGATCTTTTTTATTTTTTCTTAGTCATTACTTATTGCGTTATTGACTCTAGTTTTCGTGACACCTCCCTTGGTTGTTATCTTATTGACTCCGTCTTCTATCCTATTCACTCCACTTTCTATCTTGACACCTTTATTTACTTCGTCTCTCCTTTTTTTCTTAATTTTCTTTACTCCTGTTGGAGTCTCTGGAGATCCTGTTATAATTTACGGGGTTGTAAACTTAGTATCCTCAGGGTCTTCTTCTGTTGTTTTTCTTTCCAGTACTTTTTTATGAACTCCTCTATTATCAACTTTTGAAGGGATTTTACCCCTTCCTTTATCGGTGGGTTCAGGTTCTTTAGGTCTCTCAGAGTTTGTCCTATTTGGGTTCCACTTTGTGGGGTTCTGTGTATAATTAGTTTAATTACTTCTGGTTGTGTTTCTCGTTTATAATTTTTGTCGTTTCCTTTTGGTTGTTTATTGTGTGTCCCCCTAAGGGTGTTCCTATTGTCGACTAGAAAGTTATCTTTAAGAAGTCTGGTCTTCCCTTACCGTCACTACTTTCACTACTTTCTCTTTTTGGATGTTGGGTCTAATGACATGGGTCATTCCTAGAGTAAGTTTATACTTCCTCTTTAGTTTTCGAAATGTCTATTCGTTTTCGACTCTCTTAAGTCGTGGTGGTTCGGTCGAGAGGTTGTTTACGATTTCCTAAAGAGATCTGTCCTTTGTGTCTTTTCCAAATACTTGAGTTTGCGTTTTGTTGTCTCATTTAGTGTTACCCTAGTATGAATAGTTATTAGTGGAAGTTACATTTACCCAACTTACGGGGTTTGTTTTCTGTTTCTGACCGACTTACCTATGTTTTTGTTCTGGGGATATATACGACAGATGTCCTCTGGGTGGAGTTTTGTTCCCTGTGTATGTCTAACTTTCACTTCCCGACCTTTTTCTATAAAGTACGTTTGGCTCTTATTTTCTTTCGTCCTCATCGTTATGAGTATAGTCTATTTTATCTGAAACTTTATTTCCGGTACTTTTCTCTGTTTCTTCCTGTAATATATTACTGGTTTCCTAGTTAGGTTCTTCTTCTATATTGTTAATATTTATATATCCGTGGGTTGTATCCTCGTGGTGTTATCCATTCCGTTTGCGATTGTACATACTTTCCCCTTTAATTGTCATTGTGTTATTATCACCCTCTGAAATTGTGGGGTGAGTGTGGACACCTATCTAGTTTGTCATTTAATCGTTCCTTTGTGTTTGAAATTTACTATCTTACCTGATCAATCTGGATTAACTATAGATATCCTGTAAAGTGAGGTTTTGTTACTTAAAGTGGAAAAAGAGTTCACGTGTCTCTTGTAAGGGGTCCTATCTAGTGTAGGACCCGGTATTTAGATCGGAACCATTTAAGTTTTCTTAACTTTAGTAAAGTTCGTAGAAAAGACTGGTGTCACGTCATTCTAATCTACAGTTGATGTCCTTTTTAGATAATTTTTATGTTTGTATACCTCCGATTTGTTGTGTGAAACTAATTGGTTGTTTAGTGTCTCCTTTAGTTTTTGATTTAGTTTTACACATATCTTTGTTTACTTTTACTTTTGTGTTATTGGGTTTTTGATATCCTGACTCATTTTCGTCACGATTCCCCTTCCAAGTACCGTTATGTTCGAATGGAGTTCTTTGTTCTCTTTTTATTTTATTTATTGTATTGAAATGTGGATTTCGTTGATCTTTTTCTTCTCTACTTCTTGGGGTCCCAATCATCTTCCTTTATTTGCTATTTTTAATTCCGTCTTTATTTACTTTTTCTTTGTTTCCTCTGACATCGTTTTTAATTGTTTTGATTTTCGACCAAGAAACTCTTATATTTATTTTATCTGTTGGTAATCGGTCTGAGTAGTTCTTTTTTTCCCTCTTCTTAGTTTAGTTGTTTTAATCTTTACTTTTACCCCTTTAGTGTTGTCTGATGTGACTTTATGTTTCCTAGTATTCTCTGATAATAGACTGTTATTTTACCTGTTGAACCTTCTTTACCTGTTTAAGAATCTATTCATATTGGAAGGTTTTAACTTGGTCCTTCTTTATCTTTTAGAATTGTCTGGGTAGTTTTCGTACTTTCAGTTTTGACATTATTTTTTAGAAGGTTGTTTGTTTTCGGGTCCTAGTCTACCGAAGTGTCCACTTAAGATGGTTTATAAATTTCTCGATTGTGGATAGGATGAGTTTGAGAAGGTATTTTAACGTCTCCTTCCATTTGACGGTTGAGTAAGATACTCCGGTGGTAGTGGGATTTTAGTTTTGGTCTGTTTCTACGATGGTTTTTTCTTTTGATGTCCGGTTATAGTGACTACTTGTATCTAACGTTTCTAGGAGTTGTTTTAAGATCGTTTGTCTTAGGTTGTCGTATAATTTTTTTAGTATGTAGTACTGGTTAACCCGAAATGGGGTCCCTACGTTCCTAAGAAGTTATAAGTGTTTAGTTAGTTACCTATATGGTATAATTGTTTAACTTTCTAATTTTTGGTATACTAATAGAGTTATCTATGTCCCTTTCGGAAACTGTTTTAAGTTGTAGGTAAATACTAATTTTGGGAAGTCTTTCGTCCGTATCTTCCTTGTATGGAGTTGTCTTATTTTCGGTATATACTATTTGGGTGTCGTTTGTAATAGGGGTTACCACTTTATAGCTTTCGTAAAGGGGATTTCATCCTTGTTCTGTTCCCACGGGTGAGAGTGGTGATGATAAGGTGTATCAAAACTTTCAAAATCTGTGTCGTTAGTCTCTTCTTTTTCTTTATTTTCCTTAGGTCTAACCTTTTCTTCTTCACTTTGAGACAAACGTCTACTGTACTAGGAGATGAATCTTTTGGGATTTCTGAGGTGGTCTTTTAATGATCTCGATTAGTTACTTATGTCATTTCAAAGTCCTGTATTTTAATTGTTTGTCTTTAGGGAACGTAAGGATATGTGATTGTTACTCTTTTGTCTTTCTCGTTAATTCCTTTGTTGGGGTAAGTGGTAACGTTGCTTTTCTTATTTTATGAATCCTTATTTAGATGGATTTCTTTGTTTTCTGGATATATATCTTTTGATATTTTGTGACCACTTTCTTTAGCTTCTCCTGTGTTTATCTACCTCTTTATATGGCACAAGTACCTAACCTTCTTAGTTATATCACTTTTACTCATATGATGGGTTTCGTTAGATATCTAAGTTATGTTAGGGATAGTTCGATGGTTGTCATAAAAAGTGTCTTGATCTTGTTTATTAAAGTGTTAAACATACCTTTATGTTTTTTGGAGCTTATCGGTTTCGTTAGAACTCTTTCTTCTTACCTTGACCTCCTTAGTTAGACAGACTGAAGTCTGATGTGGTGTTTCGATGTCAGTAGTTCTGTCATACCATGACCGTGTTTGTGTCTTTATATCTAGTGACCTTGTTTTATCTTTCGGGTCTCTATTTAGGTACGTGGATACCTGTGGAATAGAAACTGTTCCCTCCGTTCTTATATGTTACCTCTTTTCTGTTAGGGAAATTGTTCACCACGACCCTTTTGACCAGTTCGTGAACATTTTCTTACTTTGATCTTGTGAAAGATTGTGGTATCGATTCAGCGAAGTCAACACAGACTGAGGTACACTGGGGTGTCTGTCGTCGGGTGGTCCGAGGGGGTAGGGACCCTAAGAGGTCCTTTCTCGTGACCCACCCAACGGTAAAGGAAGAGGTTACGTACTTTCATTTTTTACTTTCACTTCAGCGAGTCAGCACAGACTGAGGATCGCTGGGACACCTGGTGTCGGATGTGTTCGAGGAGACGTGTACCCTAAAAGGTCCGTTCTCATGGTCTCACCCAACAGTGACGGAAGTTTTTATTTGAGTTTTACCTAATTTCTAGATGTACATTCTGACCTTTGATATTTTGAGGATCTCCTTTTGTATCCATTTTGTGAGAGACTGTATGTAGTGTCGTCCTAGGAGATACTGTGTGGGGGGGTCTTATTACCTTAATTTTCGTTTTTATTTGTTTACCCTGGATTAATTTGAATTTTCGAAAACGTGTTGCTTCCTTTGATAGTTGTTTCACTTTTCTGTCGGAAGTCTTACCCTCTTTTATTATCGTTTGTTTCGTTGACTGTTTCTTAATTTCTAAAATTTTAATTTTTTTTTGTTTTGTTTCTTAATTAGAGTTTTTATATGTTCGTCGAGTACGTCGAGTTGAGATCTTTCCATTTGCTGGGTTAGTTTTTTACCCGGTTTCTTGATTTGACTGTAAAAAGGTTTCTTCTGTATGTCTACCGATTGTTCGTGTACTTTTCTACGAGTTGTAGTGAGTAATAGTCTCTTTACGTTTAGTTTCGGTGTTACTCCATGGTAGAGTGTGGTTCAATCTTACCGACGATAGTTTTTCGGATGTTTGTTACTTACGACCTCTCCCACGACCTCTTTTCCTTGGGAGTATGTAACAACCACCCTTACGTTTGATCATGTCGGTGATACCTCTTGTCACACCTCTAGGGAATTTTTAGACCTTTATCTTGACGGAATACTGTGTCGTTAGGGTGACGACCCGTATGTGTGGCTCCTTTGGTCTTAACTTTCTCTACGCACATGGGGTAGCGTCGTGACAAATATTATCGATCCTGTACCTTCGTTGGATCCTCAGGTAACCGTCTACTTACCTATTCTTTCGACACCATGTATATGTGTTACCTTATAACGAGTCGATAATTTTTCTTACGTAAACTTAGTCAAGATTACTCCACCTACTTTGACCTCGGATAATATGTCTCACTTCATTCAGTCTTTCTTTTTGTGGTTGTCAAATAATTGTCTATATATACCTTAAATCTTTCTGTCATTACTACTGGAATATAAACTCTGTCGTTTTCTCTGTCTCTACATTTCTTGTCTGATAACCTGAGACACCCTCTTCCATTCCCACCCTACTAAACTCTCTTATCGAAATTTTATACATATAATGGTATACACTTTATCTAGCGGTCAGGTCCAAGTTTCATACTCTGTCCCACGAGTCCCGACCCCGTGATCCTACTGGGACTCCCTACCCTACCCCTCCCTCCACCCTCCCCCAAAGTCCTTCTCCCTGTGCACATGTGGCCACCGACTAAACACAATTACATACCGTTTTCGGTGATGTTATAACATTTCATTAGTCGGAGGTTAATTTTATTTAATTAATTAAAAAATTTTTTTAGAAAGAACCTTTCGGGAGAGAACCACAGAGATCCTACTGTCTGGGGTATTGAGAACTTTTCTGTGGAAGGACCGGAAACAGTTCACGGTCCAGTGACATGGTTGAAAAGGAGAGGGGACACCTAAGACCCGGGGAGAGATTCTACATCTCCCGAAATCCATGACTTATCGTGTTCAAGGAGAGTAAGAGAAGTCTAAAGGGAGTACTAGTTGTGTTTTGCGGTGGTCCTTACTACAAAGTCAAGGATAATGACGTAATTTTTGGTGGGGTTTTGAATCACTGTATTTTATCATAGTACGAGAACCTAAGACACCCAGTCACTGAGTCTATCCCATTGTACTCTTACCGAACAGAGACGAGGTAACACAGATCTCGGAGCCGACCCTTTTGAGTTACTACTCCCCCGGACTTTAGTAGACCTCCATAGGAGTGTGAGACCGACAACCACGACCAGCTACCGACCCTGAGGTCGACCGACAACCGGTCTTGTAGATGTGTCCCGGACAGGGACACACCGTACCGAACCCAAAGGTGTAGAACCACCGTTCTATGTCACCACACACAAATATGTATTCTGAATCTTGACGTCGTCGGTTGAATAATTTTTCCCTATATGGGGTTTTGTTCTAGTCGTGTAACTTATACCGTTTCGTAGTCCCACTTTTTTAGTCTTAGTGACTTAAATCGGGTCTCTTGAGATAGAGTTTCCGAGGTTCACCATGCTCACTATTTCTTGGACGGACGGTTACGTTCTCTACATTCTCTGAGTCCAAGTTAGGGACCCAACCCTTCTAGGGGATCTCCACCCGTACCGTTGGGTGAGGTCATAAGAACGGACCTCTTAAGGTACCTGTCACCCGGGTCGTCCGATGTCAGATAAATCTCAGTGTTTCTCAACCTGTACTGATTTGGTTAAATCGTACGTGTGTGCGTACGTTGGATGGAGTTTGAGGAACAAGTCATTTTATTTTATTTAAAAGACACCCAGACTTGTTCAAACTTGACTCAAAAAGACAATAACGACGATTTCCGTCATATTGGATATGTCCGGGAGATTAGACGGGGAACGGTTGTAGACGACCTAGTAGTTTTTTCGTTCTCTCAAGGTCTTTTTGTAGATAAAAACGAAATAAGTGATACGGTTTCGGAAACTTCACACCTAGTGTTATTTGACCTTTTAAGACTTTCTCTACCCTTATAGTGTAGTGGACCGAACGGAGAACTCTTTAGACATGCGTCCAGTCTTTCGTTGTCAATCTTGACCTCTACCTTGTTGTCTGACCAAGGTTTAGTCCTTTCCTCATGTAGTTCCGACATATAACAGTGGAACGAATAAATTGAATCTACCTCTCATGTAGTACTCTTTACAACCCGACCTACTTCGTGTTCGATCTTAGTTCTTACGACCCTCTTTATAGTTGTTGACGTCTATACGTCTACTGTAGTGGGAATACCGTCTTTCTCTTCTTCTTGATTTCTCGGAGATTTACTTTCACTTTCTCCTCTCACTTTTTCAACCGAATTTCGAGTTGTAAGTCTTTTGGTTCTAGTACCGTAGACCAGGGTAGTGAAGTACCGTTTATCTCCTCCTTTGTCACCTTTGTCACGGACTGAAATAAAATCCCCCGACATCTACCACTGACGACGGTACTTTAATTTTCTGCGTATGAGGAACCTTCCTTTCAATACTGGTTGGATCGAGTGAAAGTACGTAACCTCTTCCTTTACCGTTGGGTAAAGGTCACAAGAAAGGACCTCTTAGGGTCCCTGACCCCTCGGACCACCCGACGACAGAGACCCCAGCGTGTCTCAGCCTATACTGACTTCACTGAATCGTCGTCGTCGTCTGTCTTATAATTTTTCGTCTCTGTAATGAAACGGTTGTTTCCAGGTGGACCAGTTCCGATACCAAAAAAGTCATCAGTACATACCTACACTCTCAACCTGATATTTCTTTTGACTCTCGGCTTCTTAACTACGAAAACTTGACACCACAACCTCTTCTGAGAACTCTCAGGGAACCTGACGTTCCTCTAGGTTGGTCAGGTAGGATTTCCCCTAGTCGGGACTCACAAGTAACCTTCCTGTTTACTTCGACTTTGAGGTTATGAAACTGGTGGACTACGTTTCTCGACTGAGTAAACTTTTCTGGGACTACGACCCTTTCTAACTCCCGTCCCCCTCTCCCCCTACTGTCTCCTACTCTACCAACCTACCGTAGTGGTTGAGCTACCTGTACTCAAACCCATTTGAGGCCCTCAACCACTATCTGTCCCTTCGGACCGCACGACACCAGGTGCCCCAACGTTTCTCAGTCTGTGTTGACTTGCTGACTTAACGTGACTTGACTTGAATTAGACGGAGAAGAGACCACCCGATATATGAGGACCCCTCCTTCATTCCCTATTACATTGGTGGACACTGTTAACTGTAGGACACGAGTCGTTTTACGACAAAAAGTATCTCGTCGACCCTGGGTCCCGGGACCCCGGTAAAGACGGTACCCGGAAACTCGGTATTACGAACTGTGGAAATAAACCTTTCCGTTCCTTGGTTAAGAAAAACTAATAGTTCTTCCATATAGGTCAGTCTCTTTCCTTGTATCAAGACTACGCTCTCATTACTGCCTTCATTTGTGTTTTATGGTACTTCCACTCTTTTTGGGACGTCTACACCAAGACAACGAGACCAAGACTCCCTCAGTGAACGGAATTTGGTACACACTCTACTGTCGTCTGTGATAGTCGTGGGGTATTAATAGCGTACCTAGACAGTCAAGTAACGTCGGTTGGAGGTCGACGGTCATTCGGACACGGACCTGGAAAAGAGGTCTTGACACTTGTCCGGGAGTCGAGTGTACGTTTCTTCAAGGTCTTCATGTCCCTTAATAGGGTTTCTCACTTTTTCGACCGAATTTTAAGTTATAAATTTTGTGATTCTAGTACCGTAAACCAGGGTAGTAAGTACCGTTTGTATACCCCCTTCTTTACCTTTGTCGTTATATAAAATAAAAGAACCCGAGGTTTTAATGACGTCTACCACTGACGTCCGTACTTTAAATTTTTACGAACAAGGTATTTTAAAATTTTTCGATACTGTTTAGATCTGTCACATAATTTTTCGTCTCTGTAGTGAAACAGTTGTTTCTAGATATATCATTTTCGATACCAATAAGGTATCAGTACATAACTACACTCTCAACCTGGTGCTCTCGAGAGAGTAACAGTGACCTTCGTAGGACTCTCTACACGAGTTGTGAAAAAAGGTCTCGAGGGGAGTTCTGACTCGAGATAAAAGGACGAACCTAGTCAAGTCAAGTCAGTGAGTTAGCACAGAACTGAGAAACGTTGGGGTACCTGACGTCGTGCGGTCCGGAGGGACAGGTAGTGGTTGAGGACCTCAAGTGGGTTTGGGTGACTCAGTCACTACGGTAGGTTGGTAGAGTAGGAGACAACAGGGGAAGAGGAGGACGGAAGTGAGAAAGGGTCGTAGTCCCAGAAAAGTTTACTCAGTCAAGAAACGTAGTCCACCGGTTTCATAACCTCAAAGTCGAAGTCGTAGTCAGGAAAGTTACTTATAAGTCCTGACTAAAGGAAGCCCTATCTCACCAACCTAGAGGAACGTCAAGTTCCCTGAGAGTTCTCAGAAGAGGTTGTGGTGTTAAGTTTTCGTAGTTGGTGAGTCGAAAGAATGTAGGTATGTACTGATGATCTTTTTGGTATCGAAACTGATCCGCCTGGAAACAACCGTTTCACTACAGAGACGAAAAATTATACGACAGATCCAACCAGAATTGAAAAGAAGGTTCCTCATTTACAGAAAATTAAAATACCGGTGTCAGTGGTAGACGTCACTAAAACCTGGGGTTTTTTATTTCAGAGAGTGACAAAGGTAACAAAGGGGTAGATAAACGGTACTTCACTACCCTGATCTACGGTACTAGAATCAAAAGACTTACAACTCGAAATTCGGTTAAAAAAAGTGAGAGAAGAAAGTGAAAGTAGTTTTCTGAGAAATTAAGAAGAAACGAAAGACAGTATTCTCACTAAAGTAAACGTATAGACGTCAATAACTATAAAGAGGGTCGTTAGAACTAAGATCGAACGCGAAGTAGGTCAGGTCGTAAAGAGTACTACATGAGACGTATATTCAATTTATTCGTTCCACTGTTATATGTTGGAACTGCGTGAGGAAAGGGCTAAACCTTAGTCAGACAACAAGGTACAGGTCAAGCTTGACAACGAAGGACTGGACGTATGTCTAAAGAGTCCTCCGTCCAGTTCACCACACTATAAGGGTAGAGAACTTCTTAAAAGGTGTCAAATAACACTAGGTGTGAAGTTTCCGAAACCGTATCACTTATTTCGTCTTTATCTACAAAAAGACCTTGAGAGAACGAAAAAACTACTAGGTTCCCTATAACTGTTAAATTAGAGATCAAGGAGACGGAAAAGATTTAGGTCGAACTTATAGACCTTCAAGTGACAAGTATATGACAACTTTGTCAAGTCATGTGACAAGTATATGACCGAACCTGTTAAAACTCGTAATGAAACGATCGTACACTCTATTCACGTTAACACGTCATCAAACTCGTAAGAACCGTAACGGAAAGAAACCCTAACCTTACTTTTGACTGGAAAAGGTCAGGACACCGGTGACGACTCAAAAGGTTTAAACGACCGTATAACTCACGTTATGAAGGTGTCGTAGTAGAAAATCCTAAACTTTATCGAGTTGACCTTAAAGTAATGGAGGTGATCGAAACAAGTATCACTACGAAGGATTCCGGGTGAACTAAAGCGTAAGGTCCTACAGACCGAGATCCACTCACTTGTATGGTAGTACTAATAGACCCGGTACTTCTGGAAAAAACATATCAAGAAGACACATAAGAACGGTGGAGAAGAATTATAGAAGACGAAGACAATCCGGGTATGGTAAAGACAGGAAATGACTCGGGTCGAAACATACTTTGCAAGGGAACCATAGAGATTAAAAGAACTTCTTTCGAGATCAGAAGGGGTAACATAACAAAAGGAGATAAAGAAACGTGACTAGTAACTCCTTCCGAAAGAATAGAGAGGAACAATAAGAAACCCTGAGAAACCGTAAGTTTACCCATATAGAAAGGAAAAGAGGAAACAAAAAGTGAAGAGAAGAAAAGTGTCGATAAACATTCCGGAGGGGTCTGTCGGTAAAACAGAAAAACGTAAAGAAAAAGAACCCCTACCAGAACTAGGGACGGAGAACATGTTACAGTGCTTGGAGGTAGGTATCAAGAAGTCCGTGAGATAGATAGTCCAGATTAGGGAACTTAGACAAAGAGTGAAGGTGACATATTAGTATTCCCTACACTAAATCCAGTATGGACTTACCAGATCACCAAAAGGGATGAAAGAAGTTAAATTCAGACTTAAACCGTTATTCCTCAAGTACTAGACTCGGTGTCAGTCGAGGGCCAGAACAAAAACGACTGACATATCTCGAAAAGGTAGAAACCAACGTTTCTTAGGATAACCCTATCGATCCCAAATTGCATGGGAAGTAACTGACGAAAAGAAGGGACATAGTGAAAGGATGACCTCAAACACCAGGGAGAGTTTAGTCAATTCAACATGAGTTTAGAAACAGAGTCGTGGACGAAAATCCCCCTCCCGGGTTTAATTCCGTCACTAGTATACCCTCACCTGTCCCATATATGATTTCGTCCACTCGTCCCTTTAGAGACTCCCTACTTTACTGTCAGATCGATGGTAGATGAGAGATAACCCTTCACAACCTCCGTACTTTGAGTCCGAAACCTCTTAACGGTTGGTCCTCTACTCTGAGGTTTCAAAAGTTCCAGGTGTCAACTAGAATTCACGGGTCAACAACTCCGGAAGTCAAGTTTACCCACAGTCCTGTGATAAGTGTACCAGACTGATCTAAGGTTAGGGTCGTCGTGGCAATCCACTACAAAGTAAGACTGTTAGGTAAGTAGAGGAACGGGGACGGGCGTAGAAGGACGTCGACTCCTTTGAGAGTCGTCACTACTCGTAGTTTTTACCTAGAGGAAAACAAGAATAGGTAAGTTACACAAATAAAAGTTCTGACGTAAACACTTTTCGTAAATTTGTCGTGGTAAATCTTCTTTTGTTTTCAGTGGTCTACCTTTTTATCTTATTTTCTGTACGTGTGTGTGTTTTAAGAGGTTCGTTATATCCGTCCCGTCGTCCTCAATGACACCGGGACGACAACCTTATTACGTCGACACAACCTTTTCGACGGACGAGAACTGTCGGATCTTAAAAGTTTTTTCTTGACTTGTCTCGAGTTGTCTTAAGGTACGACATCAAACGAAGAACTCTTTCAAACCGTTTGGAAGGAAGAGGAAGGAAGACCATTTCTGTCTTCTTGTCAACGATCCTACTGGTAGATATAACTTGATATTTCATGTTCGTTGAAAAAGAACCTTATTACGGAAGTCGAACCGGGTATAGATTAAAACTGTCCGGTTGATGTTTCGGTCTACCTGTCCTCTCGTTCTCTCTACCGTCGATGAAGATTCCGACTGTCTGTAGTGGAGGGTAGGGAAGTTCTTTAGTTTTCTTGGTTGGACGAAAGGGAGAGAAAGGGTACGGTGGTGGTTTACGTTGTGTTAAAACGGAGGTCAACAACGACAAGTCAACGATTCAGTACAGACTGAGACGCTGGCACACCTGACGTCGTGGGGTCCGAAGGGACAGGAAGAGATAGAGGACCTCAAACGAGTTTGGGTACAGGTAACTCAATCGCTACGGTAGGTTGGTAGGAGACAATAAGGGAAGAGGAGGACGGAAGTTAAAAAGGGTCGGAGCTCTAGAAAAGGTTACTCAACCGAGAAACGTGGTCCTCTGGTTTCATAACCTCGAAGTCATAGTCAGGAAGGTTACTTATAAGTCCCGACTAAAGGAAATCCTACTTGACCAAACTAGGGGAACGATAGGTTCCCTGAGGATTCTTAGAAGAGATCGTGGTGTTAAACTTTTTGAAGTCGTCATGGGGAGTTCCCACCGTCTTACTGACTGAAGGTAAGTGTTCATCCGAGATCAGTAACGGACAAGGGACGAAAAGAAAGAGGGTCACCACTTGTGTCCCTCCTCTTTCTACCGTCACCCTCTTTCACGAAGTCAGTCCTACCACGAGACCCAGGACACTCCTCCTTAGAATTGCAATTGAAAAAGACTGGAAAAGACCCGAGGGTCGGGAGTGTCTGTAGGTACGACCTATATTTCACAGATCCCGTACGGGGGTACACGGGTCTTCTCCCTTAGACCAGTGTCTGTCGTCGTCGTCCTTAATACATCGTACGACCGGGACCGTTGTCCTCCCCTTATAACCGATGTATCAGTCCATGAGGGGCGGGATGTTAAATAGTTGACATACTGTGAGTAAATAGTTGACGTACTGTGAGTATGGATTAAGTAAATTGGAGAGACGTGGAGTAGAGACGTAGACATTTATCATCGAGGATGGCGTCTATCAATTGTACCCTTTCTTATATTTTGCAATTACGGATTGTGTAGTACTCGAGAGATATTTACCGTTGAAGATAATGACGACACCCTTATACCGATACCAAAGATTGTGACACTTGTTCATACCCACTTATTGTCGACAAAGGTGTTAATAGTAAAAATTCCGACAATTGTACTAACATCGACACATAGAATCTGGTTATTACTAATACTCTCTTGGGTTGACCCTAAAGTGTAATTCTTTGGTTAGTGTAATTCCCTTTTTTTTTTACCGTATAGTCCATGACCCACCTGTCAGTCCTGTCGGTCTCTCGTACACCTTTCAATGGTCTTTCAGGTCGACACTAGTTCTCCCGAAGGGTTCCCTTCTCGAGTAAACCGGACTGTTCCTGTGTCCTCGGTCTCCTTTTGCGTCCGAGACTGTCGGTCTTGAGACACTCGGGACCTCGTCTTGGGTGTGTGTGTCCGAAGTGATTGGTGTTTCAGCACTCTTTCCGAAATGTCTCCGACTCTGAGAGACTCCTCTTTTCTCTAATTTTTGGTGTCCGTTTCGGTAGAGACAGAGACTCATAGGAACGGTCCGGTCCGGAGGGACTCGGGTCGGTACTACCTCCTATGTTTCGGGGGACACCTGACCAGGGGTTTGGTGGTGTTGAGTACAGAGATTTCGGAATCAGACTTGAGTAAGTTATCACCCGAAGGGTCCACCGTGATCAACATTTCTTGGGACGGACGGTTACGTCCTCTACACCCAAACTAGGGCTAACCCTTCTGTGGAACGTCCTCCCGTACCGTTCGGACCTCCCGATGGTACCCCATCACCCCAGTGTTTCTCAGTCTGTATTGACTTCGATGAATCGTGTGTAAGTTATTATAGTTCGTGAAGGGAGGGAAAGTATATATGTCCTATCGCTATGTACTGACCCTTTACGGTTTTGACGGAATCACTCTTTTAAGGTCTTTGTTTCTACTATCTAAGAAATTCCTTTCCCTATTTTATTTGTCTCTAAAACCACCCCGATTTCTACCACACACTTCTCCACGTGTCTTCTTACGACACCACACTGTCAGACTGAATATTATTTGACCGACTTTCAAGGTTTTGGGGAACCTTAAAGGACTCACTATTCTCACTATTTACACAGTACTATAAATATTGTTTGGGAAAAGTTAGTGTGAACTCAAATACAAATATTCCCCGAAAACCTTTCGTGTATTCCTACCCCCGACTAACGGTCCTTAGTCAGGGTAGGGACTGGAGGGCCCTTCCTTCTTCCCGACTTCTAACTCAAGTCAACGGTTACCGGTTACTAAATAAATTGGTTAGTACGATTATATTAGTTCGAAGGTATTTTTGGGTTTTCCTGGACCAACCCTCTCGGAGGTCCAACCACTTATACGTCTCTAAGTCCCTCTCACTGTTCGATTCCGTCGTACCTTTGAGACGGGAAAGGAGTGTGGAACGGGATACGTAGAGAAGGTAGACCTACAAGGATTTAATATAGGTAAATATTTATTTGACCATTAGATGATTCCTTTTACAAAGATACTAAAGACACTTTAAGAGATCGTTTAATTGGTTCATCCGAGTACCTTTGGAGTCTAGATATCCGATGATCCTGGTGTTCACTGTTAGAACCTAAGTGTAGATTTCACCCCCGTCCGTCAGAACACCTTGACTCGACAATTGGATCCCCTAGATTACAGTAGAGGTCCATCTATCACACTTATGACTCGATTTCACATCCTGTGACTCGACAACAGTCTCTTAACGAAACACGTCTCACTTTATTTTGGGTGTGTAACCTTAACGATAGTGTTAGGATGGACTCCTTTAAAAAGTATTGTGTCACTTACCGTCACTCGAGGTTTCTCGTAGTCTGGACCCCACCCCCACCTTAAGGATTTTTTCAACTTTTGATAAAACGTGGATTCCTATAAGACTATATGTGAATAGGGGGGTCCTCGATCTTTCGTTACTCTCTCTCCAGAACAGATGGTCTCTCTTAAGGTTCTCCATCCTTTCGTTGGAGGAACAGTTCCTCCAACTGTTTTAGTTTGGTTTCAGTCGGATTTCTTAAGTGCCTCGACTTATTCACATCACCCGATGTTCAGACATCATTCCTGGGATTCCCTTTCCGTTCTCCCGTCGTCCTCTCCTGGGTAGTACGGTATTTGGGATCCGTATGTCACCCTCAACATAGTGTCATCTTACCCTCGGAAAGAGTGAAGGTCAGATTAAAATAAGGAATCATAATCTGACTGAAACACCACCCACCGTTACACGGGTTTACTTTTTCAGACAAAGGGTTGGACTGGACGTCTATTCCTACCGGTGTATTAATTTGAGACCGGTCACCATGTTGACACCATTGAATAGGTGTCTATATTCAATAACTTAGTCTGTAAACCCTTTCGAGGAATTTTCTCGTCCACTGAGTTGACCCTACGGGAAAACGTAAAGGAGGAAGGAAGAACGATTGACCTTAAGTCTATGCCACTGTCCTTGGCGTCTCCAGGAGCACCCTGATACTCCGTTGGGACTATTACTCTCACGTTTTTCTATAATTTTTACAGACTCTACTACTACAGGTGGATGTCTAAATAAAATGTACTCTCTTTTTATTTTGGGATGGGGAACAATAAAGTCCGGAGACAGTGATACTGTCATACTATCGGTCGAAGGTTCAACCGAAGGTCACTAGTAGTGTAGGACCATAAACACAAGAACAGATCAGGAAAGGGTGTGACTTATCTTGACTGGACACATTGGTTGTCCTATAACTCCTTTACTACCACACACTGGAGATTCCGATACAGGATTTTCTGTACCATCTAAGACGGAACGAAAGAGAACCTAGTGAGTGAGAAACCCTTCAGTTGTCCGTTCACAACTCGCGTAAGTTTGTCGGGATACCTATTCAGGTACACCGTTTCTTGACTCCAGGGGGTGGTTGTCAGTCCCCGAAGGGACTATTTGAGTCAACCATTTCTTAGTCGGACGTTACGTCCTCTGGGGCCCAACTGAGGACCCAGTTCTTCTAGGTGACCTCTTCCCTATCCGATGGGTGACGTCATAAGAACCCAAAGGGACCACCGAGTCGACCATTTCTTAGACGGACGTTACACCCTCTGGACCAAACTAGGGACCAAACCCTTCTAGGGGACCTCTTCCCTTTCCGATGGGTGAGGTCATAAGACCGGACCTCTTAAGGTACCTGACATGTCAGGTACCTCAGTGCTTTCTTAGTCTCAGTGTTTCGTTGTCTGTGTTGACTCGCTGAAAGTGTGTGAGTGTGGTTGTCAGTCGTAGTTGAACGGTCGATACGTCTACTGAAGAATCTTCTTCTAAGAGATGAAGTAGTTCGGAAAGTCTACTGGTTTCAGGGTCAACTGTAGGACTGACTTTAGAGTCACTTCTGGAGTTCGCTTTTGGTGGTGTACACGGTGAGGACTTAACGACTGGGTATATTTGACACTCTATTATTTACAAACGATAAGAAAATTCTGTGGTTTAAACAATGTGTCGTTATCTATTATGTGTATGTGCAACTTAAGGATTGACTATGTTTTGGATTCCCTAGTTGAACTGTACCGGTGTAGAACCTACTAGATATAAGAGGTTGGACGACTTAAGGGTAGGAGTCTTCGTGTCGAAGGGAAGAGGAGAACGGTGGAGGAGGACTTGTGTGCTCTTCGTGAGTCATGGGAGGATACACAATCTGTACCTAACTAACGACGACGACAGTAGTTTCTTAGTTCAAATGAAACAAAGTGAACTTCTCACTACAGATGGTCGAGAAAAAGGAGGGTAAAACGCGTCTGTGTCCTTAAGAGTGAAGGTGTGGTGGAGTGGGGTTCCATAGATGTCGGGGTGGTAGATAATATCTCACTTGGATGGTCATAGGACTCGGTAACTTACACCCCATGGGTACACTTAATCACCTCTACACTTGTCTCTCCTCCGGGAGTCGGTTGCGGAGACTACCCGGGAGGAGTCATCTGTTATTCTGAACGAGTGTTTTTGACCGAGGGAGTCCAGAGAAAGAGCACAAAGATGAGGTCAACAAGAGAGGTTTCGGTACTTCTAGATAGGTTAGACTCCCCAGTCTTTACACGAGTGTACTACGAACTTTTGAGAAGAATGCGACTCTTGAAACTTTCACTCTGGCCTTTACACGACGTCGAAGGTAAGACTAAGATATTCCCTAGAACAGGGAAGTCTCTTCCTCTATTTAAGAGACTAACGGAAAACTAGTACCTTCCTTTCAAGAATCTTACCTTCACTTTTCTTTTACTACTTAAGTTCTGTCCGATCCCCTCGTGTAGTTAATTCTAAAACTTGTATTTGATGTACAGTCCCAAGAGGTCTCTTTGTCTTGATTTTCCTACTTTAGACAACATTCCTTAATCAAGTGTGTTAATACCTCCGACTCTTCAGAGTACTAGACAGTAGACGTTGGACCTCTGGGTCCTTTAAGGTCAGACTCAAATTTCCGGATTCTATTTCCTGGTGTCTATCAGATTCAAGGTCAAGTTCCCGTCCTCTTCTACCTGTGAAATCGAGTCGTCAGTCAGTCTTTCTGTCTTAAGTTGGAAGGACGAGGAAGAACAGGATATTTCCGGAACTTGTCCAACTTCCTATGGCTAGGTGAGACCCTCCCGTTTGACGAAATGGGTCAGGTGGTTTAAGTTTACCATTAGAGAATGGTTTTGTGGGAGTGTCTGTATGGGTCTTTATTACAAATTGATCTATGGACCTATAGGGTACTGTGTAAGTTCACCGACGTATTTTAATTGATGATGTAATTCTTTTCGAATAAATACAGTGAGGGACGGAGTATGGGTCACGAGACCGCTGTTCTTGGAGACATATACACGATACACCAAAAGAGGGAAAAGGGTACTAAGAGACGGGGTTTGTCAGAAAAGAGTTGAAGTAGAGACCGATTTGGAATGAGTATAAAATTTTGAGTTGGATTCCTTGAAGAACCCCACACAATCCTCGTTGGTACCTGTGAAGGTATTATGGGAACGAGAATGGGTGATGTGTGTCGAGGGCACTGTGAGACACTTGACTAGTTACCAGAATGTAGTGACTGAGACATATAGAGATAGAGGGGATAGTGAGACTCACGAAGAATCCTATCCTCGAAACAGATTTAGTGACAAAGGTCAGGAATAGATCTAAGATCTTGTGACAGTTCGTTTATCACTACGAGTGGTTTTCACGTGACCCACTTTTTTATTAACTTATTCACTCACTTACACATTACACGTGACGTGTCACCTTGTGTTAGGATAGGTAAGAATCCAGTTACAGTTAAAGTAAAAGAATTAGATCTTAGTAACAGGAGTTCGTTGTACTCCATCTCCCTGACGAAAGATCGGGACACTAAGGGGTGAGAATTTCGGTCAAAACTTGGTGGTGTGAATCCCCGTTCTTAGGGTAAAGTGAAGTAAAAAGAGTGAGTTTATTTAGATCCAAGTCGCTGAGAGGTCTCACCACTCTTTAAGTTAGAGTCAGTGTAAACCCCCACAGTTTCATATTAAAAGTTTTATAATTTTGCATTAAAAGTATATTTATACGTTCCTTGTACATAGTTTTCTAAAGGTATTAAATAATTATTACTTTCTGTCCTACTTTTTTCGACTAAGTTTCCTCCCGTGTTCTTTTACTCAGATACTATTTCCTTTATTCCGTTATTCTAACGATTTAATCTATCTTTTAACCAATTACGGGATGTGTCGTTGTTTTGGTAGTGAGAACTCCAATGGAAGAGATGGTTTGTCTTCGTGAACGTAGAGTCAGTTCGTTTTGGGTAAATAGAAGATAATCAAAGGATGTTCGTTTGTAGATTAAAAATCTCAGACCCGTTATCGTTGGTATTTCTCTTTCGAGTCGTTAAATGGAAGGACATCTCTGTCGTTCACATGAGATTAGACCTGTATTAAGATAGTTATTTCTCCAATTTTACTCTTCGTCAATTCCACTTCAATCCCCGATATATGAATTTTGTTTACACCTTTACTCTGATTTGACCTAAAACTGTGTCACACATAGACACCGTCACCTCGTCAGGTCCGTTACACTTATTTTTGTTATCCCTCTCTAACATTGTCCCTATGGTCACGGTTACTCATACGTTCCTTTTTTTTTTCTCTCTCTTCTTTGTTTTCTAGATCACAAAAGTCTACCACTAGACTATCTTTCTGATTGGTTAATATCACCCGTTTATGGGTTTTACACGGAACTATGTCATAATTGTTTCCCCAAATAACCCTCAGATCTTATACACAGGTTTAGGAGGTGAGACCTTAAGAGACGATGTATTCTCTCTTGAGTTTCACACTTTATTTCTAAAGGTGAGGATGGGGGAGTGTGACAAGGAGGTTTGGACTTTCAGTCCCGGACGTCGTGTTTGATTGTCGGCGGAATTGAGGAACCCGGTCTTCCTCATCCCTCGGTCTTCCGGGCGGAGACCACCTCTCAGAATGGACGTACAAGAAAGGAGTGTTTTCACCCTTCCCGTTCTGGAGACTTTTGGTTTTGACACCACTGTTTTGAACTAGAGTTGACTATCTTGACTTACCTTGACTTGACTCACCGAATTTGTTGTCTGTAAAAGAGTGTCAAGACCTCCGATTCAGCACGGACTGGGAAACACTGGGGTACCTGATGTCGTGAGGTCCGAAGGGACAGAAAGTGATAGAGGGTCTCAAACGAGTTTGAGTACGGGTAACTCAGTCACTACTCTAGGTTGGTAGAGTAGGAGACAGTGGAGGAAGAGGAGGATGGGAGTTAGAAAGGTCGTAGTCCCAGAAAAGGTTACTCAGTCAAGAAACGTAGTCCACCGGTTTCGTAACCTCGAAGTCGTAGTCGTAGTCAGGAAGGTTACATATAAGTCCCAACTAAAGGAAATCCTGACTGACTAAACTAGAGGAATGATAGGTTCCCTGAGAGTTCTCAGAAGAGGTCGTGGTGTCAAGTTTCCGTAGTTTTTAAACCACGAGTCGGAAGAAATACCAGGTTGAGAGTGTATACATGTACTATGACCCTTTTTATATCGTATACCTGGAAACAACCGTTTCATTATAGAGACGAAAAATTGTACGACAGATCTAAACAGTATCGAAAAGAAGGTTCCTCGTTCGTAAAAAATTAAAGTTAAAATTAAAGTCACCGACGTCAGTGACAGACGTCACTAAAACCTCGGGTTCTTTTATTTCAGACAGTGACAAAGGTAAAAAAGGGGTAGATAAACGGTACTGCACTACCCTGCTCTTCGGTACTAGAATCAAGACCTTCGACTTTTCGGAGTCTAAGACAAGTACCACTCTAGGAAGAGAGACCGATCCTCGATAGTAGACGGAAGAGTGACGTGGGAGTGTACCACTTCTCTCCGTCTAGACCACAGAGAAGGAAAGGGATAATCCCGTGATTAGGGGTACCCCTGGGGTAGGAGTACTGAAGTATCTTTGGATTAATGGAGGGTTACCCGGGTTGTGGTTTATGGTGTATTCTAAGTTGTATATTTAACAACCTCCCCTTGTTTGTAAGATAGATATTGTCGTGGATTTTGATTTACCAAATTAATCCCTAACACTAGGACACGGTGGGGATCTCTAATGATTACAATTGTAAAACTATAGATTAGACTATGACTGAAAAATTTAAAGGGACAACAACCCATGAATCCTTCCACCAAAGTTAAAATGGATAATTCTTTAGGACGTTACTAATAAAAGATACTGTATAAGAGTTTCTTATGTGTCTTCTTGATGTGTTTTTTCCAGAATTACTGGACCTATTGGTGTTACCACATCAGTGAGTGAATCTCAGTCTGTAGGACCTCACACTTCAGTTCACCCGGTATCTTTCATAATGTTACTTGTTTCGATTACCTCCACTACCTTAAGGTCGACTCGATGAATTTTAGGATTTTCTACTACGACAATTTCACGACGTGAGTTATACACTCGTTTAAACCTTTTGAGTCGTTACCGGTGTCCTGACCTTTTGTAGTCAAAAGTAAGGTTAAGGTTTCTTCTTGTTACGGTTTATTACAACATTGATGGTATGTTAAAGTGAGTAGAGTGTACAATCGTTCCGTTATGAGTTTTAGGAAATTCGATCCGAAGTTGTCGTACACTTGGTTCTTGAATGTCTACATGTTCGACTTAAATCTTTTCCGTCTTCTTGGTCTCTAGTTTAACGGTTGTAGGTAACCTAGTACCTTTTCGTTCTCTTAAGGTCTTTTTGTAGATGAAGACGAAGTAACTGATGTGATTTCGGAAACTGTCACACCTAGTGTTGTTTAACACCTTTTAAGAAGTTCTCTACCCTTAGTCTGGTGGAATAGACAGAGGACTCTTTGGACATATGTCCAGTTCTTCGTTGTCAATCTTGACCTGTACCTTGTTACTTGACCAAGGTTTAACTCTTTCCTCATGTAGTTCCGTCATATAACAGTGGGACAAATATATTGAATATACGTCTCATGTAGTACGTTTTACGACCCGACCTACTGAGTGTTCGACCTTAGTTCTAAAGACCCTCTTTATAGTCGTTGGAATCTATACGTCTACTATAGTGGGATTACCGTCTTTCGTTTCTCCCTGATTTCTCGGAGAACTACTTCCACTTTCTCCTCTCACTTTTTTGATCGATTTTGAGTTGTAAGTTTTTTTGATTCTAGTACCGTAGACCAGGGTAGTAAAGTGTCGTTTGTCTACTCCTTTTTTACCTTTGTCATCGTCTAAAATAAAGGAACCCGAGGTTTTAGTGACGTCTGTCACTGACGTCGGTACTTTAATTTTTTACGAACGAGGAACCTTCTTTTCCATACTGTTCGGATCTCTCGTATAATTTTTCGTCTCTGTAATGAAATAGTTGTTTCCAGGTATATCAGTTTCGATACCAAAAGGGTCATCGGTACATGTCTACACTCTTAACCTGGTATTTTTTCCGACTCACGGTTTCTTGACTACATAGGTTTGACACCACGATCTCTTCTGAGAACTCTTAGGGAATCTGACGTTCCTCTAGTTTCGTCGGTGAGGATTTCATTTAGTTGGGACTTATAAGAAACCTTCCTAACTACGACTTCGACTTCGAGGTTATGAAACCGGTTGACTACTCTTCTCGGTCGAGCAACCTTTTCTGGGACTACGACCCTTTCTAACTCCCGTCCTCCTCTTCCCCTACTGTCTCCTATTCTACCGACTTAGAGTAGTGACTGAGTTACCCGTACTCAAACTCATTTGAGACCCTCTACCACTTCCTGTCCCTCTATCACTTCCTGGCGCTTCGGACCGTACGACGTTAAGAGTCCCAACGTTTCTCAGTCTGTGCTGAATAGTTGACTTGTTGTTGTTTTACATACAAAAGGTTCCGAGAACTTTGTACAACGGTTTACTGAAAGGTCGTAAAAACCGACCATAAGTATTCCGGTAGACTCGTGTTGAGTGAGTGAGACTCAGAATGATGACGTCTTAATAAAAAATAAACATCTTTTGGTCGTGTATACATACTATTTCATAAGTTAATCACGTACTTACACAAATGTGAGAACGACGACTGAAACTTAGGGAAAAAGGTTTCCTTCCCTCCCTTCCTCCTTCTCTTCAACTCCTTCCAATTAGTACAAGGTGTATAAAAGGAATTTAGGGAAAATCGGAAACGTTGACAGAGGTGATTGTAAAAGGTTAAGACACGGAAGTCTCCGGTCCAATCCTATTACTAAGAGTAATATAAGATTCCAACCGGAAGGAAGAGGACTAATTAGAGACCTCAAACGACTTAGAAACGAAAACGAAAAGTTCACGTCAATTTTTGAGGAAAGATGGTGTAAAAAAGGATAAAATTGTCCTAAACTGTAGGGGGATACGTGGTCAGTACCAACTCTTTAATCTCCTTTCCTCCGAATTGTAAACATTTGGGGTAATCTAGAGACCGACGACTTTATTAGACGATATAAAAGAAGTTTTTTGTACCGACCCCGGTAGTACTCTTATATCAATATCGCTCCGTCAGAGGAGACTGAAATCGTTCTCAAACGGGAAATTTCAGACTGCGGTTCTTTCTACTAGGTAGAAGTGAGATCGAGAACCCCGACCTGTCTCCTCTATGTCCGGGATACAACCACGGGGTACTCATGACGTATTAACTTCCTTCCCGGTGTCCCTCGTGTCCACAAGATTTAACTAGTCCTGTTCTTAGCAGGTGGAAGTGTCGTGTCGTGAACAGGACGGACGGTTCCTGGTGGGAGGAACTTGGGAGTGGGAGGACTTGGGAGTCGGACATACCATCTTCTCTTTTTGTTTGTTGGGGTGTACCTAAGTAATATTAGGACGATACATCCAGTCTAGTTAAGTAAAACCTACTGTGTAAGGGGTTATGGGTGAGACCCCAGTGTCTCTACTTAGGTTGGGATTTTGAAGGGACCTCTCCTGTGTGTGACACCGTCCCAAGGAAGATTTCGAGAAGGGAAACTTAGTATCAACCGTAACATGTTTCGGTACGGGACACCGTTCTTTATCCGAGGTACATTACCTCGTCAAAGACATTCTACACCAGGAAAGTCCCTCTTATGTAGTTTGACGTTTAAAGGGACACTATTGAGTTTGCTGATCGAGGTCTACTCCTTTATTCACTCCTCATTTGTCCTTCCCCGAGACCCAGGAGGAGACGAGGGACAGGGTCGAGAAATGACGACCGAAAGAAGAGACTGTCGATTCAGGGTCGCAGGGGTACGACACAATATCACGACGGAGGTCCGACAGACGGATAGGTGTTATCGAGATAGAAAAAAGGAAGAGGTGTAGTTTTGGGAACCGGTCTCAGAGTCGGGGTGGGACAAGGAGATCTGAAGAGTCAAAGTGTGGAGTAAGACACTGGATATAAAGATAAACCAGAGATTTTGGTAATTTTGGGTATTGGATTCTGAAAGAAAGAGTAAATGGTTTGTATATTATTCCGACAACCGAGGTACTGTGATGAGTCTGAACATTGTGTACTTTCTTTCAGTAGTTTAGTGTGAAGGTAAAGGGTTAAAAGGTATCTGAAGTATATAGACCGTTATTCAAAAGTTCATGATACCAAAAGTCCCTACATAGACAGTATGTTAACTCTAAGTTGACGCGTTTCATTCTGAAGTAACGATTGTAACTAAAAAATTTCACAAAAGTAAAAATAGGAGTTAAACATCGGTTTAAGAGTAAACAGTTGTTAAAGAATATGCAGAATTGTGTTAATGTAAATCCAGAGTACGGTTATTTAAGTCCGATTAAACGTAGTAGTTTACTATGGTGTAAAAGTACCATTTGTCGGATAGAAATCTAAATTGATGTTTACAAAGGTAAAATACTTTCGAATATTAAATTTTTACTATATTCAAGTTGGATATCGGTGGAGAGAAGATTTATGAAAACAGGAATGTTTAGTGAAACACAGACTACGATATTAAGGTCAATTTCGTCAGGTCGTGTAGATTTTACCTTTCAGAGGATAATCTACGTGGTCACAAAGTCAATCCCAAAGGGAAACCTTTTGTCGAACGTCTAGCGTCGACCTCCTATAAAGGACTCGATAATACGGGGATTTTGAAGAATTAGTTCTTGTTCCTTACTTTTTCAACTTATTACCACAACTGTGATCTTACACCTGGGTCTACTTCCCAGATCTTTATACCCGTTTTCGACGGAACTTTAATGATTTTAAGAGACTGGTCTCTTCGTCCTTCTTCTGTCACTTGTGTAATAACTACGACGAAGGTCCTCGTCTTCCACCCGGGTCAGGTGAACGTGTAAATTTGGATCTAGGACCGGTAGGACTGTCTCTAACGACTGAGGACCCTTATGTTGTCCCGGAGGTAGTACTTTCCCCCCGGGTTCTCGGGTCCAGTGTTACGGTGAGGGGTGACTACGAATCGACTTTTGGATAGGGTAAGAGACCTCAGATGGTTGGTGTGGGAGTAGGTTTAAATCTGTAAGGGACTGGACCGACCTAGACCGGGGACTCTACAAGGTACTACGACAAGTTTTGTTTCCTTGTTCTACGAAAGTCCCGGTTCCTTGTGTAACCGGAGTGGTCCTCCGGGGTCGTCGAGGATTACCTTAGTCGTACCCGGTACTGTGTCTGAGGAGTGAAATTAAAGACTAGACGATGGTTGACCCTCTGGAATTCGGTTCAAAGTAGTGGGGAGGATCAAGGGGTAAAGACGTAGATATTTCCTGTCTATTATACTATACCCCTACACCATCGGTAAGACTTTCATACGTTTTCCTTTCCTAATACTTTTGTGGGTCATGTTAATAGTCAGACCGTTATACAACTACGATCGAAACTTGTCAAACGTAATGAAAGATTTTTATTTTTCCGACAATTCTTTTAGAATACTCTTAAGTAGAAAGGTGAACATATTAAAAGTATTTTTGAGACCTTCACAATCGTACATTTGTTACGGTCTATGAGTAAAAGAAATATTTATAGATATTAACTTTAGTCGAAATGTTTTGTCTTGTTTGGGTTCATTTAATATACGTGTACATTAATGTTTTAAAAACAGAGTAATTGTTTTCGAATACATTTAGGTTTAATCCTTACATTTCTCGTAGGAACTTGAAAAACTAGGTAAAGAAGTTCGAATTAACGTTTTGAGAATTCTTGGTATGTTGATGAGGGTGAAGGACTTGATTTAGGTTTTCTTCTCTCTCACCTCTTACTCGGTTTTGGGCTCGGAACCCCTACGGGTACGAAATTTTCACCTCCTTCTTACGAGTTTCAGTAACGGTTAGTATTTTATTTTTAATTTTGATGATGTTATCGATTTTAATTTTCCTGACTTTTATGATTTACAACTACTCCTACCTTTCGTTGGTTTTGAGGGTATTCAACGACTACCCCCTCATTTTACCATGTTGAACCTTTCCAATAAAACAATATGTAAACTTGTGCATGGATACTATGAAGACTAGGATTCACAGATGGGTTCCCTTTACTTTTATATATAGGTGTTTTTCAGAACATATTCTTATAAGTAATACCAGTTTCTGTCTTATGTTGGGTTTAAAGATGGGGGTCCTTTTACTTATTTACTTGGTACTTTATTCTACCTATGAGTCAAGTCAGTCAAGTCAGCGAGTCAGCACAGGTTGAGAAACGCTGGGGTACTTAGCGTCGTGCGGTCCGGAGCGACAGGTAGTAGTTGAGAGCCTCAAGTGAGTCTGAGTGCAGGTAGTTCAGTCACTACGGTAGGTCGGTAGAGTAGGAGATAGCAGGGGAAGAAGAGGACGGAGGTTAGGGAGGGTCGTAGTCTCAGAAAAGGTTACTCAGTTGAGAAGTGTACTCCACCGGTTTCATGACCTCAAAGTCGAAATCGTAGTAAGGAAGGTTCCTTTAGGGTCCCGACTAGAGGAAGTCTTACTTGACCAACCTAGAGGAACGTCAGGTTCCCTGAGAGTTCTCAGAAGAGGTTGTGGTGTCAAGTTTTCGTAGTCAAGAAACCACGAGTCGGAAGAAGTGTCAGGTTGAGAGTGTAGGTGTGTACTGGTGTCCTTTTTGGTATCGGAACTGATCTGTCTGGAATCAGCCGATGAGTCGTTATTTATCCTTTTTTGATGACAGTTTACTATGGTCAAAGTGTCTGTAATACACCTCACTTTCTTCGGTCAGTAATTTTTTATCTGTTGTATACTTAGATAACTATACTTCAAGATGTTTTCTGTTTTGGTTATTACTTTTTTTAGTCTTTTCACTGATTCTGGTCTTTTATAAGATTAGAAGGACGAAAAGTCCAAACATTGAGAAAAGAAACTATCATTCTTTGGACTGGGGGTCTTGTTAATTGTATAAATGAGTGAACGAGTTCGGATCCTATGTGTCGTCTCTTCCGTTACCGTGGGGTAAGGTCATGAGAACGGACCTTTTAGGGTACCTGTCTCCTCGGACCATCCGACGTCGGGTACCCCAGCGATTCTCAGTCTGTACTGACTCGCTGAAGTGAAAGTGAAAAGTGAAGGTACGTAACCTCTTCCTTTACCGTTGGGTGAGGTCACAAGAACGGAACTCTTAGGGTCCCTGCCCCCTCGGACCACCCGACGGTAGATACCCCAGCGTGTCTCAGCCTGTGCTGACTTCACTGAATCGTCGTCGTCGTCTTGTGTGTCTTATGTGTCTTTCATTAAAGTCTTGGCGATTGAGTACGGTGACTCTTTTCGACAGATGATAGACCTCGAGTCGTAAACAAAAGTCATTAAAAAAACCGTTATAAATATGACTCACTTCCCGTGTATGGTAATACACATACCAAACTACATAAAACTGTATACTTGTGTGTGAAGATACCTCCGTATCTTGTAAGGTAGTGGGGTCCTTCAGGGGAGTACAGGGAGGAATCAGTCAGGAAGGTCTTAATCGGTAAAAAGACTAAAAAAATCCGTGTACTTTTCTACAACTTGAAACGATTAATAATATTTTTACGTTTACTTTTGACACTCTGAAGTAGAATGTGGTCAGTCTTACCGACAGTAAATTTTCAGATGTTTATTGTTTACAACCTCTCCTACACCTCTCTTCCCTTGCAAGGACTTGACAACCACCCTTACATTCAACCACGTCGGTGGCACCTTTGTCATACCTCCAAGGAGTCTTTTGATTTTGATGTTAATGGTGACAACGACAACGATAAGACAGCGAGTCGCCCGTAGATTGAGAAACACTGGGGTACATGACATCGTGCGGTCCGAAGGGACAGGAAGTGATAGAGGGTCTCAAACGAGTTTGACTACAGGTAACTCAACTACTACGTTATCTTGATAGAGTAGGAGACAGTTGGGGAAAAGGAAGACGGAGGTTAGGGAGGGTTGTAGTCCCAGAAAAGGTTACTCAACCGACGTAGTCCATCGTTAGGGTAAGGACCCGTACGTAGGTCTGTTTTGACATTAAGGTTTTCTATATACATGAGGTTTTCAATCGTCTGTATCGAAAAGATATATCATACCTATTTTTTATTCCAGGATGACAACGACGACGACGATTCAGCGAAGTCAGTACCGGCTGAGACACGCTGGGGTATCTGCCGTCGGGTGGTCCGAGGGGGCAGGGACCCTAAGAGGTCCGTTCTTGTGACCTCACCCAACGGTAAAGGAAGAGGTTGCGTACTTTGACTTTTCACTTTCCCTTCAGCGAGTCAGTACAGTCTGAGAAGTGCTGGGGTACCTGATGTCGGGTGGTCCGAGGAGACAGGTACCCTGAGACGTCCGTTCTCAGGACCTCACCCAACGGTAACGGAAGAGGTTTCAGGATGGTATATCGTGTTAATTGATACAAGTTATAGGATACTATTTGGTATTACCTTTACTTAAAAAGTCTTTTCTTACATATATACATATGTATATCTGTACACATACACATTGATATAGTTAAACGATATCTCCTCTTTAATTGTGTTGTAACATTTAGATGATATGAAGTATAAAAAAATTTCGTTTTACAATTCTTAAGTTTTGTTTTGTTTTTGTTTGTTATTTACGTACTCGGACCTTCCATAATTTACCCGAACTTTTTCCATTTTTTATTCTTATACGAACAAAAGTACAGTAGAATCTAAATCAAATATACGAATTTTTACACTAAAAATAGTCCTTTCATTAAATAAAGACCTAATTAAATACTTCCGAATTGTGAAAAACTATGACTCATAAGAGTTCATATACTTTCGAGTTTGTATCGTCTTGAAAGGTAACACATTCTGAAGAAGCCATGGGAGGAAAAAGTCAAGTCAAGTCAACGAGTCAACACAGGCTGAGACGCTGGGGTACTTAGCGTCGTGTGGTCCGGAGGGACAGGTAGTGGTAGAGGGTCTCAAGTGAGTTTGAGTGCAGGTAGCTCAACCACTACGGTAGGTCGGTAGAGTAGGAGACAGCAGGGGAGAAGGAGGACGGGGGTTAGGGACGGTCGTAGTCTCAGAAAAGGTTACTCAGTTGAGAAGTGTACTCCACCGGTTTCATGACCTCAAAGTCGAAATCGTAGTCAGGAAGGTCACTTGTGGGTCCCAACTAGAGGAAATCTTACCTGACCATCCTAGAGGAACGTTAGGTTCCTTGAGAGTTCTCAGAAGAGGTTGTGGTGTCAAGTTTTCGTAGTTAAGAAACCACGAGTCGAAAGAAGTGTCAGGTTGAGAGTGTAGGTGTGTACTGGTGTCCTTTTTGTTATCGGAACTGATCTGCCTGGAATCAGCCGTTTCATTACAGAGACGAAAAGTTATACGATAGATCCAACCAGTATTGAAAAGAAGGTTCTTCATTCGTAGAAAATTAAAGTACCGACGTCAGTGGTAGACGTCACTAAAACCTCGGGTTTTTTTACTTCAGACTGTGACAAAGGTGACAAACGGGTAGATAAAGGGTACTTCACTACCCTGGTCTACGGTACTAGAAGCAAAAGACTTACAACTCGAAATTCGGTTGAAAAAGTGAGAGGAGAAAGTGAAAGTAGTTCTCCGAGAAGTCAAGGAGAAGTGAAAGACGGTATTCCCACCACAGTAGACGTATAGACTCCAATAACTATAAAGAGGACCGTTAGAACTAAGGTCGAACACGAAGAAGGTCGGGTCGAAAAGAGTACTACATGAGACGTATATTCAATTTATTCGTCCCACTGTTATATGTCGGAACTGTATGAGAAAAAGGATAAACCTTGGTCAGACAACAAGGTACAGGTCAAGATTGACAACGAAGGACTAGACGTATGTCGAAAGAGTTCTCCGTCCAATCCACCAGACCATAAGGGTAGAGAAAGTCTTAAAAGGTGTCAACTAACACTAGGTGTGTCAGTTTTCGAAACCGTATCACTTATTTCGTCTTTATCTACAAAAAGACCTTGAGAGAACGAAAAAGCTACTAGGTCACCTACAACCGTTAAACTAGAGACCAAGGAGACGGAAAAGATTTTGGTCGAACTTGTAGACCTTCAAGTGCCAAGTGCATAATGACTTCGGACCGAACCTCTTAAAACTCGTAATGAAATGATCGTACACTCTACTCACGTTAACACGCCATCGAACTCACACGGATTTATATCATGAAATTTACACAAAAACTATGTTTAGATAAATATACTAATTTAAATGAACTATAAAATAGTGATAATGTTTAATTAACAAAAGAGGGTAGTTTAGAAGATTAACTACAACGAATGTATCTCCATTTACAAATATTTATCAACTTGTCAAATATTCAAAGGATTCGAATATCGTGAATTATCCTTCTTTTTCTAAAAGAAAGAAATAGTTAGTGGTTGAGTGTTACCGTCCTTTATTTAGATCCTAGATCCCGATGTATGGTTTTCTTTGAAGTCCCTCAAGAACAAAAAAGGAGAACTACTTTACTTTATCTTGTGAGTCGTGTGAGTGAAACCTTTACCATCTATCTATCTACCAGAATTTATATAATCGGGGCCAATTTTGTTCATTTCTTTATTACTCTTACTTTGTCTGACTTCACACTTTTGGTCTTCTAAAACGTCACGAACAGTTTCCAGTATTGGTGCGTGCGAAAATCCCATATCTGAAACGTCAGTGTTGTGACGGGAGTTTTCTTTTTTTATAAAAGAAATTACACTGACACGGATTAAGAGTCTTGAAAAGTATCAAAAGATTAAACTCCATCGTTTGAGTATAGGGTTACCCCCGGTCCGTTCACTGAGTTTCCTCACTGACCCCTATTACTTTGTGCCTTTCCACTCCTGACCGCCTTTGGTGGATGGAACACGAGGTGACTTTCTTGTCTCAAAGGAGTCGTGGTTAGTCACCGGATGGACTCGATTGACTCTAAATACAAAGATATAGAATATTTAAAAAATTTCACTTTGGTCTTTAGGTCTATATTGTCTGCTTACAAGGGTCCGGGAGTCCGGTTGGTCACACTCAAGGAGGGACGAAAGTGGGAACGAGAACATGGAGGTCGAGTGACCACTGGGGTCGTCACTTCTCTTCGGACACAAGGTACCATCGTGAGTCGTGTCCGGTACACCTTAGGTCGACTCCGATAGAGACGTGAGGTCTGGTTCGTGATGGTGGGGTCCACTTACCCTAGACGTGGTCTCTGTCTTCACCTTTTAATTGAAGACTAAAAATTGTAAGAGAACATTACCGTTACTGTTCAAGGTCCTTTGGTGGTTAAAGGATTGCCGGAGGAGGGTTTGTTTCTCGACAAACCGGGGAAAGAGATCACCTGGTGTATACCCCGTGGTGTAACTGACGAGTGTCTTACCGTTGACTTCACACACTGGATCTGAGGTCTCCCCTCCACCTCGGGACGGGAGGTGTGCGTCTCACGTATCAAACCAGGTGTAAAACACTTTCTTAGGAGGTTTCGATCGTGTGAGAATTAATTGATCTCAGAGAAACACTCGTGGTAGAAAAATTTTCTCGAGATAACTATATATTGTAACCATAGGACTAAACGTTAAAAGTCTCACAGAAGAGGAGGAATAGGTCAGAATTTTGGTGGGCGACACCCTCTACAATGTTATTAGGAGTAAAATGTCTACTCTTTCGATTCTAGTCGAACCAAACTACCGAGTGGGTTTGAGGTTTTTTGGTCACAAAGATACCTCCGTAATCGGAAGACAGATGGAAGTTGACCAAGTAGTTCATTGGGGATGGTGTTCGGAAACAGGGACAAAATACACTTTTAGATACAGCTATCTTTCTTTGTTTCTGACACTAAAGAAAATTTGGCGTCTTCTCCGTATTTATTTGAAGTGTTTTAAGATATTGTCTTCGACTCCACCTGTCTGTCTTGAGTCCTTATCTCGCTCGATCTTGGGGATCTTCTACTCAAGGAGTCCGTTTCAGTCCGTCCTATCGAAGACCACCCTCTTTTCGTCAATAATCTAAACAAACATACAAATAAGACTTGTCAAAAAGGTGCGGAATATACATAGAAACCATTTTTACAGCGGACGAAATATTTTACTTCAAGACACTCCAAAAAATGTTTGTCCTTAGACAAAAATATCTCGACGTTAGAGAGTCTAATTAAAACATGAGGTAGTTTTTCGTCCCGCAGAGGTCCCTCCGTTCACTTAACGACAGCGGTGGATCACTTGTAAAGATTTACCATTTGTCATCTCCTCCGAGCGGCACCCACGAAACTCCGAAGTTGGCGTAGAGTAGTTACTGTAGGTACACTGTCGATGACTCTCCGATCTCGTCAGACCCGTTCAGTTGGGTATTAATTCACAGTAAAGAATAATTTTCGGTTAACGTAAATTTTATAGAACTTTTTAAGGAATGTTATAAACTTCGTAGTGTTTAGCTTGTCCTCGAGAGTGGATTTGCTACGTGGCATGTAGATAAGGTGAGAGGTCATAATACAAGTGTAAAAGAGAATTAGTCTCAGTCCGAAACAACTGAATTTATAGATATGATTCACCTACCTGGTACACTCGACTAGTATGAGATATAGTTTCGGACTAAATGAACTAAGAAACCTGAAGTATGGACACTGTGGACGGAAGGAACAACAGGTAGATGTTGTCGGACAGTTGTTTCGGATATTAAAGGTGAAAGTTTGAAAATTTTAATTGGGAAGGGAGGATGACGTTGTAGGGTCAGGACCGGAAATAGGGACTTAAGATCTAAGAGTAAATAAGTTGTGTAAAACTGGTCCGTGACTGACGACCATATAAATCGGTGTGTGACCCGTCCCCCATCCCTGTCCTCCGTCGTGGTGGACACCTGGTCCCTCTCCCGAATAAGTGTCTCCCAAAGTCCACTTTGACCCGTTCAGCTCTTCCTACTCCTCGAAGGGACGACCCGAAGAACTGTGTTTGAGAAAGATTAAGTTAGGTGGTATTGAAGAGAAGTCGGACTGACGAGAGAAAGTAAGAACTCAGTTTCGAAAGTTCAAGGGAGGAAGTAGGTCCGTCGAGTAGGTGGCTTAGACAGAGCGAGACACGAGTCTCTATGTCTACCCCACTTTAGGTCAGGGACCGGAATTCCTCAAGTCTTCCTCTTTCTGGTTGTCTTGGTGTTCATGCCTCGACAGACTCCGTCCCTATTGTCCGCGAGATCCCTGGGTCTCTCCCGTATTCCTCAAGACGATCCGTAACAAAAGGTCCTCTTCCACTGTAAGTGTGACCTGGGACTTTCTACTCCTCCAATGTCGACCTGCACCCCCTTCCGATCCGTCTCTCGTAGGGTCCGTTTCCCTCGACGTTCACCTTTGTGTGTCTTGTTTGCCTCCCCAGACATTGACGTCAGGGAGAGGTACCACCCTCTCCTCCACGTGTCAATCACCCCATTACTGGGTCTAAGACTGGTGGAGTCTTACCAGTACTACCGGTATACAAGGGAGGTGGCCCGTCTAAATAGTAAGGACTCCCACGGACTCCGTTATTGTTGATTATATTCCAAAGTTTACTTACTTTAGGGTACGTCGGTGAAGACTGAGTAAAGTGTACGGTGACGTGGCTATACCGACCCGAACATACCCCGAGTCGTCAGTGACTCTTAGCCCGAGACCCTAGTTCCGAGTATAAGTGTTCAGTGTCACACCTGACTCCACCACATACATGATCTGACTCCGTAGCTACTGGTCGACGTCCTCAAAAGGAGAGCCTACATGAGAGTCAACTTCTCTTGTCGGAGTAAGTTTCAGTACTGGGGAAGGGTGTCTATTGGGTGTAGGTCACTACCTACGTCCCTTGTTTCGGACCCGGNACCTGACTCCACCACATACATGATCTGACTCCGTAGCTAGTGGTCGACGTCCTCAAAAGGAGAGCCTACATGAGAGTCAACTTCTCTTGTCGGAGTAAGTTTCAGTACTGGGGAAGGGTGTCTATTGGGTGTAGGTCACTACCTACGTCCCTTGTTTCGGACCCGGAGGATGGAAATATGTCTTGTTGAACTTCCCCGGCAAGGTCGAGGTCCCGGAGGGCACCCTAACCGACTGGAGACAACGTAGACGTACCGTGGAGTTGAGGGAGAAGGGAGGGACGACAGAAGTATGGGGGTATCCACAAGTAGGGTTCTCATGGGGGTCACGTGCATGTAGAGACGGACGCTCAGACGAAAGGTCTCTTGGACTAGGTGTTGTCTGTGGGATCCACTGAACCAAGGTTACGTTTGTTTGGTCTACCATAATTTTGTCAAAGTCTTTCTGACATGACTAGACTTCCTTCAACCAGTCGTTGCCTTTAGTCCATTCTATCAATCACCATCACGAGTGAGTACGAGACACGACCCTCTTCCTTGGAACGGTCGTGGAGTGGTCGAGACAAGGTGGACCTTCTCGTGAAGGAGGATCCCTTTACCTACACATCCCGACGACACTAAACCGCGGTAATTTACTTGGGTGTAGGACACTGATTTAGGAGAGAGAGGTAAGAGTACGACTCGTTATCTATGACCCTAAGAATAGACGGAAAGACACGTGGACTTCTGTCTCTTTCGGACTTACACGTCAGGCAGACCGTCAATGTTAAAGAATAAAAGTAGTCGTGTAACTGTAAATCCGAACCTCAAACAGAGACGTTTGAGGTAGTCGGACTCACCTGAATAACCACGACTCTGTCTCCTTTCGTGTATACACGTTCGGGTCTTCCGTCTCGGATTTTGAACCTACTACCAGTTAGGTGGTACCGTTACTGGAAGACCCCCACAGAGTCACCTGTCTGTGAGGTGACGAATACTATGAATCGGATCTGAAACTTTACAGATATGTGCACTGAGTCACCCTTGTGTCTCTGTCAAGCCGAAAGGGTTACATCGGGGAAGAGTCTGGTTTGAGTGATCCTTTGTCTGGAGAAAATGGAGTTTACAGTCTCTCTACTGACTACTTTCCAATTTCTCGAAAAAGTGTTCGTTTCTTTTCCTTTTTTAAGCTCTCACTCGTTCAGGTCGTTGAAGGGGACCTCACTCGTTCCTGGTTCCGGGAGGAACTCCTCTATGACAACTGTATAATTACGTTCTTAAAGACATTTATTAGGAGAATCTTATTTCGTCTGGCAACAAGACCATTGACGAAAGACTGAAGTGAAATTTCAGTGTTGTCTTTTCACTACTATAATATTCGTTTATCAGTCAGTTTTAGTACAGACGGGTCGAAGGAATTATGGTACCTCTTGTAGATGAGTCGAAGATCAAGGACTCTCGTCCTCCAGTCTAATAATGGAAGGTCCAGGACAGTAACTTTAAAGACTGTTAGACCACAAAGAGACGTCCCTCTCCCATAAGAGGTTTAGAGACGAAAACTTTTAACTGAAGTTTTACCTTAACCCCTATAGTGAGAGTGGAGACGTGGTGGAGATAGAGGAGGGATTGAAGAGAGGAGTCGGGACATGATGTAGGGTAAGGAGATACTTCACATCCAGGGGTTTCCAGATGGTCTCTTGTACCCATCGGAGACCAGTGAACCAGTCAACTCCCCTGAAGGAGGTCCTGTCCACAGACACAGGCGACCCGGACCCCTGTAATTCCAACTCGTGGTCGTTTCTGACAGAGTCTCACCGTCACGACCACCTCTCGAGGTTGATAGAGGGATTCGGGGAGAGAACGAGAAATCCATTTACTCCGAGTCTTTCACAGTACTCGTCTCAGGTCTTACCTAAGGATCTGGTCCCGGGGAAGGTGGTCCTGTAAACGACTCGACAAAGTAAGTACGTGATTAGTTAGTGTGTAGATCTGTTGGTGAACCAGGTGTTTACAAGTGATCCGGAGATGACACCCATTCGTGTCTAGACCCTAGTGATTTACCTCGTCCTTATTCCCGACCACGACTTAAGCAAATAATCAGGAATGTCAAAAGAATATACACCTTAGAAACCCTAAAAGATATATATCAAGTACAGTAGACACTTGTCGCTAGTAAAATGAAGAAATAAAGGTTAAACCTAATTGAAAGAAAAAGAACGGAATAACGAGATCGAGTCTCATCTCTCCCGAAAAATTCCCGAGACGAACACCAGGATGTTCCGACAGAAAGAGGGAATAAGTTTAGGGGACATACGATTTGATTGATAGAATCGAATTGACTCAACGGGTTCTAGTATCGATTATAAGTCAATTCCGTCCGTAATCAGACTCTGGATAAGTTGGTGTCTAACGGACCGGAGAAGGGTAGAAGAAAACTCGATTCTTTAGATAGTAATAATTTTACTGTATAAACTTGTCCATTGTGGGTAGTTGCAGAGTTGTATCTACGGAAAAACTATCCCTTAAAGTTTTAACCCAGACATAACTGAGACCCTTTCGTCTCTTACTCAATCTTAACCTAGGTCGTCCTTTACCCCGGAGACCTCTCGTTTCTTTTCCGTCTCCTCCAGGAATCCATTCCCCACCTCGTTTCTCCTTATCCCAACTACCCTCCGACACATTTAAGACTAACTCCACCGAAGGACAAAAGGTTTGAGAGTAGGTATCCCATAGTTGTTCGTACTAAAAACATTATCATATCTTGGTGGACATGATAACAACTGAGACAAAAAGATTTTTATTTATATAAAAATTTCCTTTGGAATATAGAGATGAGATTTAGGGATTGTCTTAGTAAACGGTATTTGTCTTAAATTGACATCTTTTATTTGTTTTACTTCCATAATAGTATACCAATTTAAAATTGACTTAGCAACAGACGGTTTCCTACGGTCGGACGCGGATAAAAGAGACAATTTCTCTCTCTAATCGTACGTAATTCCTCCACACCTTTTGATGGTGGTTCGATTTAAAGAGGAACTTTGTTAATCTTTTTAGTCCTTTGGTAATTTTTCCCTTATTGAAGGAGTACGAGATTAAGTTTCAATAAAATAGAACCCTACTACAGGGTAGATTTTAATAGAGGGAATGAAGGTTACGTTGTAAAGGAATTTACTTCTTTAAGACCCCACCTAATAGTCTAAACAAAGACACTTCACTCAGGTTTCGAGGTTGGGTCTCTTAGGTACTCTTTACCTCCAACACCGACTCTTCCCTTAAACCTCGTAAAGATGCCTCCGTTGTCGAACCTCCCAGTGATCTCCGTCTTCCCTGACTTCGAACTTTTTGTGTTTGAAGAGAATTTGGGTGTCCATCAAAAGGATCGTCCTAGACACCCCTTTCGTTCTCGGAAGTTTCCAATCTCTGTTCTTTCCCTCGATCGTCCAAGACGATTCTTAAGATCCGAAGTCAAGAGACGAGTGAGAAAGACGGAAAAAGGGCGGAGGGAGGGGGGAGAGTTGTGGAATGAGAGAGGAAAGAGAGAGAGAGGGAGGAGGTAAAGAGAGAGAGACAAAGTGAGTGAGGTTAGATGAGATCAAGTGGAATATGTGTATCTTTTTGTACCTTCCTCCGTACCGTTTTACAGTATCTATAATATATATAATTATGAACTCCCGACTCTCACCTTCTTCGCCCCGAACTATCCCTGAAACACACGTTTGAAAATGTACTAAATTTTAAAAGTTACTTATAAATGTTTGAGTTAATTTTTGTAAAAGTACAGAACTTTTATTAGTTTTTCTTACTGAACTGTTCGTTGTACCTTTGACGTAAGGACGGATTTCCCTCTACAAAAGTCGAATTCTGAGATATACTTTCAATGGGATAAGTGGTTTCTTTAGTTCATATTACAGGGTGGTGGAGTGACCGTCGCGCTATACTCCATAAGATTAATGTCTCCATATCCTCGTTCTGATGTCGTGTTATTACAAAATTTTCGATAAGATTATTTATCGTTCGTCAATCGTTTCTCGTATAACTTTCCAAATTAAAGAAAAATTACTACCTCACACGTAAATTTTTCTTGAAGATCGTCCATTTTCGTTTAGTAAAACATTTTACGGAAACTTTCATGAATGGTGACAATAAAAGATGTAAATGAGGATCAACGAAAATGTACCATAATAGTGTTAAACTTTAACAAAATTAATAAACAGTAAATAAAAAACAGAGAGGGGCGGGGGTGTGGAGGGTATCTTACATTCAGGAATCCTCACCCTTGACATAGACGGTTAATGTCAGAGACCGTTTATTATTCAGGAATCCTCACCCTTGACATAGACGGTTAATGTCAGAGACCGTTTATTATCCACGAATTAACTAAACAACCTACTTACCAACCAACTTACTTTTGTTACTATTTCTAGGAATATATTCTTTTATTGTTAGAGTCTTGTTGGATGACAACCTATTTTTATCTCATCTTTTGAGGAATCTCTACCTTTTTGGACGTCCTGTATTCTTCTTTTTTTACCGTCTAACATCTCTCTTATAAACCGATTCCCAAAAGTGGTCCAAAAATCACTTCTCTGTAACGTTTATGTAATCGAAATGACGGATTTTTCTTAAAAAAAAATTAACGAGTCAGTACATGTTGAGAAAACTCTAGGGTACCTGATACGTCGGACGATCAGAAGAGACAGGTACCTGAAGAAGTCCGTTCTTATAACCTTACGGTCCATCGGTAAGGGAAGAGGTTCCTTGGAAGGACTGGGTCCCTAGATTGGGACCAGAGGACGTATCGTCCACCTAAGAAATGACAGACTCGGTGGTCCCTTCAAGTGTAATGACGGATTTGGTTATGGATTTTGAAAATGTAACAACATACACGTACGCGTGAGTTTAATTGATATCATATTTGAGATATCTAAAGAAGTTAATTATTTAGTTCAAACCCCAAACCTTTCTCTTTCACAAACCCCCACTCTGGTTACACCCATACTTAAGGTCGGGGTTGTGATACTTTCTTACACACACGAGGACTAAGTTTGTTTGACTCTTTTATAAATTCTTTGTCAACTCCTCTAAACTTGTGGTTCTTTTCCGTTACCGTGGGGTGAGGTCATGAGAACAGACCTTTTAGGGTACCTACCTCCTCGGACCATCCGACGTTAGGTACCCCAGCGATTCTCAGCCTGAGCTGACTCGCTGAAGTGAAAGTGAAAAGTGAAAGTGAAGAGTGAAAGTACGTAACCTCTTCCTTTACCGTTGGGTGAGGTCACAAGAACAGACCTCTTAGGGTCCCTACCCCCTCGGACCACCCGACGACAGATACCGCAGCGTGTCTCAGCCTGTGCTGACTTCACTGAATCGTCGTCGTCGAAGAGAATATCGTTATCTAAGGGATTTAAATCGGGTTTTTCACTGTAGGGTCCTGTTTTTAATGTAAAACGTTGGAGGGAACGTCAATTAACACCGGTGTACTGTTTTAAGATCCGTCGACCTACACTTTCTTTCACTTCGTCCATTGAAGGACCCTCTTTGTGACTTTCCTTCCCAATACTAGAAGAAAGGGTGAGGGAGGTAAGAAGACTAACCTCGTCTCTACCTGACATACGTGAGAACCAAGTCCGTCTATTCCCTTTGTGAACTACCTCGTGTCGGTGATGTGGTTCGGAACCTATGGATGGAGGTCGGATAACTCATTTTCTCTTTATTTGGTAAAATAGATTCGGTGACAATAAGGTACAGAGATGTTGTCCGTCGATTCTGATAAAGAATTTATTATATGAACGGATGGAGACTAGGAGACTGGTTTTAAAATATTAAGAATTTCCATATTTTGTGTACATTAACCTCAGATGTTTGTTCTCCTCCTTTTCGTACTCCGTCTTCCTTATAATCTTCTGTGTTACCAACTTTTAAAAGGTTTTGACTAAATTTTTTTTTGGGTTCAGTGTTAAGGTCTTCTGTAAACTTGATACATGTAGACATGTTCGTCTCATTTGTGTTTCTTTTGGTGTGCATGGTACGGTATTATTTTGACCAATTTTATTTCTGTTCCTCTTTTTAGGTTTTTCGTCAGTCTTTTCAGTAAATAAACGGGTCACTGACCTTGTCTATTTCCGGGACTTTTTGTAAACAACTTACTTACTTACTACCGAACCTACTCACAAACTATCTGAGTCTGGTAGAACAACGAGTCGTCCGACATCATCTTTGTGACTTTACCCATAGTCCTCTGGGTTCAAGATTAAGGTCGAGACAGAATTAATCGTCATACTTTGATCTTTTGACGAATGAAGAAAGTCTGGAGACGAAGGAACGATGTTTTACTCAGTCTAAAGACGGAGACTATTACCGTCTCATCAAACAACATCTGGTGAGAGGGTGACTCGTTAGAGTTTTTCGATCTGTTCTATATTTTCCGTTTTCGTTTAAAAATTTCATAACCTCTCTTTGGAACCGTCGGTGATGAACTCCTCTGTCCTAGAGTCTTTCTTTCCTTGGTTGACTTCACTCAAGTTGTTAGACGGTTGTGAAACCGGATGTTACAAGAAGGACTAAGTATTCATTAAGTCCTACTCACTTATTTTTGAGGTCGTCTTTCTTCTCGGATTCTCAAACCCTTCGACGTCGACGTATCCTGACTCCTCTGTTTTCAACGTCACATAGATTTTGTAAAAGGAACGGACCTTCGATATTTTAAGTATTAAATTTCATTTTGGATCATTCAGTCCCTACACACAACATTAGAGAACTTCATTGGTGATTTTTCTTCTCGTTTTCTTGATATTATTTTTCGATCGTTTCCTCCTTTAAGTTGTTTTTTATATAAAGTAGATAGGACTTAAGTACCTCTGCCTTACGTGTAAACACCAATGGGCCCTGTTCCTCTCCCCCTCAACCCCTCGTTGACGAATTGCCTATATCCCAAAGGAAAAACCCCACACTGATATATTACCTATACTATAAAGGAAAGGTCCACTACTCTTATAAAGTCTTGATCTGTCTCCACTATCGACGTGTTGTAACACTTACATGATGTATGGTGATACGGCAGGTGAAATTTGCAATTGAAATACAATATACTGAAATTGCAGTTATATTTTAAAAAGTAAAGTTATTTTTAATGTTTTTTATAGGTTTTATGAACTAAATAGGTTTTCTTTTGGTCCGCCTTTTCTTTTTTTACCTTATGTCTTGTCCACTCCCTTTTCTTTTATTCTTTGTATTCTACTATTTTAAATTGAGTTACATAGTCATTAATATAGTTTATATTTACCAAGATTATATAACTAGTTTTCTGTCTTTAATAGTATTTGGAGAGTTTTTTCTGTGTGAAATTTATAGTTCTATGTCCTTCTACTTCACTTCCTTCTTTTCTATACGGTATATTTGTGTTTGGATTCCTTTTCTCACCTCGACTTGATTACGGTCTGTTTTTGAATCTCTATTCTTCTTAATGATTTTATTTCTTGTTGTTGAGTATTACTTTTTTGAGTCAGGTGGTTCTTCGTTAAGATTCAGGTCAACGTGGAGTATCGTGTCGAAGTGTTTATACTTCGTTTTGAACTGTCCTAATTTCTCTTTGTCCGTGGGGTTTCCCCGAAGCGATATCAAGTCTACCATTTCTTAGACGGACGTTACGTCCTCGGGACCTAAGTTACGGACCCAGCCCTTCTAGGGGACCTATTCCCTTACCGTTGGCTGAGGTCATAAGAACGGACCTATTAGGGTACCTGTCTCCTCGGATCGTCCGATATCAGGTACCCTAGTGTTTCTCAGTCTGTTCTGACTTTGTTGAATCGGGTGTCGTGTTACCCTGAAGGGTCCACGGCGATCACCATTTCTTAGTCAGACGGTTACGTCCTCTGTGTTCTTTGCGTCCAAGTTAGGGACCCAGTCCTTCTAGGGGACCTTCTCCCTTACCGTTGGGTGAGGTCATAAGAACGGGTATTTTAGGGTGCCTGGTTCCTCTGACCGTGTGTGTGTTTGGTTTTTTTCCGTGAGGTTTTCAGTATTATCCAACTTATACGGAGAGTCATTGACTATCTTGTTCGTCTCTTTTTTTACTGTTTTTATGGGTCCTAAAATTGTGGTATTATATGGTTTAAACTAGAATAATTGACTGATTCTTACAACATGGATTATTGACATCTTATATAGGAAAAGAGTTTCACATGGTTTTAAAATGTAAATGGTTTTAACTAGTAAAAATTCGGTATTTCGTTCGGAGTTGTGTTAGGTTTCCTGACTTTAAGGTGTTTCTACCAGAGACTGTTGTCATCTTAAATCGATCTCAGTTTTTGTAATTTTTTGTTTTGTTTTGTTCTTTTAAGGACAAACCTTTAGTTCGTTGTGTGAAGATTTTACTTCTCCGGTCCTGTATACGAGAGATCTCCGGGAAGTTGTAGACTACCGGAGACTCAGACTCACGGAGTAAACGGTTGAAAGGTAAAGTGCGACTCGTCACGTCCAGTGTCGTTTAAAAGGAGTATAGGCCTCCGAAATCCTAACAGTCAGCAACGAGGTAAGAGTGACTCTCTCTCTCTCTCTAAGGGGCTCTGTTCGAGGATGAACGAGAGGAAGGAAAGAGTCCCAAGACGTCCGTTGTAAATATGAGGGTTACTAGTGAAAAGGGTTGAACTCCTGTATGAAAGGTCTAAGGACACTCGAGCTGGTCAGACTACTGTCTTCGGTGAGGTAAAGGTTCCGATGAGTGTCCTTCACACCGTCCTCGGTGGGTCTTTCACTACCGACCGGGTACTTGTCTGAGGAGTCTGCCCTGGGTCCCTCTGATTCTCCGGTTGTAGAACCTGTAGTGAGACGGGACTTGAGAGTCTCGACCCGTGGAACAAACCCGAGGACTTCCACCGACTTGCGTTCAGTATATTTGGACTGAAGGGAACTAACGTCCTCATTCATTCCGAACCATATTTGGTTGAGGGTCTGACAGTTCTCGAGGGAAGTCAATGGACCAGGTCGGAACGGTACACGAATAAATAATCCTTTCTGACTTATGAGGAAATGTGATCCCATTTGTACTGACTATTTCAAATTGTCCGTAGGTTTGGAGTAATCGAGTTGTTTGAAAATAATTCGAGGATGATGAACTGTCCATGAGAAGATCTGTGATCTCAACATTTCTCCTCAGTTAAGTATTCATTCTCTTAATCCGAAATTTCACAACCCCTTTCATAAAAGTCCTTATAAGTGTTTCTGATAGGGTACTTACCCAGACTTCTCTTCGTAGAAGGGTTTTAGTCTCGGACCTGGTACTGGTTAGGACTTCGGATCTCGTCATGTCCAGATCGAGGTGTCACTTTCGGTTCCTCACCGGAAGGGGGTTATGGTTCGATTCGAGGTCCAGAGGACGTAGTATCTAATAGTCTAAGTCTTTGAAGACCTCTGGGGTTATTTCATCTGTCTGTATACCGATACCCCGTATAGTCAAGTCAAGTCAAGTCAACGAGTCAGCACAGGTCGAGAAACGCTGGGGTACTTAACGTCGTACGGTCCGGAGGGACAGGTAGTGGTTGGGGGCCTTATATTTGTCAACGTTTTCCGTTTCGGTAATAATGTAAGTTAGAATATAATGACCACAGTCTCGTCTCGGAGAACCAGGGTTCTCAACGTGACTCCGGATGTCTTCTGACCGTACAGTAAGAGTCCATCGTGACATGAATACAAAAGTGTTTACCTGTTTTTCTCTTCTTCTGTACAGGGGTACCCTTTTACGCTTCCTCACTACCGATACCCCTGTCCACATCCCTTTCCCATATGGACTCAGGTCTACTGGATCGACTCTATCCGTCACTCGTTGGTGGTCGGGAGGGACCTCCAGACTCCCTGGTCGAGACCCGAAGGGATATCCATCGACACTACAGAGTATGTGGGGTGAGTGGACGGGGAGTTGTCGAGAGATAGGATTGGAAACGGGGGTCGTGTGAACATCGAGACCCGAGTCTCTTTCCACGGACGTATCTAGTGACAGTCCGAATGAAGGAGTCAGGTCCTCGGTCCCGTGGTAGGTCCGGTGTTTCGACTGGGCGACTGGACACGGATCTACTCCACTGACCGTCGGTCGATTCTCGTCCAAGGTACCGTAGTGTCTTAGTTTCATCTTCCCTATTATACCGATTAGGGAGCGCCGACCCACTCCTTCGTTCCTGTCTCCAGAGGACCGAGGGGTCTGGATCTTATCCAAGAAGGACGGATAAGAAGTGGACCGTCCAAGGGTACCTCGACACTCTTTTGTGTGTGTGTGTGTCTGTGTGCGTGTGTATGTGTCCATCTGCGGGGACTGTGTGTGTATACAGTCCACGTCTTAACTCGGGACTGGGGACCGACCACCAGACCACAACAGGTACACTGCTACAAGTGTAGGACAAACCGAAAGGACTCCAAACTTTACCTGTCGTGTACCGTGACTCCAGGTCTCTTTCACTTTCAGAAAGTCAGGACAACCTCAGAAGTGCTGGGGTACCTGATGTGTCAGGTACCTTAAGAGGTCCAGTCTTATGACCTAAAAGGGAAGAGGTCCCCTAGAAGGGTTGGGTCCCTAAGTTGGGTCCAGAAGGTTTGACGTCCGACTAATAAATGGTCGACTCGGTGTTCCCTTCGGGTTCTTATGACCTCACCCATCGGATGGGGAAGAGGTCACCTAGAAGGGTGGGGTCCTTAGTTTGACTCCAGAGGACGTAACGTCCACCTAAGAAATGGTTGACTCGATACTCCCTTCGGGTGACTCCAGGTCTCTCTCCAGTGTTTATGGGGAGGACGGCCCAACCCGTCTCTGAGGGACTCCCTGGTTGTGGGTCAGACGTGTCCGTTCCCATACACCGGTCGAGGAAGGGTCACGGGAGGTCAGGGACACCTCAGGGAGTCGTAATAAAGGATAGGACTGTCACACTCGGTGTGGACCGAAGTGTCACCGTTGGAGGTGAGAGTCGAATTTCCCACTCATTGTCGTAAGATTTTGTCTTTTTCCTTCTACGTACGGGGGGAGATACTCTACTTTAGGACACCCCTGTCGGTTTTCCTTTTCTTTACTTGTAAATGATATATGAGTGGTACGGAAAAGTATGTACCAGAGTCGTTGTCGCTTCCTTCCATTGTTAAAGGTTAAAATGTGTGTCCCTCTGACTCCGGGGGTTTACGATGCTCTCAATATGTTAAAGTGTTTCAGTGTCGTGATCACTCACCAACCCACAGTAAGTTTGAGTCCAGAGGAATTACCCGTTCTTCTTGAACTTCCGGTTCTACCACTAAACTCTTTCGTCGTCATACATCTTACCCGTTTCAACTCATATTTTCGTTTTGTGTTCCATAAACTTAAATAAAAATTTTCGAACTTAAAGATTTCCTTTCCTTAAATATATACTCTATACAATGTAAAGACCATCCAAAATTTTTTTTTTTTCTATCTAAGAAGGGGTGACTCACTTAAATATAGGTCGGACTCAGGTTTCTGAACCATTGGAACCTACTCGGTGAATTAGGAAACCTTTCTCCTAACCTCTGTCTGGTCTTTACTCAACCGTCTTCCTCCTTTGACTTCCGACGACTACGCTTACTGTTTACGATCTGTACACCTACACCTTCCCGTCTCTCTTTGTTCGTCTGTAGACCTTTCCCCCCACTGCCGACTACCGTCGCCCGTTCGTCTCTCTCGTAAAATCTCGGATTGGTAGACCCCGGGATGTCTGTCTCCTCCTTCGAGTTGATATTAGAGACACAACGATTCTCGAGCAAACTAAGTCGGTGACGGGGGTCCCCGATCCGGACTTCGGATCGTTTCTTCTTTAAGTTAGAACACGAGTTTACCTGTTCCATCTTAAGATTGTCGAAGGATTTCCCTATCACAGGTCCTCGGGTTTTGTTACGACCGTGTCTCTCTTTTTAGTTATAGACAAATAGTCTACTTAATTATTTAGTCCTATAGATCAAGGACTGGGTGGAGACCAAGAGGTAATCAGATTTCTTTTGTTAAATTGGGTGGTCCTAGATTAAAAGTAGTTTAGATTTGACTTCTCGAATATAACCTATTTGAGGTCGGAGTCCATGAGATACCGACGTTGCGACTTTTGAGGGACTGGTTTCGTGTGGGACAGTTTCTCCTCTCACCCTATTACGGTTGTTTGGAACCTCCGGTACCCACGGTCGGGTCCCCAGTTCTTAGGAGAAACTCCTTTTCCGTCACTCATTGGAGACCCGCCCTTGTGTCTTTCTATCGTGTCTTTTAAATAGGTCAGAGAGAGAGAGAGTGTACGAAAGAGAAAGAGAGAGAGAGTGTGTGAATGTGTGTGTGTATGCGTATGTCAGGCAGAGTAGAGGGTCTAGGGGGAATGGTCGGGTCTTTTACAAAGTCGGTCTACAAAGTCAAGTCCTTCAAGATTAGGGACCGGAGGGTGTCGAGGAGTCTGAAGATACGTACACCGGGACACAATAAAGTTTACACTCTAGGTAAGGGGTAGAAAGGAGGACGTCGGGTAGGAGGTAGGTACGGATGGTAGTACTTCGGAGGACGTCACGGGTCCCCGTACCTGTGTCCGAGGACGGAGTTTCGGGGAGAGGTCGTGACTGAGGGGTCTACGTAAACTCATCAGTAAATTGGTGACACTGAGATCAAGGAGTAGACACTTTAATCCTCTATTACAGATGGGTTTCCGAAAAACGTTTTTAATTTCTTCTTTCACTTGTATTTCTTGGGAGTCTGACGTTATCACCATAACTTTATCCCCTCTGTCTACGTCAGTTGAGGTTTAAATTGTTCCTGTTCATCCCTAAGTGTTGGTGACTTGTCTCACTCCCCAGTCACAAACCCTTTGCTGATTCTCCTCTGTAGTCACAATCCCGTTAAGAACGATCTGACTGAATTGTCCTAAGTACTACTTCCGACCGGTCCTATCAGTCCAAGGTTTCCGCTCTCTACTTTTTAAACTAATATATAGTTACCACTAGTCATAGTTCCCACCTCCTCGGAGAGATTTGACTGAATGTTTCTAAGAATTATTTTGACCCGAACCGTTCTTGTCTGTACCTTCGGGTTCTAATTTCGGATTAGTTTTTCTCTCAAGTCTCCTGGGATTGTTTACAAATTAGGTTCCTCTCTTAGAACCATTCGACGGTGTTAGCAGGTCAAATGTTGACAGTTCGGTCTGCGACCCGGAGTCACAAAGTCAAGTCAAGTCAGTGAGTCAGCACAGGCTGAGAAACGCTGGGGTACTTAGCGTCGTGCGGTCCGGAGGGACAGGTAGTGGTAGAAGGTCTCAAGTGGGTCTGGGTTCAGGTAGCTCATGCAGTACGGTAGGTCGGTAGAGTAGGACCCAGCAGGGGAATAGGAGGACGGGGATTAGGGAGGGTCGTAGTCTCAGAAAAGGTTACTCAGTTGAGAATCGTACTCCACAGGTTTCATGACCTCGAAGTCGAAATCGTAGTAAGGAAGGTTTCTTTAGGGTCCCAACTAGAGGAAGTCTTACCTGACTTCACAAAGTTCAGGAGTTTTATTGGGATCTTCCTCCTAGGTCTCAGGTAGAGATAAAGTGGTTACTCTTTTATCCCCCTAGTTCACGGGTTTCAGTCTGACAACCACTCACTGTCTCGACTCTAAGTTTGGGTCTTTCAGACCGAGGTTTCGGGTCTCGGAAGAAATGGGTGGTCTACTGTGTCGAAGGGTAGACCAAATAGAAACCACCTAAAATACGAATTAATGAGAGAGGTGTTTAAACCCCGTCTCTCTGGGTTTCTCTATCCATAGAGTACGGTAGGACGAAATGTTACCCGGTGAGGAAGAATAGGGTCAGTAATGAGACCCCGGATCTTTCTCTTCGGTCACATTACCTATGAGGTATTACACTAAACTGGTTGTTGTTGTAACCATGTGTTTTCTTCTTTAGGTATCGTCTAAAGACGTAATCAAAGATAAAGACAACATAAGACGAAAACAAACTATTATTCCCCCTCCTCTAACCCGAACTTGTGAGTAGACGTCGTTCTTAAAAAATAGTGGTCCCGGACCTTTTGTTTTACTCAAAATTAAAGAAGGTTAAAAATAAAGTTGAAACGGTCACCTGTAGACACGAGTACCCGAACCTTCGGTATTACGTGCCGATTGTGAAAGGTTATCAAAAGAAAACTATTAAAGAGACTGTCACACTTCTTTTCCCGGACTTGTACCTAAATTGTAGTGTACTGTCATGAAAGGGTTAAGATACACCGTTTAACTATGAAAAGAAAAAGATGGTTCTATTATTCCCCTCCTCCCTTACTAAATAGTCTTCGCTTTTCGTAACCTGATCCGCAGTCCTTTTAGCCCGAGAGTAGGTCCGAGACGATAGATGAGAACTCGACACACTGAACCCCACCCATTGAAGTGGAGAGACCCGTACAAAGTTGTAACTCTTCACTCTGCGAATACGATAGACTAGAGGTTCAGGGAGGGTCGAGACTTTAAAGGACGTAGTCACTATCTTATGTCACGATCCTCTGGAAGTGTCGTAGTCATAAAACCCAAACCTGGATCAAACTCAATTGGACCGAAAGACCTATTGTATCCCCTTTTAGGTTTTAATTAACACATATAAATACTTGTATATTTTCCGTTGTAAATGTAGTTCCTAGTGTGTATTATATCTCCCGTAGTCACACTCGTGTATTTGTTATACCTCATCACCTTTGTCACCACTTGTCACAGAGATTTCGACCTTTGTCACTTTTACGTCTGGGTTACCCTGGTATCAGACTTAATAGTTCTCTTCTATCTTCTGATCTAAAAATACACTCTGAAGAATTAAAAAATTTATGATGACCTCCGTCTCTTTTATATAAGTGTTAGGGTCAATCGTTTATGACCCAGTACACACCCTAAGGGACCATCGAGTCGACCATTTCTTAGGTGGACGTTAAGTCCTCTGGGGCCAAGTTAAGGACCCAGTCCTTGAAGAGGGACCTCTTCCCTATCCGATGGTGAGGTCACAAGAACCCGAAGGGACCACCGAGTCTACCATTTCTTAGACGGACGTTACGCCCTCTGGACCCAACCTAGGGACCCAACCCTTCTAGGGGACCTCTTCCCGTACCGTTGGGTGAGATTATAAGAATGGACCTCTTAGGGATACCTGTCTCCTCGGACCGTCCTATGTCAAGTACCTCGACGTTTCTTAGTCTGTGCCGACTCGTTGATTCGTGTCGTGTCGTACCCAGTACACATGATCGAGAGGTGTGGGAAGAGAACCGAGAGTCTCGAGGTTCATACCTTTCGAAAGTTAAGACAAATGAGTAGACAGAGGAAAGACCCGGATCTTGTAAAACTCACAGGGACTAAGATACAGTTAGAACTCTTCGTGTAACACTTGTCAATTATCTTTTTCCTTAAAATAATGATTGTTGATTTTGGAGTGTTTTCTAGTGTCTGACCCACCGAATTTATTCTCTTTACATAAAAGATTGTCAAGACCCCCGACCTTTCAGATTCTAGTTCCAAAAAAAGGTCTAAGTAAAGATTACTCCGGAGAGAAGGACCCAACGTCTACCGGGAAGAAGTGCACCGGGAAGGTTCCATACACTCACGTCTTTCGCTCGAGAGAGACCCCAGAGAAAATGTTCCGTTATTTGGATAGCCCAGTTCGGAGGTGGTAGGAATACTGGAGAAAATTTGAATTGATGAGGGAACCTCCGGGGTAGAGGTTTATTTCAGTGTGACCCACGACCCAGGAGTTGTATAATTAAACCATCCGTGTGTTTGTAAATCAGGTCTCCCCTTTAAGGGACCGTGGGTCACCAATCCTGATGTGTGAAAGTGACGATTCCCGGCCCCGAGTTAGGGACCAGTACCTTGATTCTATGGTGTTTGGTGAACCACACCGGTTTTGTTTTAAATAAAATTAATTTTTTAAATTTTTATTTTTCTTTAGTAAATAAGGTAGTGTCAGTCGATTGAGGTTAGGTGTCCTTAAATGATTCCTTTCTTTCATGTCCTGTGACTCAGGCCTCCCGTTCTCCCAGTCCTTAACGTCTCCGGGAGTCGGTCCGTGCGGACTCGGAGAATAGAAAGGGTACCGGACGTAAAGGAGTTCGGAACGACTACGAGGAACGGGGAGTAACGGGTGACTCGACTCGTTGTCCGAGAGGGTCCTGGTTCCGGAACTCGAAAGGATGTTCGGTTGTGTTTATGTTGTGGTTGGTCCGGTGGAGGTTGTAGGTGTATCGGTACCTCCGTAGTGATAGGAATGAAAAGGATTGTTCTTTTGCGTCCGGGTTCGTCCACGTCATTACACAGATCACTCATCGTCCCAGGTCTAAGTTTGAGGTCGGACCAACCGTTGTTCCGGAAACGGGGTGGGGGACTCGTAGTGACGAAAGGACGGTAGGTGGAGAGGTGATTGATAGGACAGGGGTTGGTTCTTGAAAGTCTAAAGTTTCAGTTGTGGACTTGGTGTTTGACTGCAAAGTCAAGTCAAGTCAAGTCAACGAGTCAGTACATGTTGAGAAACATTGAGGTACTTAGCGTCGTGTGGTCCGGAGGGACAGGTAGTAGTTGAGGACCTCAAATGGGTATGAGTGCAGGTAGTTCAGTCACTACGGTAGGTCGGTAGAGTAGGAGACAGCAGAGGAAGAGGATGACGGGGGTTAGGGAGGGTCGTAGTCTCAGAAAAGGTTACTCAGTTGAGAAGCGTACTCCACCGGTTTCATAACCTCAAAGTCGAAATCGTAGACAGGAAGGTTCCTTTAGGGTCCCGACTAGAGGAAGTCTTACCTGACCAACCTAGAGGAACTTCAGATTCCCTGAGAGTTCTCAGAAGAGGTTTTGGTGTCAAGTTTTCGTAGTTAAGAAGCCACGAGTCGGAAGAAGTGTCAGGTTGAGAGTGTAGGTATGTACTGGTGTCCTTTTTGGTATCGGAACTGATCTGCCTGGAATCAGCCGTTTCATTACAGAGACGAAAACTTATACGATAGATCCAACCAGTATTGAAAAGAAGGTTCCTCATTCGCAGAAAATTAAAGTACCGACGTCAGTGGTAGACGTCACTAAAGCCTCGTGTTTTTTTCTTTCAGACTATGACAAAGGGGTAGATAAACGGTACTTCACTACCCTGGTCTACGGTACTAGAAGCAAAAGACTTACAACTCGAAATTCGGTTGAAAAAGTAAGAGGAGAAAGTGAAAGTAGTTCTCCGAGAAGTCAAGGAGAAGGGAAAGACGGTATTCCCACCACAGTAGACGTATAGACTCCAATAACTATAAAGAGGACCGTTAGAACTAAGGTCGAACAAAGAAGGTCAGGTCGCAAAGAGTACTACATGAGACGTACATTCAATTTATTCGTCCCACTGTTATATGTCGGAATTGCATGAGGAAAAGGATAAACCTTGGTCAGATAACAAGGCACAGGTCAAGATTGACAACGAAGGACTGGACGTATGTCTAAAGAGTTCTCCGTCCAGTCCACCAGACCATAAGGGTAGAGAAAGTCTTAAAAGGTGTCAAATAAATGGTCCTCAGTTAGGAGTATAAGGGGTCTGTAGAGTGTGAGGTGGACAAGTAGTGAAAGGGAGTCTCGGTCAGAATCGTACGATGTTCATCGTTTACTAGGTCCCACTCACCGAAGATCTCAAGGTCGTTGCGGTGGAGTGAGTCTTCACGAAAGAATTTATGAGACGAAAGACTACTAACTTATAAAAAATTGAAGGGTTCAGTACTTTAATTTTCTACGAATGATGAACCTTCCTTTCAATACTGGTTAGATCTGTCGTATAATTTTTTGTCTCTGTAATGAAACGGTTGTTTCAAGACAGATCAGTTTCGATACCAAAAAGGTCATCAGTACATACCTACACTCTCAACCTGATATTTCTTTCGACTTACGGTTTCTTAACTACGAAAGCTCGACACCACAACCTCTTCTGAGAACTCTCAGGGAATCTGACGTTCCTCTAGGTTGGTCAGGTAGGATTTCCTTTATCAGGACCCACAAGTAACCTTCCTGATTACAACTTCGACTTTGAGGTTATGAAGCCGGTGGACTACGCTTCTAGACTGAGTAAACTTTTCTGGGACTACGACCCTTTCTAACTCCCGTCCTCCTCTTCCCCTACTGTCGTCTACTCTACCAACCTACTGTAGTGGTTGAGTTAACTGTACCCAAACCCACTTAAGACCCTCAACCACTACCTGTCCCTCCGGACCGCACGACACCAAGTATCCCAGCGTTTCTAAACCCTGTGACGACTCGTTGACTTGACTTGACTTCAGTTTGGGATTACCATTTCGGACCAATTAGTAGTCTTAGTAAGTCCTTCGAAAAATAAAAAATATATTACTTTTTCGAATAACCAGAGAGACCGTAAATGTATTCTTTATTTACAAATAACATTTTACAATTTGTTATATATTTCTATATTCTTTTATTTTGAGTGGACTTTAAGATGGGACTCTATTGGTAGTGATTGTAAAGTCACTGGAATAAATATATATATTATATATCCAAAATACTCCAGAACAGTGTGTACGATGAAAATAACGATGGAGAAATTTACACCGAACGCCTCCCTTCCAATGGAAGAATGAGACGGAGACCGGAAACAATGGGTGTCAGAAACCGGGTCCAATGGTTTCAATTGTTGAAAAAGATATGAGTAGTTAATATACGTGTGTGTCTGTCCGTAACTTATTACTACCTTTACTTTTGCTACTGTCCAAATTTTCCTTCTAGACCTAATAGGAAACTAAATAGGCAAAAGGATTTCTCTTTAGTATATGTAAAACGACTGAGAGCTAAAGGAATAAATTGGGAGTACCTTTATGGAATCAGTAGAAAAAATTTTCAAGTTTTATAAGGTATTATAACTATCACTGTCATGTAACTTGATAAGGGGATAACTACCTTTAAAATGTAAGATAAAAATAGTGATACGTTGTTTATAAGATCCTGTATAGATAGATATTTGTGATGAAGATAAGATACTTTCTATAAGAGACGTGCCTTAGTGATTCAACTTTACTACGTACAGAAGTTAAAATTGACGATTACGGTCTAAAGAAAGGTTTTACAACATCGTTAGATGGGGAGATGGTTGTCTCATGTTCACATGAGTTAGGATGAAGGGTGGTCATCATCCACAATCAATGGTAAGAGATCAAAGACAGGTAGACTACCCACCTCTCACTATTGGATAACAATGAGAAAGAAAAAAATTCAAAAAGATAGTCTCTCGAACTCGGACAAAAAGTACAAGTAATCAGTAAACCCAAACACAATGACACTTATCAGACAGGAATAGGAGACGGGTAAAAATTAACCTAACTAACGAAAAATATTAAAAAACAAAATATAACCTAATATCAACTAATTGTTACAACACAATCAAAGTCCATATGTCATTTCACTAATTCAATAAGTATATATACGTAGATGGGAAAAGTTAAAGAAGAGGGTAAATCCAATAAAGTATATAACTCATCTCAAGAGACACGATATGTCAGTCAGAAACAACCAATAGGCCAACGGAAAATAATAGTTGAATATTCTATAATTAAGAAACCCTATCTTTGTCCGATTGGCAAGTGGATTGGACATAGAAGTGGGAGGACCCTTGTCGGTCTGATATACGGGGTCGGAGGGATCACGAACCTGTATAGTTATCTGGTTCAAAGTCGGTGACTTCGTACAATATTCACACAAAGTGAGAGTCTAGGTCCAGTATTTTTCGGGTGAACACTCACAGGGAGGATTACCAGAAGGGGTTTTTGGAACCTTCGGTGTACAATTACTGACTTTACGTTTTTGACTTTCTCCGACCCAAGGGTTTACGCACCGACCTTCTGTCGACGTAGGTTTGTAGTACCTGAAGTATACTCACTCTTTAACTAAAGATAACACAATTCGGTATCCTCATTACTCAACCATACATATCGTCAATCACCACGGGGTTGAATATATGGATTGTAGACGGTATACACAATGTTGATACAAGGTGTTTGATAGTGACACGTAGTTGAAATTTGATTCTAGTACCGTAGACCAGGGTAGTGAAGTACCGTTTATCTACCGCTTTGTTACCTTTGTCACTCTGATAAAGAACTCGAGGTTTTAGTGACGTCTACCACTGACGGAGGTACTTTACTATTCTATGAACGAGGAACCTTCTTTTCGATACTGTTTAGATCTGTCGTATCATTTTTCGTCTCTACAATGAAACGACTGTCTCCAGGTATATCGGTTTTGATACCAAAAAGGTCATCAGTACATACCTACACTCTCAACCTGATATTCCTTTCGACTCACAGTTTCTTAACTACGAAAGCTTGACACCACAACCTCTTCTGAGGACTCCCAGGGAACCTAATGTTCCTCTAGTTTGGTCAGTTAGAATTTCCTTTAGTCAGGACTTATAAGTGACCTTCCTGACTACGACTTCGACTTTGAGGTTATGAAACCGGTGAACGACGCTTCTTGACTGAGTTAATTTTTCTGGGACTACGACCCGTTCTAACTTCCTTCCTCCTCTTCCCCTGTTGTATCTTACTCTACCAACCTACCGTAGTGGCTAAGTTACCTGTACTCAAACTCGTTCGAGACCCTTGACCACTACCTGTCTCTTCGGACCTCACGACGTCAGGTACACCAGTGTTTCTCACTCTGTACTGACTCGTTGACTTGACTTGACTAGTTGAAACTAACATCATTTTAAATTTAAAATTTTACGGATATAAAAGAACATGAGGAAATAAAATATCAAAAATATAAAAGATAGATATTTACTAGAGAACCTTCGAAAAGTCTTTATGTCTAAGATTTTAGGTAGGACTTTTTAAGACGATATTCGTCTGACATCACCTCCGTCCTTTAGATCTATAAAAATTGTGAGGGAACCACTAAGATAATGAAAGGGTCCTAACCGTCATAACGAGTTCGGTAATTACACCGTCGGGGATAGTTTTACCTTCGTTGAACTCCATTACTGGCGGAATAATAATTAATTACGGAGCTTCTTATTAAATGGACAAAAGATTTTCGTCTAAGGACCTCTCTATCCCTCTCTCGAGTTGGACTTCGATACATGTACGGGTAGTGAGATCTTTCGATGTTCCCCAAGTTTAGGACTGAGGAGATAAACACACAGGAACCCGGTCACTGAATGGAAAAGACCCGGAGGAAAGAGGAGGAGACATTCCGACCCCACTAATATTTAAGATAACACACTATACTTATGACTGAATTGAAAGTCCCAGTTTGGTTTCTATTTCTATGTGCATTTTTATAAATTAAGATTTGGACCGTGTATCAGTTTGTCGAGAACGTCGAGATACAGTTTTATTTATTTATTTATCCGTCTAGATTTATCTGTAAAGAGGTTTCCTCTGTATATATACCGTTTTTTCGGGTACTTCTACGATTTGTAGTGATTAATAGTCTCTTTACGTTTCGTTTTGATATTGTTCCATAGTGGAGTGGGACCAGTCTTCCCGGGAATAGTTTTTTTAGATGTCTGTTATTTACGGTCTCTCCTAGACTTCATTTCCCTTGTGAAGATGTGACAACCACTCCACCAGTCGTTTTGGTGTCCCCGGTCTCACCCAGACCTTCAGTCCATAGTCTCAAGTTTGCACACCCTCCGTCCACATCACGTCGATTACGAGAGGGTACGAGTGATTTTGGGGGTGTTTTTGGAGAAGTCAGGTAAAAGTTACGACGGAAGGGTCGATCAAATAAATTCTGAGTTTAGACTAGAGTACCTAGGGTGATCTTCGGGAGTCGACGAGGAGAAGGGAATCCCAATGTACGTTTCTTTCTGAAATCGTGTTTTGGGTTCAGGGAGTTCTGAGTTCCGGTGTTCTGTGGGAGGTAAGATCGATGGGGTTTCTATCGTACAGTCAGGGACCGACGGTGTCTGACGAGTTCAGAAGTGCGAGACGAGTGTAACGAGGAACAGACGGACTTCCTAGGGTGAGTCGTTGGCTTAGTTAAAATTGAGAAGAGACACCCGGGGGACGGGAGAGAGGGGGTGTCGGGTGTGAGAGATCAAGAGGCGAACAAAAGAAGGATAGAAATAAAATCGTAAAAGTGTGAGGTAACAGTGATAAACAAGAACGGTAGAAGGAGACAGAGGTGTCGGAATAGTGATGCCTGGGTGTGTCGGTTGACGGATGAGTGGGTGAGGTGATCTTCCTCGTGTCCGTACCTAGACGTGACTTGGTGCAAGGGGATTTTCTCCCTTCAGGATTGGGGTCCAAGGACACTCCTACTAGAACAAATTTTTGTCCCCAGAAACCTGTACATTAATCAATTCTATCCTAACGTGACTAATCTTACCCGGTTGAAGTCGTACTGACTACAGGAATTTTTTCTCTTCTGTGTCACTACTTCGATGTTTTGTTCCTTACGTTTCCTATGGTCGTTGGTGGTCTTCGATCCTCCTCCGTTTCTTCCTGGGAGGGGATCTCTAAAGTGTCCCTCACACCGGGACGCCTGTGGAACGAAAGTTTAAAGACCCGAAGTCTTGACACTTTGTTATGTAAAGACAATAAAATTCGGTGGGTCGAACACCAAGAAACAATGTTGTCGGACTCGTTTGAGTATATCTTTGAAGTATATATAGTTCCACTTCCCATCGTCTTATACGGTGAGGTTTATACGGTGAACTTGTATTCCTAAATACTCGACTTACGTTAACTTTTCCTAGTTTATTTTCAAAAGACAGGAGGGAGAAAAACGGATTCACTTTTCACTTTCACTTCAACGAGTCAGTACAGGTTGAGATGTGCACATGTACGCATCAGGCATCTGATGTCGGATGGTCCGAGGAGGTAGGTACCCTAAGAGGGCCGTTGTTATGACCTCACCCAACGGTAAAGGAAGAGGTCCCCTAGAAGGGTTGGGTCCCTAGTTTGGACCCAGAGGGTGCAACGTCCGTCTGCGAAATTGGAGACTCGGTGGTCCCTCACCCTGTATTTATACATTTCTACAAGGGGGAAGTGAGAGATTGTCCTTCCTATCTTTAATTAGTGGTCTGTGTAGACATCTAAGAATAGTCGGGTGGTCACTTTTTTCATTTTCACAATCAGTGAGTCAGTACAGACTGAGACACTCGGGTTCCTGACATCGGGTGGTCCAAGGTGACAGGTACCCTAAAGGGTCCGTTCTTATGACCTCACCCACCGACAAAGGAGGAGGTTCCCTAGAAGAACTGGGTCCTTAACGTGGACCCAGAGAACGTAACATCCGTCTAAGAAATGGCTTACCCGGTGGTCCCTTCGGGTACGGTCTTGTCAGATGTTTTGTTTCAAATGATTGATCGGGAATAGAAGGTATTCAGAGGGTACATGAACGGAAGAATCCTTCCTTCTATTGCGTTTTTTTTTTTCAGGAGGAGACGGAAACTTTTGTAAGAGATTGGAGACGGAAAATTTGTAAGAGATTGTATCCTGTGTTTTTAATTAAGTATTACCTAGTTTGTGATTTACATTCCGACCTGTGATATTTTGAGAACCTCCTTTTATATCCGTTTTTATAAGAAACTGTATTTAACGTCGTTATAGAAAAAACAAGGTGGAGAATCTCATTACTTTTATTTTTGTTTTTATCTGTTTGACCTGTATTAATTTCAAGTTTCGATGACATTTCGTTCCCTTTGGTAGTTGTTTTAATTTTCTGGTGGATGTCTTACCTTCTTTTATAAAAGTTTACTACGTTGTTCCTTAATTAAAGGTTTTATATGTTTGTCAAGTACGTAGAGATGTAGTTTTTTTTTTTTAACTTTTTACCCGTCTTCTAGATTTTCCTTAAAGAGGTTTCTTCTGTATGTCTACCGGTTCAAGTTAAGTCAAGTCAAGTCAGTGAGTCAGCACAGGTTGAGGAACGTTGGTGTACCTGATGTCGTACGGTCCGGAGGGATAGGTAGTGGTTGAGGGTCTCAGGTGGGTTTGAGTACAGGTAACTCAGTCACTACGGTAGGTTGGTAGAGTAGGATACAGCAGGCGAAGAGGACGGGCGTTAGAAAGGGTCGTAGTCCCAGAAAAGGTCACTCAGTCAAGAAGTGTAGTCTACCGGGTTCAAAACCTCAAAGTCGAAGTTGTAATCAGGAAGGTTACTTATGGGTGCTGACTAGAGGAAATCCTACCTGACCAACCTAGAGGAACGACAGGTTCCCTGAGAGTTCTCAGAAGAGGTTGTGGTGTCGAGTTTTCGTAGTTAAGAATCCGTAAGTCAAAAGAAATATCAGGTTGAGAGTGTAGGTATGTACTGATGACCTTTTTGGTATCGAAACTGATCTGTCTTGAAACAACCGTTTCATTACAGAGACGAAAAGTTATACGACAGATTCAACCAGTATTGAAAAGAAGGTTCCTCATTCGTAGAAAATTAAAGTACCGACGTCAGTTGTGGACGTCACTAAAACCTCGTGTTTTTTTATTTCAGACTGTGACAAAGGTGACAAACGGGTAGATAAACGGTACTTCACTACCCTGGTCTACGGTACTAGAAGCAAAAGACTTACAACTCGAAATTCGGTTGAAAAAGTGAGAGGAGAAAGTGAAAGTAGTTCTCCGAGAAATCAAGAAGAAGTGAAAGACGGTATTCCCACCACAGTACACGTATAGACTCCAATAACTATAAAGAGGGCCGTTAGAACTAAGGTCGAACACGAAGTAGGTTGGGTCACCAAGAGTACTACATGAGACGTATATTCAATTTATTCGTCCCACTGTCGAAACTGCATGAGGAAAGGGTTAAACCTTGGTCAGACAACAAGGTACAGGTCAAGATTGACAACGAAGGACTGGACGTAAGTCCAAAGAGTTCTCCGTCCAGTCCACCAGACCATACGGATAGAGAAAGTCTTAAAAGGTGTCAAACAACACTAGGTGTGTTAGTTTCCGAAACCGTATCAGTTATTTCGTCTTTATCTACAAAAAGACCTTGAAAGAACGAAAAAACTACTAGGTCGTCTACAACCGTTAAACTAGAGACCAAGAAGACGGAAAAGATTTTGGTCGAACTTGTGGACCATCAAGTGTCAAGTGCTTGACAACTTTGGACCGAACCTGTTAAAACTCGTAATGAAATGAACACACACTCTACGCACGTTAACACACCATCAAACTCGTAAGAAACCGTGACGGAAAGAAACCCTAACCTTACTTTTGACTGGAAAAGGTCAGGACACCGGTGACCACTCAAAAGGTTTAAACGACCGTATAACTTACGTCGTGAAAGTCTCGTAGTAGAAAGTCCTAAACTTTATCGAATTGACCTTAAGGTAGTGGAGGTGATCGAAACAAGTATCACTACGAAAGATTCTGGGTGAACTGAAATATAAGGTCCTACAGACCGAGATCCAGTCACTTGTATGGTAGCACTAATAGACCCGGTACTTCTAGAAAAAACGTATCAAGAAGATACATAAGAACAGTGGAGAAGAATTGTAGAAGACGAAGACAATCCAGGTATGGTAAAGACAGGAAATAGCTCGGGTAGAAACGTACTTTACAAGGGAACCATAAAGATTAAAAGAACTTCTCTAGAGATCAGGAAGGGTAAGATAACAAAAGGAGATAAAGAAAAGTGACTAGTAACTCCTTCCGAAAGAATAGAGAGGAACGACAAGAAACTTTGAGACGTAAGTTTACCCAAATAGAAAGGAAAAGAGGAAACGAAAAGTGAAGAGCAGAAAAGTATCGATAAACATTCGGGAAAAGTCTGTCGGTAAAACGAAAAAACGTAAAGAAAAAGAACCCCTACGAGAACGAGGAACAAAGGATATGTCACAGTGTTTGGAGATTGGTATCAAGTGGTCCGTAAGACAGATAGTCTAGATTAGGGAACTTAGATAAACAGTGAAGGTGACATATTAAAATTGCCTAGATTAAATCCAGTATGGACTTACCAGATCACCAAAAGGGACGACGACGACGACGACGACGATACCAAGAGGGATGAAAGAAGTTAAATTCAGACTTAAACCGTTATTCCTCAAGTACTAGACTCGGTGTCAGTCAAAGGTCAGAACAAAAACGACTGACATATCTCGAAGAGGTAAAACCGACGTCTCTTATATTAGTTAGACTAAAACCATAACTGGTAGACCACTACAGGTACACATCTCAGAAGAGAACACAACAACCTTCTCCCACAAACGATACTGGTCACGGAAGAGAACCGTTTTGAGATAATCGGAAACGGGACGAAGTAAGACATGAGGTGCCGGTTTGACGGACATAAGGTCCACAAAGAACTGAAGGATGAAAACGTAAGGTCAGGGGATATTACTTTTCCTGTAGAAAAAACCCACAATCAAGATCTTCCAGAACATCTAGAAGTATCTTGACAAGTTGAAGTCGGAGAAGTCGTAATTACCAGTCTCATGTCTGAACCTAATGTCACCATAACTTACCAAACGGAACCTTTGCTGGTCTCTAGTAAGACAACAAAAACGCTAACGTAGGTTCATGACGTAAAGCCTGAGAACAACTGATACTACCGATGAGGTAAAGAAGATTCCCTAAGAACGGGTGTCATCATCTATGTTACCAGTAGACTCAATTTAAGTGGGTAAGGTCAGGTAAAATCAAACGACTAAGGATCAAACAGCTACAAGTGAGAACGGTAGAGGACAAACTGGTGGAGGTTAAACGGAACTAAGTACCTGGATTGTAAGGTCCAAGGATACGTTATAACGAGAAATGTCGTAGCCCGAAACGAAGACAGTGACCAGTGTAGGTGTTGACCCACAACAAAAGCGAAACCGAGGCAGAGAAGTAAGAAAGACCTCAATAAAGAGGTGACTAGAGGTCATCGTATAACTCGTTGATGGCTGGACCCCTCAAGTAGAAAGTCACAGGATAGAAAAACGGAAAAGTATGACAAGTACCCCAAGAGTTCCGTTCTTATGACTTCATATAACCGTGTCTACCGGTTTTTCGTGTACTTTTCCCAGAGTTGTAGTGATTAATAGTCTCTTTACGTTTAGTTTTCATGTCACTCCATAGTAATCATCGAGTATACTGAGTCTTACCGGTGGTAGTCTTTCGGATGTTTGTCATTTAAGACGTCTACAGCTCCTTTCCCTTAGTAAAATGTGACAACCACCTTTACATGTAACCATGTCGGTGATCCCTTTTGTCATACCTCCAAAGAATTTTTTGAATTTTATCTCGATGGTATACTGGGTCGATAGAGTGAGGATCCGTATATAGACCCCCTTTTTTGCATAAAAACTTTTCTATGTACCTGGGGTTACAAGTGACGTCGTAATAAATGTTACCGGTTTCTGTCTCCGTTAGATTTACAGGTAGTTGTCTCCTTACCTATTTCTTCTATACCATGTACATATGTATCTGATAATGAGTCGGTATTTTTCTTGTTTTATCACGGTAAACATCGTTGTACCTACCTGGATCTCTAATAGTATGACTTACTTCATTCTGTTTCTACAATAGTAAGTATACACCTTAGATTAACAAGTTTCAATATATTTACTTGAATGTGTTTTGTCTTTATCTGTGTGTCTAAAGTTTTTGTTTGAATACCAATAGTTTCTCCTTTACAAACCCCCTCTCCATTTAATCCTGGACCCTAATTATATGTATATGATGATATATATTTTATCTATTGTCTCTTCCTGATGATATATCGTGTCCCTTGATGAGTTAAAAAACGTTGTTGAATAGACCCTTTTCTTAGACTTTTTCTTACTTATATTATATAAATATACATATTGACATAGTGAAACGACAGGTGGGCTGTGTGTTGTAACATTTAGTTGATTTGAGGTTATTTTCAAAATTTTTCTCCTCTCTATGAAAGATCTTCAACGTATCTTAAGAAGGTAAATATCG
>SJYO01034137.1:33978338-34230705 GCA_006410555.1 Capra ibex | reverse complement strand
CCACACACACACACACACACACACACACACACAAAATCAGCGATTCAGTGCAGACTGAGAACACTGGGGTACCTGATAACGGACGGTCCAAGGAGGTAGGTACCCTATAAGGTCCGTTCTTATGACCTTACTCAACGGTAAAGGAAGAGGTCCCCTAGAAGGGTTGGGTCCCTAGCTTGGGTCCAANATTCAGTGTAGACTGAGAACACTGGGGTACCTGATAACGGACGGTCCAAGGAGGTAGGTACCCTATAAGGTCCGTTCTTATGACCTTACTCAACGGTAAAGGAAGAGGTCCCCTAGAAGGGTTGGGTCCCTAGCTTGGGTCCAAAGGACGTAACGTCCGACTAAGAAATAGTTGACTCGATGTTCCCTTCGACATCAGTATACCAGTATGGTTTGATGTTCCTTGTGTTCCTTTACATGGAAAGTGGGTCCACTTTTACACCGGTTGTCTTCTTGTCATATACTCCTCCCCGGAGTAGAATATTTTAATAAGGTTATTTATTTACTTTTGTTTCATTATCTTATAATGATAGAACGTTGGAGGTTACTTAATTGCCTAGTTTCGTAACTCGTAGTTATTAACGGTTATATTCTCTTTTTCTCACTTTTGGTCTGTAATGTACGGAGGACTACTTTCTCGTGAATTGTGTTTGTTAGGTCAATTTTGTTACAATGCTCAAACTAGTTTGGAGACCATTAATCGTTTTGGTTTGGACATTCTTTGAGATATCCAGTCTATCTAATCCAAAAAGTTTTCTATTTGACATTCTTTCTCTTTCCTTATCTCTCCTTTCTCTTCAAATCCTCGAGAGTCTCTGTCCAGTCACAAAAGATTTCTCGTTTCAGTTTGAAACAACAGATCTCTACGTGTTTCGTCCATTGGTTTGACACTTCTATACGTTCCTTTACTATTGGTATTTTCCGTACTGACATCAATGAAACCCTCCCTACCACCTCAAACAGCAATTCTGTCTCATGTACCTTCCTGAAGACCCCGTCTGTCGTCTTAAGACACGGAAGTGGACTCACCACCAAACTTCCTACAATTGGAATATTGTTAGGTGATTGGATAACAAAAATACACATACAGAAAAAAGATAAACACAAAATGGAATGTCACTTTCTCAATTTTACTCGTTTACCTTACAAAAAGTAAGTTTTCGTAATGTCGGAAGTTAATTTCTCTTACGGTCTTCTTTCAAATTGTCCCGCCGTTCTATGGGTGATATTAGTTTCTTTATTGACTTATTTATAAAGGATTAGACGTCTACGAGAGTTGTTCCGTTACCTTTCCAACATATGTGACGATATGTTCTCATAAGGAATGTCTTTTGTCAAAGATCTTCTGGAAAACTGATTTTTCAGACTCGGGAATTAAATAACGGTTCCTCAACGAGTCCCTTTGAAGTTGACCTCGGTCCTTTCCGGGACAAAGGATTATTTCTCCTCCACCGGCGGACCGTGTCGGTGAGTGGGACACTCAGTCAGTCCCTTGTACTCGAGGGTGAAATCGAGTCAGTAACGGAGGGATACACTGGAACCCACTCAGTGGATTTGAGTCAAAGAGACAGTCGGTTTACCTCTTACTCACAACTTACTCCAGTAGATCTCCGGGAAGGTCGAGATGGAAGTATGTTAGGACTAAGATTACATTCTAGAGAGTCTCCCACCAGACAGTTGGTGGACACAATGTTAGTGGCCAATAATTTTTCCGGGGTAGATCTAGATTAATCAGTCTGAGACCCCTGGCCCGTAACCTTAAACAAAAAAAAGGTTTATGGGGTCCACAAAGAATGTGTACGTTCAAACTCCGGGTGACAAGATTCTATAGTAAATCCGTCTTTCTCCCACCTTTCCTGAAGTGTAGAGAATTTGAGGAAGATATACGGTTTTACGATCCCGTAAAACTGAGAAACATATTTTCTTCCATCATCAAAGGTAGGATGTCTGCTCCTTTTCCTCCGAGTCTCTGAGTCAGTGTCTCGATCATTCACTCCATCATGCACTCCATCATTCACTAGATCAGGGTCTCGATCATTCAAGACAACCTTGATCTCCCGAAGCGTTTTTTAATCTTTCCCTCCCTCCTTTGATTTAAGTTTGACTCTTTCACAGAGTCATAACCTTTCTAGGATCAGCTCACTAGTACAATATATAAACAATGGTCGTTTCGGGTAATTGTTAAGGGTCCTTTATTTTAGACCTTTCCTATTTCAGATTGGAAAAAACCAGGAAACACAAATCAGACCAAAGAGAACGAGGATCCCATGGCTCATACCTCCATGTCGTGGCCCTTGAAGTCTGTTCTCAAGATCGCGCCGCACCGATACGGTCGGGGAGTCGGACGCGTCCCTGTGACGCCTGTTGAGACGTTAAGTTCTACCGCCGTCACGACACGGCACGTGTCTCTACGTCGTGGACCGGGGAGTCGAACCACCCGGCACGTGTCTTCTACCGTCACCTCCCGACACACGTCTCTACGACCGGGACGGTGAAGTTCGACCTCGTGGACACTCGTCGTGTCGATGTGGGTTGGTCCTTCTTGAGACGGGCGAAGGGCGACTGTTCGTGAGACATTTTGTCGGGACGAAAACCAGGCAACGGCTCCTGAAAAGTCCTTTCGATCACGAGATCTCTTTCTCGAGTGCGGGAAGTAACAAACTTCCGATTTCGAAAGGATACGAAGACTCAGCTTGAGGTAGAGTGTGATAACCGTACTCACTGTGGACCCCGTCCTCCTGGGAACGACCCTTGACTAAACTTCCCCATTATGAAAGTTGTGTCCGCGTATGGAATCCTTTGATAGAAAACGAATTGTAACATTTCTCCTCTACACACCCGTCATTACCCTCCCTACTACACCCTCCCGTCTCATTCCAGAGCGGAAACTGATTGCTCCTTCCACCGTCTTCTATAAGTTTATGAACTTCAAAAGACTACGTCTTTTTATTCATCGGTCCTTCTGGAATTTTACCGGATCTCTTATTTTGTCGGTCCTTATCGAAAACTGCGGACGCACATTTCCTTCTTAAATATTATTTTGTTAGAAGACCGTATAACTAAATAAATTTTCACGATATTTTATACTGGAAATTCATATCTCTAATAAATTATATAGACTTTACAGAATTATTTCTTTTTAACAATACTTTTTCCTGACTTCTACGATACTGACCTCGTCTAGAGTTCCTCTGAAACGGAATGTTCTGTCTAGTACACAAACGTAGGGGTAGCAGACCCCAATCGTATGGGTCATGACCCCCTCTCTTCTACTATTACAAGAATTTCCACTTTAGACTTTTATGTTTTAGTAGTTTCAGGATCGGTTACCTTGCTGGTACTCACTCCCCTCACCTTTCACGAAAACTCATAGACAATTTGTAAAAAATTCGTTTAGTTTCCTACCTTCCCCGACGTCACATTCATATTATCGTAGGTCGAGAGACCTGTCCCTCTTGATCTACCTCAAGTCTCTCGGAGACCGACGGTTTCAGTCCGACACCCTCCACTTTTCACTTTCACTTTCACAATCAACGAGTCAGCACGAACTGAGAAACGTTGGTGGTCCGAGGAGACAGGTACCCTAGAGGTCCGTTCTTATGACCTCACCCAACGGTACGGGAAGAGGTCCCCTAGAAGGACTGGGTCCCTAACTTGGGACTAGTGGACGTAACGTCCGTCTAAGAAATGGCAGACTCGATAGTCCCTCATTTTACACCGGTGGTGATTCTAGTGTCTTTCTAAAAATCAGAAATCAAAGTACACGACACAGTGAAGTCAACACAGACTGAGACGTTGAGGTACCGGACATCGGGTGGTCCGAGGAGACAGGTACCCTAAGAGGTCCGTTCTTATGACCTCACCCAACGGTACCTTCTACGGGGAGGAGGTCCCCTAGAAGGACTGGGTCCCTCGTTTGGGTGTAGAAAATACAGAGGACGTAACCGTCCACCCAAGAAATGGTGATCGTGGTGGATACTTCGGGAATCATAGTATCGGATATCAAATGTCGGATATCATAGTCAGTGATTCCATCTGTGTCCCCAGCTCCCCTCCCCCCAAATATACACGGTATCCTCCGGTCAGTGTGTCCTTTTTCATTGATTGTTCTTCTCTACCATCTTACTTTTGATTTCTCGTTCTACTCGGTTCCTCACGGTATCCCTATGTCTCTTCACTCTATGACAGAGTCGGTTCCCGAAGGTCCCCTCGGTCAAAAGTTTCTCTCTCTGGTCATTCGGTCTAAGGTTTACCCTCTTTCTACTCTTTTCCGTCCCACACGTGTGGTGTGTCGTCTCAACCCCCTGTAGCTCCGTCAGTCAATTCAACCTCTCCTCCCAGGGCGTTCCTTACATTTTCCCGTTTACCGGTCTAGTCCCTGTCTCATCCCCCAACGTACTGTTCTACTTTTTCAAATTTTCAATAGAATGTCCGTTGTCCCTCAATGACTTTCCAATCCTTATCGTTTTGGGAATATTTGAAGTCTAGATATGTAGGTCAGAGATCTACCTCAATGTTATTTTTTTCAATTGTTGTTTTTCTTAAGGTCAGAAAATGAAGACAGAGAGGGTAAGTATTGAGGGTCGTTGTAAAGAACTTATGGAAAAACAAGGGAAAGAAGGAGGTTTGTGTGATGAGGTCTCAAGTCAAACGACCGATTCACGAAGGGAAAAGGGAGGTTGGAGAGACGAGGTTAGAAAGACATAACCTTTTCAGAACCTTGTGAAAACTGTTTACCTTTGAGAAGGTTTGAACCCTCCTCTCTCTCTCTCTCAATCCTACATTGTGTACCTCGTTTTCAACTCCGTTTTCTGTCGGAAGAAGTTTAGTTCTCCTCCCTTCCTTTATAAGCTCAGATGTATATAAAATATGGTAGTGTCATCCTACCCTACTACTACTTTACTCTCAAAATCCCTCTACAGATGTTAATAATTAGACTGTACCTTTACGATGTCTATGTGTAGTACGAGTCCATCTATCCTATGTATATCAAAAAACTACAAACCCTTCAGTCACCTACCTATCTGTATAAGTTATTCTCTTCTCATTCACACCTTCTCACCATTTGACCAGTTGACACACAGTGGTCTTGACTCTTGTTTTCTGTCACTCAGGAGTCGTTGTGACTTTTTTTTTTTTTTTTCCGATTTAAAAACACTAAAAAGACTTCCAATGACTCAGTACTCAGTTGGTAAAGGTTCATTTGTAAAGTTTGACGTATAGATCCAGAAAATCGTTATTATTTTTACTTTCTTAATGCGAACATAAAGGTAAGTTTAAATGAAAAATCTGTAGTACAGTCTAATTGTCTTTTCAACGTTCTCATCGATCAATAAAATATCTTACGGGAGTCAACCCAAACAGACTGTAAAGTAGTAATAATCTAAGTCTAATACAGGAAAACCATCCTTACGGTGTATTCATTCTGACTACAGAGTATATTCCTCTATCGTACAAAAGTAAGATTTTAGTTTATATTGTATAATATTCCTCACTAACAAGACTCTTACCACTATGTTTTTGATACAAATTGATATTTTTCCTCTTGTTCGTAGAGGGTTTCCTTAGTATCATCTTTGTCAATGTCTGTTGTCTTAATAAAAGGTTCTACTGTGACCTCGGACACCGACAAGAGACAGAAGTCTTAAAAAATACACAAAGATCAGGACTCAGACACATTGGGGTACACGGGAGAGTTTGAAAAATTTAGCACATTAAATTCCTTGTCTTTAGAAATACTATATAGGTGTTTTACCTTACGATACGTCGGTAATTTTACTACTTTTCCATCCTTAATATACTTGTCTGTACTTTTCTACGGGTCTTAACCGAAAAATTTCGTCCCACGTTTCGTCATCCGTACTAGGGTAAAAACGTTATTTTGGTGTTCTGTCTCTTTACCTCTACCTCTCTTTCTTCGTATCTCTCTTCTTAGACCTTTCTCCGTATGGATTACCTCCAATAAAGACCCTACACTCTAGTATCTACTTAAAGTGAAAAGTGACAGTAGACAGTTATAAACACTTATTGCTCTTAAAAATAATTACAATGATCAGTACTAGTTGTGTTCGTTACTTCTACGAAGGTAAAACCTTTTTTTTTTTTTAGACGCATATTTTGTTCAGAACCCTCGAACCACCGTAGAGGAGTCTTCGTGGAGAGAAGGAGAAGACAGACGATTGTCTATGAGAAGGACAGGTTAGAGATCTTTCTTTCCTTTGAGAGCGGTAAAAGGACGGAATTGGAGTGTCGAAGACGAAATGATAGGTATAACGGACGACGGGAGGTAAGTCTCCTTCCCCGAAAGAAAGGGGAGAGGGTCCGGGGAAAAGAGACCGCAGAAGACAGAGGGAGAATGAGAACCGAAGGAAGGGTTGTCTTAAGGGAGGGGATTTTGGGAAGGGGGTGAGGGAAGACAAGTCGGTTTGTGGGGTCTCTTCACAGATGGGAACGATCGACATAACGGAGAAATTTGGAACTCCAGTCAAAGGTAAAGGGGTAGGACATTGTGACGCGAAAAATTACGTCTACTTTAAGTTTCCACCGAAAAGTGGAGGAAAGGTCTTTTGAGGAGATGTCGTGAATTATGGACGTGACCGGAAGAAGATAAAAAAAAAAAAAAATATAAAAATAACCTCCCATTGACGAAATGTTACAACACAACCAAAGACGACATGTTGTTATGTTTAGGTCGTATTAATATATATATTAATATATGCATAGGAGGGAGGACTTGGAGGGAGGGGGGGACTGGGGTGGGGAGATCCAGTAGTGTCTCGTGGTCAGACCCGAGGGACACAATGTGTCGTCGAAGGGTGATCAATAGGTAAAATATTTACTATTACGTGACCGGAAGAACTTTGTTGGAAAAGGTACCAAAGACACTGTCTGACGTCTGGATTGGGAAGAGAGAGGAGAGTCTGACGACTAAAGGTTTGGAAGGGACTGACCACAAGAGATTCTGAGCCGGGACTCGGAAGACGAGACGAAAGACTGTGGAAAGGGCACCTACTGGAATGGATGTAGTCTCTACGTAGTAGAAGGGAGGTTCGGAGACTCAAGAGACAAAGTCGAGAATCACAGGACAGTGTACCCTATCTATTACTACTATAAAAGTAAAGGTGGTAGTGAATGGACGATTCCGGTTCACTAAGATGACGACTTTACAGAGCAATATTGGACTTACAAACAAGGGGGGTTTTAAATACGTGACTTCGGGATTGAAGGTGTCACTACTGTCATTACCACAATCTTCCACCTGGAAGTCTTCCACTAATCTTACTCTACTCCAGTACTTCTACCTCGGGGGTACTACCCTAATCACGGGAGTCTTCTTCTTCTTCCCTGAGGTCTCGAGAGAGAGAGATGGTACACTCCTATGTTGGTCTTCCATCGGTAGACGTGAGGTCTTTCTCTCAGGGGGTCTTGCTTTGGACGGTCTTAGAACTAGAACCTGAAGGGTCGGAGGTCTTGACACTCTTTAGTTACAGACAACAAATTCGATAGGTCAGACACCATAAAACAATACCGTCGAGGTAGTCTAATCCTGTGTACGATTTAGAGAGTAGGGTCGGGTGACGGTGACGGGACCAAGTCCAGGAACAGTAACGGACCTAACACTGTTTTGGGAGAAAGGACTCAGTGAGTGGAAATGTTTGATTGGAAGGTCGACTCTGGTCTTAAAGGAAAGACTTTGTGCTCGGACTACTACAGTAAAGAGGCGAGTTTTGGTTTTAAGTCTAAAGGGTGTCCAGTAAGGTGTCTTGAAAACAAGGTACACAACAATTATCCACTATGTCGTTTTATTTGTTCCCCCTCAGGTCAAGAGTTTATTCAACCTGAATGACTCTTTGTGACCCAATTTGTTTCAAGTTACCCAAAGAAGTGACATCTTAAGTAGTGTCAGGAAGTATGTGATTGTTTTTGAAACTTAGAGGTTCTTTCTTCAAGTCAAGTCAAGTCAGCGAGTCAGCACAGGCTGAGAAACGCTGGGGTACTTAGGGTCGTGCGGTCCGGAGGGACAGGTAGTGGTTGAGGGCCTCAAGTGAGTTTGAGTGCAGGTAGCTCAGTCACTACGGTAGGTCGGTAGAGTAGGAGACGGTAGGGGAAGAAGAGGACGGGGGTTAGGGAGGGTCGTAGTCTCAGAAAAGGTTACTCAGTTGAGAAGCGTACTCCACCGGTTTCATGACCTCAAAGTCGAAATCGTAGTCAGGAAGACTTTTGTGGGTCCCGACTAGAGGAAGTCTTACCTGACCAACCTAGAGGAACGTCAGGTACCCTAAGAGTTATCAGAAGAGGTTGTGGTGTCAAGTTTTCGTAGTTAAGAAGCCGTGAGTCGAAAGAGGTGTCAGGTTGAGAGTGTAGGTATGTACTGATGATCTTTTTTGTATCGGAACTGATCTACCTGGAAACAACCGTTTCATTACAGAGGCGAAAAGTTATACGATAGATCCAACCAGTATTGAAAGGAAGGTTCCTCATTCACAGAAAATTAAAGTACCGACGTTAGTGGTGGACGTCACTAAAACCTCGTGTTTTTTTATTTCAGACTGTGACAAAGGTGACAAAGGGGTAGATAAAGGGTACTTCACTACCCTGGTCTACGGTACTAGAAGTAAAAGACTTACAACTCGAAATTCGGTTGAAAAAGTGAGAGGAGAAAGTGAAAGTAGTTCTCCGAAAAATCAAGGAGAAGTGAAACACAGTATTCCCACCACAGTAGACGTATAGACTCCAATAACTATAAAGAGGACCGTTAGAACTAAGGCCGAACACGAAGAAGGTCAGGTCGCAAAGAGTACTACATGAGACGTATATTCAATTTATTCGTCCCACTGTTATATGTCGGAATTGCATGAGGAAAAGGATAAACCTTGGTCAGACAACAAGGTACAGGTCAAGATTGACAACGGAGGACTCGTCGTAAGTCCAAAGAGTTCTCCGTCCAGTCCACCAGACCATAAGGGTAGAGAAAGTCTTAAAAGGTGTCAAATAACACTAGGTGTGTTTCCGAAACCGTATCAGTTATTTCGTCTTTATCTATAAAAAGACTTCAATATTCACGTAATAAAGAGTTTATATAAACTAGAGTCTTCAGAACACTCAAAAACAACAAAACAAAACAAAGGGTGTCTTGTAAGTACGAGTTCTTCCTAAGACCATCTCTCCAGTATTCTGACTTCCTTGTACATAGGGACACAGTGACGAACCTGGACGGGCCTTACCCCGTCGGGATGGTCTTTGTGGTCACTACCTGATAACCCACGTGAAAATAACACAAATCGGTGAATTTGAAGGTCCAACAAACAATATCGTGAATCGGAAAGGACAGATTACTTCTTACGTACGTCTGAAAATTCCATGAACGTTTTCTTTTCTCTACTAGAAAAAGTCGGACCTTTCAAAACAGTATTATTATCGGGTGTACCTAACGTCGAAACAATTCATAGTTCATTCCACTACTATTCATAAAACATTTGTAATAGAGTAAATTAGGAGAACGGGTGTCTCATCCCATTTATGATGATAACGGGAAAAAGTGTCTACTTCTTTGATTTCGACTGTCTCCAATTATTGAGCCTTCATTCTCCAGTCCTAAACTTAGGTCAAGAAAGTCAAAGACCTAGAATTAGTGTGACTCCAGGACGGAGGATTCGGGTCCAATACCCCAGTCTTTTTGACCTAAAGCCCAAGTTATACAATCAATGGCTCGGGTTGTCCTGTACCTCTACTGACTGAAGGAAGGTCAGAAATGGATCTGGTCACCAAGAGTTGGTGTCCGCTAAAACTGTCCCCTGTTTTCTGCTATAGACCTCTTTAAGACCTGTCCCCTGTAAACCTTTATAGACCCTTTAAACTCTGACAGTGTTGGTCCCTCTACGAGGACCTTAGATCGACCGTCTCCTGTTCTTACGACGGTCTTGTAGTGTATTACGCGTCCCGTCGAGGGTTGTCGTTTCTCGATGGACCGGATTTCACAGTATCACGGTTCCAACCCTTTGGGACTAGATCGGTAGAATACGAAAGTGACTGTCTCGGGTTTTACAGGTCTTATTTAGGTGTAAGTACGGACCGTGTTCTTCATACAAACTTTTGAGACGAAAGACGGAATTATGGATTTTCGTCCTTTCCGTCATCAGTTGTTCAGCGAAAACCACGAGTCACTGGTTCCGAGTAACACCCTCTCTTAGGTCGGGTTTCTTCTGATCGGTGTCTCTTTCTTAAACCGAACCGTTCTGGAGTCCTTGTTATATACCACCGTCTTGTCTTTGAGAGAACTTTCTTACGGTTTGGGAAAACCAAAGGATCATTGCATTAAAAGGACTCTAAAGAGAGTATAAACTTAAACGTCGTAGGGGTGTGGATAAAATTCAGTTTCGTTGTTTTCTTAAAAAAAAATTACGGTATTATCTTAGTCTCGAAGAACCCCTCCCTCTCTTTGGATTTTCTGTAGACCGGGTGGGGGATGGGTGTAGAGACCACATATCAGGGGGACAAAGTTGTAGTATACTAACATCTTTCCCCTACAGTGGTCCTAGGTTAAGGTAAAGGTCTTATAAGACAATCTTTCAAAAAGAAGGATCCACGTCTTTGGACGAAGAGGTTTGAGACGAACAACGGAGATTAAGTAAGGTAACGGTTTCCAACGTCAAACACCCTTACTTATGTTCCCTGATCTCCCATACCTTTTACAAGAGGTCACTTTCAGACTCAGGGTCCACGACACCGGACACCAAATGTGTGTAGTAAAGATTAGGAAGTTGTTACAGAGTATCGTTGGAGTCCAATTGGTGGTCTGTGTCGGAGGGTGGGGACGGACAACAGAGGTAAAGTCTTCTTTGGAACACTCAAGATAAAAGTATACTTTTGTAGGGAAACCGTAAGGCGAGTAAGTAAGTGAGTCGCGTATAAATGACCTGTGAACGATACACCGTTTGAACATGGGCTATAAATCCCATGTTTGGAACCTGTCCAACTGGAAAGTCCTGTCACCTTGACGGTGTAAGACAGTCGTTTCCTTCGGGAGTTAGATCCACTGATAAATATAATAGACGTCGTTTTTTAGGGATCCGACTATGGGAGGACCTCGGGGTCCTCTTGGTTCTACACTCTCTTCTGTTTACTGTTTCGCCACTCGGACTGTCTTCTGACTTGAGAGAAAACTACAGGAGTTTTAGAAGTCCCCCGTAGCCGTTCGGAGTGTTTTTTTTTTTTTTTTTTTTTACGAACGGTACTACCCACGGGGTCCCTTTGATCACACCGACTCGAGGTGTAGTCCCATCTACACTCTCTTTTGTCCGACGTCTTCGATCTTTTGACAAATGACAAATGAAGTTCCGACAATGTAGGGTTCCGAAGTAGTCCGACACCTCTCCTACCACCAACCACCCTCTCCAACGCATCCGAACAGATCTTACGTTCTTCTTCCTCGAGGGATTAAGTGTACACTGAAGACATATAGATCCGGAGACCACCTTCTCAAGTAAACGTCTTTCTCGAGACCACGTAATGGTAGTAAGGGAGTTTTGTTCAAGTGTGTGTAGTGGTTTCCCTTATTTCGGAATGACCACTTTAGACCCCATGACACAGTCCAATGACCCCGGTGTGTACCACCGTCCCTCCTAAAACCATGGAAGGACGGTGGGATTCTACTAAAGGACTTCTTTAGTAGAGGGGCTTCATGGGGACCCCTCTCGGACAGTCCTCGGAGTAACCGTTAGGGACTCCTTCTCCCCTCTGGTGGTTACTTTGTCGTTATCTTTTGCTTAATATGACTCTACAGAGGTTTACTTGGTTCCCTTTAACGTGTGTTACGATACGAAAACGGTAATAAAGATTTTTACCCCCAGTCGAAAGGGTTACTCCAAATGTAGACCTCCGACTTGTTTTTGTCTGAATGTGTCAAAGTACCTTCGAAGTATTAGAGGACTTTTAAGGAGGTTTTTAACTCCATTTACACCTTCAAAAGTTTTTCTTTTCAAATGATTTTGTATTAAAAGTCAAACTTACAAGATACTTTTTTAAAAATGTAGTACAGGTAAAAGTAAAGTCCGAGTAGAACAACTTTATTGTAACAGAAAGTAAAAACAAAACAAAAATCCGTGCATCAATTCGTTCTTTTTCCGAGACAAGACGGACGATTATCCCAAAATACCCAATAACAGCAGGTACATGGGACAAAGAGGGGAGTGGGGGATTAGAACGATTGACTGAGAAATTCTGATTTTTCTAGAGTAAAGAGTGATTCGTCCGGGTCCTGGTTTAGAGTGTCCATTATCCACGAGTAATTCTTGAACGTCTGGACTCTCCTTAACACCCCTTTCCGTCGTCGTACACGAAGAGGAGTCTTTTTGTCCCCGTCCTTCGTCAGTAGAGTTTTGCCGTTGAGAAACCCCACGGGTGCTGTCGTCTCTGCCTCGGTATTAATCGAAACACAAGGGTTAGGTGCCATGGGTCTCCCGCTTGCAAACTACATTCTCCGGTCCGTACGTCCGGTCTTTTTTCTTGTAAATACGTAGTCCCTTTCATGATATTTACGTCCGTAAAAAGTGAACGTTAGTCCCTCGAGACCCGGTCTCCTCGACGTACCAAACCCAACGACCGTGTCGTCTCGGTAGTGGCCACTCCTTACCGTCCTGTTAAAAGTCCTAGAAGTAAGGACAATCCACTTGTTGCGTCCGTTTTACGCGTCTAGTCGAGGAGATACGACCTCGACGTCCCGACAGGGAAAATGTTAAGAGACAAGTTTTGGAGAAAGACTTATGTAAGTTGAGAAGTAAAAAAACCCTCCCCGAGACCCCTTTCTGTCTAAACCAAAGTTGACTTTAAAGTGGTGAGTGGTCGACACATACTAGAAATCGTTTACGAAATCGGAAAGACTCAGAGGTAAAAGAGTAGACATTTTATCCCTATTTTAAATCATTGTAGATAGAATGACCTTTTAGAACTATTAGAACCGTGTACATTTCGTGTCACGGATCGTGTGTGGTTCATGAGTCACCTAAAGGGTTCCCGTCCTTTTCCGAATGGGTCCCACTCGGGACCTGTTTTAGTGTTCCACCTTCCAGAAACAAGTGTTTCGTAGAATATCGAGACTCGTCACTAAGACACGTTTGTTCGGTCGGGATCCTTACGTCACTCTCCTGACCGGTCCGTGTTTCACCCACCGTGTCTTCGGTTATCCACCGACTCGGTCTCGATTCCTCTTGGTTGGACGTTCCACGGACGAGGGTGGGATTACAGTCCCCATCCCCTACCCCTACTGGTCCCTTCCAATATCCCCGGTGTCACCCCCGTCCCTCCTCTGCGATGTCCTCGGTGGTCTCCCTACCAGGAACGACTACGTCTCCCTCCCTGTCCCAAGGTCGAGGTCCCCTTAACCGTCCGTCAAAGGTCCCACAGCAGGTCTACTCGACCCCGAACCCTACGTCCAGGGACCGAGAGACCCTCTCTGCGGCACCGAACCGGTCACGACAGATAGTCCCAAATGAAGTTCGGAAGGTTCGTGAGTCTGACCCCTCACACCTTACTGGTGAGGACGGGCGGAGGGTGACAGGAGGAGTAACTGAGGGAGGGGTAGGGAGAGGCTCGAGGGGGTCCGGGGAACTCCCAGGAGGTCGTGTGGGACACGGGGAGACGGACCTGTGGGAAGGGGTACAGAAACCGAGTGAACATCCGAGTAACGTGTGTCGAAGACGGGGTGACAGTAAAGTAGGTTCTCTTGAAACGACAGACGGGTACACTTTATAGTGTGTAGGTCGGGGAATAAAAGAAGTGTCACGAGTAGTGATAGACTGGGTACTGTGTACATAATCACTTGAACAGACGGAGGAAGTCGTATTACATGTGGGGGTACTACCGGTCCTGATACGAGGACGGTCATAGGAGTCTCAGGTCGGTTTACAGATCGTGGACTCGTACCTCGACGAGTTGTTTTTGACACACTTACTCACTCACTCACTCACTCAGTTGACGGTTTGGGTAGACGACCATCCACTTTCTGTGATTGATTGTGTGACTTAACCGAGGTCTTGGTTGGTCCTGACTCATGTTACCGGATTACTTCCATAATCGACGACCTTGTCCCTCTTCCCCGACTCGCGTCTCTTCCGTCGTCAAGTCGGACCCTGAGGGGACCTAGACGAGGTCCATAGGTAGATCCCTATAAAAATAATTCTCCGAGAACATGTGATTTTCGAAGGAGAACCAAGACACTAGACTTAGGGACTACCACCCTGAAATCCGTGCACGGGTCGTCCTCTCTTCCACACCTCGACAAACCAAATGGGTTTGGTGTGGGGAATTTAGTGGAGTACGGATGAATCTTCCAATTGAGATTATCGTCGATTTTCAGGTAAATACATCCGTTCCGTAATCTCTCTAAACTCTTAAATCCAGTATCAAGGTCCCCGTAGTAGGTCTATTTACTGTCGTACGTCAGTCCCGAACCTACCTCAAGAACGGGTTTCCAAACCCAAAGAAGAGAGACCACGAATTTTAGTGACGGACCGTCTCCTGTGTCGGTCGTCCCCTAGTAATGGTTTGGGAAGAACTATACTTTACGTTCTTACAGGTCCGAAGTGACGGATCTTCGGGTACCAGTACTACGAACGGACTAGAGGATCGACTTAGGTAACTTTCCTTAATAAAGTCATGGTTCTTGTGGAAAAAGGTGTCAAAGACAGGTGTTTTAACTTTCACAATCAGTGAGTTAGTACAGGTCGAGAGACACTGAGGTACCTGACATCGGACGGTCCGAGAAGACAGGCACCTTAGGAAGTCCGTTCTTATGACCACACACAATCAACGAGTCAGTACAGACTGAGAAACGCTAGGGTACTTGATATCGGACGGTCGGAAGAGACAGGTACCTTAAGAGGTCCATCCTTATGACCTTACCTAACGGTAAGGGAAGAGGTTTCTTATCACCTCATCCAACGTTAAAGGAAGAGGTCTCCTAGAAGGACTGGGTCCCTAGTTTGAGCCCAGAGGACGTAACGTCCGTCTAAGAAATAGAAGACTTAGTCGTCCCTTCGGGGAAGGTAGGCCTACACTTCTCTTTTCCGTTTGCGGAGAGATACACGGTCACGGGTCTTTGTTCGTCTTTGGAGTGGGTGTCACCACCGGTTGTAGACTCACAAAGTCCTCAGAGAAACTTCTTCGTTACTATAAGAACCCCACACCACCACTAATTGTACCTTCCCCCTTTTCTTTTGTCGAGTCTTTCACTCCTAACACATTCTCCGACAGGGGACCCCCGTACGGAGACGAAGGATAGGTAGGGCGGACGACGTGGGGGCCGGTGACCAAGGAAGGAGGTCGTCTTGATCAACGTCGTTTTGGGGTAAGGGTACTTTCTCTACGTAGACTTGAACTTCTCCTAAACTGGATACGGACCTCTTCATGAGATTGGATACACGTGGAGTCCCACCAATAGTTAAGGGTGGCATTAACCTTTCCCGTACCTCAGGCTTCGAATCAAGAGGGTAAATCGACACAGTGGTCCTGTTCGAAAAGTTGGAGAGATTAGTCAAAAAGTAAACTTGAATTCTATTGAAATACAGGTATCCCGGTAGACCTACTTTGTACTAATTTACATTAAATTAGATAATGAAACCAGGATATAAAACCGGTGGACTACGTTTCTTGACTGAGTAACTTTTTCTGGCACTACGACCCTTTCTGACTTCCGTCCTCTTCTCCTACTGTCTCTTACTCTACCGACCTACCGTAGTGGCTGAGTTACCTGTACTCAAACTCGTTCGAGGCCTTCAACCACTGCCTGTCCCTTAGGACCGCACGACATCAGGTACCCCAACGTTTCTCAGTCTGTGTTGACTCACTGACTTGACTTTACGTTAATTTATGTATTTCCTAGATCTTTCGCGGGTGCTCGATTACCCACGAGTTATTTGTGTAAAAAGGACAACTTTACGGAGTAACAAATTGAATGACTTACCACAATACAATGAAACGGCACCTAATAATAAAGAAAATTGAAGGTCAGATCTACCAGGGAAAATCGCAGACCATCAAAACAAAATCTATTACATTCTATACAAAATAGAATGGTAAAATAAAACGAATGTTAAAACACCCGAAGGGTCCATCACGATCACCATTTCTTGGACGGTCGGTTACGTTCTCTACATTCTCTACGTCCAAGTCAGGGACCTGGTCCTTCTAGGGGACCTTCTCCCGTACCCTTGGGTGCGGTCATAAGAACGGACCTCTTAGGGTACCAGTCTCCTCGGATAAGTACCCTAGTGTCTCAACCTATGTGGACTTCACTGAATCGTACGTACGTGTGTTCTATACAAACCAAAAATTATTTCAATATTATTTCGAAATACAACCTTGATCGAGTTAGATTATTGTAAGAGTTTAAGATTCCACTAAACTCCCTGTAAGTAAGGACGTAATTAAGTAAATATCGGGTTGACGTAGTTTTGTGAACAAGGTTTTCATAAAAATTCCCCGAATGTTTTTACCTATCTCTTCCTATATTTCTTTATTTTAACAATGTACAACCAGTGTCTTAATCAGGACTCGAAGGATCTTCGGTATCGTTTCTCCTTTTCGACTCGTTTTTATTCTAAGTGTCACAAACATTCTATGGTTGACGAGGGTTCTTTGTGTTGAAAAGGACGGGATTCGAGATTCACTGGAGCTAGGGGAGAGTTGTCATAGAGGTGTCTCGTCGACGGAGACTAGGACAGACAACCATGTTTGATCCCGTGGTGTGGACTCCCGGTGAGTTTTTGTTGGGTTGGTTCCATCCGAAAGACAACCAACCCGAACTAAGTCCCCACGCTAAAATGACTGTCCTTAGTTACTTTACATATAGAGAATGTCAATGATGTCTACGTATTGTTTAATGGGAGTTTAAATCACTGAATGTTGATGGTAAAATAAAAGGAATGTTAAAACACCCGGTCTTTAAACTGGTCTGACATTGTAGAAACCTGTTATGTTAGACGATATTATGGAAAATACGTTAGTGGGCATTTATGACATAGACGTTGATTCGGAACTACTCTTAATTCATCTAGATTTCCCGAATGTCCCACAGGAAGACCACGGTTTGTAGTTCCTTCTTCCAGAACCGAATATATGTCGTCCAAGCTCTCAGTGTCACTTGTGTGTGACTTACTTCGCCGTCTAAGAGCCAGGGGTACATATAGTAAGACGAGTTAGAGGTGTTGTTCTATGGTATCTGATCCACGAATTTGTTTTCTTTACAATAAATGAGTGTCAGACCTCCGATCTTTAGATTCTAGTTTCAGGGTCGTATCAGTCCAAGACTACTCTCCAAAAGAGAACTCAACGTGCACCGGTTTAAAAGTGAAGGGACCATCGAGTCGACCATTTCTTAGGAGGACGTTACGTCTTCTGCGGTCAAGTTAAGGATCCAGTCCTTCTAGGGGACCTCTTCCCTATTCGATGGATGAGGTCATAAGAACCCGAAGGGACCACCGAGTCTGTCATTTCTTAGGGGGACGTTACACCCTCTGGACCCGAACTAGGGACCCAACCCTTTTAGGGAACCTCCTCCCGTACCGTTGGGTGAGGTCATAAGAACGGACCTCTTAGGGGTACCTGTCTCCTCGGACCGCCCACTGTCAGGTACCCTAGCGTTTCTCAGTCTGTGCCGACCCGCTGATTCGTGTCGTGTCGTGTCATGGAAGAGTGACACACAAGTGTACTGGGAAAGAAACACACTCGAGTACCTCTCTCCCTCTCTCAAGTTAAGATAGACAAGGATATTTCTGTGATTAGGGTAATATTCCTGGAGTGGAAGTATTGGAGTAGATTGGACTTAGTGGAGGGTTTCTTGAGTAGAGGTTTATGGAAGTGTAATCCTAAAGCCCGAAGTTGTATACTTACCCCTGTGTTTGTAAGTCAGGTCTTATGGTACCGATGTCTATACGGACGTAAATCACCCTTTACTACATTTAAGGACTTATACAGGTTTATAGACCTCAGAAATTAGTTCATCTGTTTAGTAGGTGTATACACTTAAAAAGTGAAAAAAAGGTCAAATCAGAATATCAATTTTGAGTTCGGTTTCTGATACCGTCTATATTTATCTCGTAGTAATATATATTAAACCTTTCCTAAAGTGACCACATGTAGACATTCGTCAAGTCCTTGTGAAAGTTCGACACAAATGTACTATAGTTTGTAGACCTACTTTTGACTTTTTTTATTAGTTAAACCTAACCTCTGTTTTGTCTTCATGTTTAGAGTCACGTGATCGAGAACCTTATGACTTGTGTCATAAGGGTATGGGGTTCTTCCTCTATTACCATGTGTTCTTCCCGATAATCTTACTGGTCCGCCACCCCTCCCCGAAGACACCCTTCCGTATGAACTAAAAAATTAAAATTAAAAAATATAATACTTTGATACTATTGTGTGAATGTCCTCTCAACCTTTTGTGTCTTGTTCAAATGTATATCAAGGTGATATATAATGTTACTAAAAAAATCCGTCTATTTTATTCTAAAAATCAACCTCAAAATTATAGTTTGGTAAATGGAGAATGGAGAATGTGACTCCATTCTGGGTTCGTGTGACAAATGTGTCAGACCCCCTGTCTCGGTTTCCTCTTTGACACCAAGTCACTTATATGTCCCTGGGTCCCATACGACTCACGGTCAATGTCTGTTCTGAGTAGGGCGAGGAACAGAACACCGTCCTCTTTCCCCGAACCAATCCTGTCCAAACCCGTAATCGTCCCTTCACCATCTATACAAGTTCCGTACGTTCTACCGTTCGACTTCCAGGAGTCTTGACCGTAGACTTCTCCCGACTCCGTCCGTCGGGACTGAATAAATTTGAGCGTGTAGTTCAAGTACTGTTTTTAGGTCCACAGAAGTGAGACTGTACGGTCTTTAATGGGTTGTGAATCACCACGTCTTCGTTTCGGTTCTTCTACACCCAAGGTCCTTGTGGTTCCTAACGACCGGGTTTCAAGGGTACTCCCATTAAGACCCCTGTTCCCGGATTCCGGTTCGGTCTCTCAGTTTTGGAGATCGACAGTCTCGTTTCGTAGGGCCGACCGACCTTCCTCCGTTCGGAATACGATCCCCTTCTTCCTTTTCCCCGGTTGTGTAGTCGTTCATCTCTCTCTTTAATTCCGTCCTTCGTCTCTGTCTGACTTTACCCCACGTGACCCTGTTTGGTAGTAACGACTATGAGACCGTTCAAGAAACAAAACTGTGTATAAGTTCCGAGAGGACCCGTATCCCTCATCTCGTCCTACCACTTCTGTGTCTGGGAGTCTACTTTTTCTCACTGCCAACTCCCTCGGACTCGAGACCGAACCCATGTCCCCCTAAATAAATCCGTTCCGACCTCCTTCACACAACAACGTCGTAAGTTCTGTGACCATTTCTCGACCCTCCTCTCTCTGACACTTAAACCTTTATTTTCTTATTTTAGACCCTACTGGGTCTCCCTACCATACCCCTCCCTCCACCCTCCTCCCAAGTCCTAACCCTTGTGCACATGTGAGTACCGCCTAAGTACAACTACATACCGTTTTGGTTATGTTATAATATTTCATTAATCAGAGGTTAATTTTATTTATTTAAATTTAAAAATTTTTTTCTCTAGACACCTTCTTTATCGTAATCTTAAACTATCTTGACACTTGTGGTTTCACCTTCATTTCGGGGGGTCTTTTTAGTGTCTTGATTAAACTTCTGTTTACACCCCTTGACCCTCCGACAACCGTGGAATCCATTGACACCTCTAAAACCTTTCTACACTAAAGACCTTGACTCTCAATTACAACGAGACTGGGTGGCAGGTTAGGAGAGATCCTCTCCTCTCGTGCTACCCCAATCCTAAGACCACAGGTTCCGACGGAGAAAGAAGACAAGGGCGATTGAGAATATCGTCATGGTTCCTTCCTCTGCCCACAAGGGATGCAAACAAAGGACCCTGTCTTTAGGTTATAAACTAGGAACCTGAATAGCTGAAGAAGTTCTCTTTAATCTCATACTTAATATCCTTACACTTCCCATTTCACTCAAGGACCTAAGAACTATTCATACACTGAACTGTTTTAGGTGTAACCTTCTTTCATTGTGTTTTAAACCTTCCTATCTTATTATATTAATTCGGTTGACCTTTATACAACAGTTGCACAGACAAACCCCCATCCTAATCAAGTAAACTTGTCCCAGTGCCACTGAGTTTATAATATAACATTACTACAATAGGACTTTCTCGAAGTCATTTAGACTAGTGAGTACTGACAGGTTAATTGTATTTAAACCTTTCTAGATTTTTGGTCGATTCTAACTATGACTGTCGGTTTTCTCTTTCAACTTTGTTACCTTTAAGGGTACCCTACTATGTAAAATTATCAAACTGGATCTTATTTATAATGTAAGAACCGATCCCCTCCTAAAGGGTAGATACGATATCACAAACTCCACAATTCTACTAGTGTAGGTATTGACTCTCCGGTCTCTTCACTAGACCTGTCCGGGTCCCCCGGACGGTTCCTTACCGTAATTAAATACCGAAAGGAGTCTCTTACTAGTTTCCAAATACCGTTGGTCCTTAGTCTAGGTCCCGAACTTTCTAAGGAGAGAATCTTCACAACTACCGAAGTTGGCCCTATTGACTTGTGTTTTCCCTCTCTGACCAATTTCCCGGTCCGGTTCTCTTCTGAACCACCCTTCCTTTTTACAACCGATCCCTCCTCTCTTCTTACCTTTTAGACTCTTAGGTCCTTTCTTCCCCTCACCTCCTCTTTCTTCCCTTCCCCTTCCTCGGTTTCCTTCAACAACTACTCTATTTCTTTAAAATTTTTCCCGAATCAGTTGAGGATGAAACTATTAAGGTAAGGTTCACCTCTACCCGATGACTTTGGGACCATTCGTCCTCAAGTTTTCTTCCCTTTCTGTCGTGACCCTTCTATAAACCCTTGACTTCCGTCTTCGTCTAACTTTTGACCTACGTCACTTACTGTCATTTGTCGGGTATTTACTCATACTGCCATATTCATGGAACTTGAGTCTGGACTCTGGACCCAAGAACGGGATGAGACGGGGATTTCAACCCTTTCGGTGAGGCAGAAAGACTTGGACAAAGAAATGTAGATTTCACTATCCCAATCTGATCCACCGGAACTCGTAAGGAAAGGAAAAGATGTCGGGAGTTAAGTTGTATCTGTAATACTTTAGTCTCTGAATATATTTACCTTAGAAGGTCTAACCTTACACATAAATCGAAAAGATTCATGTTTTACGAAACTTCCTTCCTTTTTTTCCAAGATGAGTTGGGAACCGCTCGCCATAAACAAGATATTTTATTAATCGCTCACAATAACTTGATCCAACAGTGTATTAGTGTTTTCTTAAAAAATTTTTTTTCCTAAATCCTCTGAGTTAAAAGGGAGGGTATCTAGTTTTCTCACTGATTATCTTTGGTACCCACCTACCAATTATTTTTAGACATGTCCTCCTCTCTCGGTTGTACTTTACTTTTCTCACGACTAGAGTCCAGTCCTCGGAACTCAAGATTAGGGTTGAGACTTTTATGTAATAAAAATTTTCTTATTACGTCCCCTGGTCAATGTCCCCCTACCTTCTCGACTCTTCGGTCTCCCGTCACTCCGTTGGACCTCACAAACACGAGTCAGTACAGGCTGAGAAACACTGGGGTTTCTGACATCGGGTGGTCCGAGGAAACAGGTATTATAACAGGGTCTTTCTCGTCCAACGGTAAAGGATAGGGTCTCCTCGAAGTGGTGGGTCCCTAATTTGGACGTAGAGAACACAGAGGACGAACCGTCTACCTAACAAATGGTGATTGTGGTGGACCCCTTGGGGTTCCTTGGGATCTATAATCGTTGTCGTCCTTCGGTGACGGTAGGACTCGACCTCCCCTTTTTTCTCTCCTACACGATAATGACCTTGGGTCTCCGGTACCACTGGACTACCTTCGACCTTGGCGTCACCCAGGTAATCACCCTCGACCTCGGTGTCTTCTCTATGTCGTTGTCAGGCTCCTGACTTCCTACCTCCCGACCTCTCTTATAGGGCCGAGAAAGAACGGGACAGGAGGTCAGAAGACGGTCACGAAGTGTAACGATCTAGGTCGATCGTTGATCGAGTGTAGTGTCCTGCCGTTTACGTCGGACGTTACCAGTCGCGAAGGAGGTCGGGTAGGAGGAGAGATGTCTCGTCTCTTGCACGTTCCTACCAAGACTCCTGTTCGTCCGGTCCTTACCGGGATTTATGTTTAAGACGAAAGCACATTGTGACTGGGTAGTTGACTACCCAACGTACTAGTCGTACGTTGAATATTATGACACACATTGAATATTGTCACATATTGAATATTGTGACTAGAGATCAAGGGAAAACCGGATCTCAGATCCAGACATGTGTAGACTCCTACAGGTAGGACAGTACAGAACAAAAGAAAGAAAGGGTTCGGACTGTAAGTTTGAAGGAATATGTCTTATGAAGGGTTTGGAGGAAGTGACAAGACCATAGGGAGGAAGACCCTCGAGGGACGCTACACCATGGTCTACAAGTGTTCTGGGGACCACTGGGCTTGTGGTCGAGTCTTTGTCTCCTGATTAGGACGGGAAGAACATCGTTACGTCGTCAGTAGGGTGAGTACACCTCAGATGCCTGATAGTTCTGGGTACATGAAAAGAAGATACACTAAAGTTCAGAAAGGACTAGACAGAATCGTCCCGTTGGTGTGTAAACTATTTGTGTTGGATTAAGTAGGAGGTTTCACGACCAAATTTTTCTTCTCCTCCTCCTTCTTTTTCTTATCTCATCTGGTCTCGTTTCTTGGCTCGAGACACAGTGAGGTGGCCTCTAGAGGGAAGTTCAATTGAGTGTTGATACTTAGTTCGGAGTGACCCACCACGACGAGTTGGTCAAGATCTAGGTGGGTGGTCGTTTCCTTAATGCGTTCCGAAGTAGTCTAAGAAATGAATATAGTGTTACATATTATAGGTACCGTCAGTCGAGAGAAGTGAAGTTCGTGTCTCACGAATTGATTATGAACGACGGAATTTCAATTTATTTTAATAGAACTAAGTGGATTACTATGACAAATTTCTTTCAATTGTACCAGTAGAATTACCCTATAGTATTACTTGGGTACAACAGACGACCCCTAGTGGTGAAAGAAGAAATTTGTATATACTTGGATGAACAAGGTCTGCAAAAGATTTCTCACCGGTTTTTCCGGACAATACCTGGACACTAAGGACTTTAGATGAGGAAAGAATGAAATCTTTCGACCCCGTTATAACGGGCATATGTCAGAAACCCATGAGAGAATAGAAGGATTTGACCTCCCTAAGATCAACGACGAACTCAAAGTACCCAGAACTCTGGTGGGAAGAGGGGTCATCCTTATTTGACTGGGAAAGGTGTGTTCCTTCCTAGGTACTTCTACCCTTCTGTATACCGTGTCGTTTTAGGTAGTAAATCCCACGGGTATATGTTCGGAACGCCTACCCATATTCTTGTCGAGGTTATGTCGTGGGAGTGTAGGACGTCGGGGGTCTGCCTTACGGTGTCCCCCGGGTTCTATGGTATACATTAGTCCCCCTGAGGGTCTCTCCGACTTGGACACTAGGACCAGGAAGAGAAATTTTCCGAATATTTGTCGGGGTATCCTTCGACTCGGTTTTGTGTTGCCTCTAGCCCCGGTACTTCAAAAGGAGGAATAGAGAGAAGGAGAAGGGAGAAAAAGTTGAAGGGACAGGGAGACTTAGACACGAAACCTCAGTGATGGTAACGTAAACGACGAGTCCTTCGACAGGACATCCGTCGAGTACTCCCGTCTTGATTTTCGGACCCTCTTGTCGGACTTCGGGTTTGCTGGTCGGAGAAGGTGGGGACGGAGGGGTGTCCCCAGACTTGCACCTACCCGGACACGTCTCCTGTGTCACGGGTGGTTTTTTACGTCTTTCTACAAAAGATAAGGAGCGGAGTTGGGTATTTTTACGGGAGACTCGAGTTAGTTACGAACTATTTAAGTTCTTACTTGAGTTGATTGGGTAGGAGACGGTTCTCCCTAGCACGAGTAATTTTAAGAACTATTGGAATTACAAAGTCCTATCTATGGCGATAATAAAACAATCGATATTAAAAGACAGAACAAAAAAGGAGGGTTCTTGTTACCTCCGACGACTTCCAACTGTCTGTGACTAATTTCTGTACACGTTTCTAAACCTGTCTTTCTATAAGTGACTACGATAAAATCGTCTTTTAACCTTTGTTGGACATACGGGTTGTTATCTCCTACAAATTTATGGATACCATGTGGGTATATTATCTTATAACACGTCGAAAATTTTTAGTACAACAGTCTGTCATCTACCTCACTACAAGTGGTGACAATTTTCCTTTTTCGTTCAATATTTTCGTCTGACGATATGTGTGTTTCTTCCTTTAAAAAGTTTTCTATACGATTATTAATGACGGTGACCACCTTAATACTTACCTAAAATTTTAGAAGAAAACGAACATTCAAAAAGGGTAAAAAAAGATGTCATTACACGTAACAAAAACTTTATTCCGTTCCACCCTACCCATTGTTATTTTTAATAAAACGATCGGTCCTTTTTTTTATCCTTTTAGGGGGAGAAAGTTCCGACAGAAGGTCGTAGAACAAGACGGTCTACCTATCCTTCGTTCGAGTTTGGGGTGACCAGGTCGAACGGGTCTCGGGGTGTCTCCAGTGGAACCGAGACCCGTCTTCGAAGGAACCACGGTCGTTGGTAGAGTTCTACTCAATAAATTTTACTCCGACAGGGTCCGTTCTAGACCAAGGTTTCATGGTTCCCGGTGAAGTCGGGTTTCTTTACCGTCAAGGTCTTGGGACACTTAAAAGCTTCGTCTTGTCGTCGGGATCGTACCCTCTCCTTGGAGGGAGGGAGAGAGGAGGGCCGACGGACGGCTTCCAACGTCTGTCGAGGGAAAGGTAGGGTGTTCTCCTCTGTCCGTCTACTCAGTATCGTGACCGAACCTAATTTCCTCATAATAGCACAATCTTCTTTACCTAGATAAAATAATAGACAAAGAACAGCGGAATGTTTATTTATACGAAAAGGTGGTCTGTTTCAGGGAATTTTTCGGTGGTTAAAGTAATCGACTTCGATTCTTTACTGGTTATACTCAATCTTTACAAGTACAGACTTCTCATCGGTTCGGTTTTTCTACATCACCTTTGTGACTCCTTTCACCAAATATTCAGATCTAAGTTCAGACGTTTCACTCCGGTAAGAAGATTTTTATATGTCTCCTTGGTACCTTCAGGAAAGGGGAAAAGATTCTCGAAAGAGAAAGAAAGAAAATTTCTTTATATGATCCTAACCAAACATTTAGACTCTAAGTTGTGGAGTCTAAAGGGGAAAAAACATCTCTACTACTAGTTCGCTATGATAAAATTCCTGAAGGAAGAGAATATGTCTAAAAAGGTGTGACCCTCCTGTCTATTCCATACAAGGTGATTACAAGGAGTAATTTGGGTAAACGCACGGTCGTCAGTAAAGGGAAACAGAACGATAGGGTACTGTTGTCTAACGTATAGTATCCTTTAACCTTACCTCTAAAATAAACCAAACCTAGAGAGAAGAGGTAACAAATTAAGGTGTAAGTCAAAAAGTAAGATGTAGACGGAGGAAAATGTCTGTATATGATGCTAATTTTGGAGCCTCTTCCGTTACCGTGGGGTGAGGTCATGAGAACGGACCTTTTAGGGCTCCTGCCTCCTCGGACCATCTGACGTCAGGTACCCCAACGATTCTTAGCCTGTGCTGACTCGCTGAAGTGAAAGTGAAAAGTGAAAGTACTCAACCTCTTCCTTTACCGTCGGGTGAGGTCACAAGAACGGACCTCTTAGGGTCCCTGTCCCCTCGGACCACCCGACGACAGATACCCCAGCGTGTCTCAGCCTGTGCTGACTTAACTGAATCGTCGCTGATGCTAATTTATGTCCCTACCGATTTGCTCAACCACAACGAATAACTGCTGAGTGGAGTATCTGAAGAGTCCTCGTGAGACTGGTCGGGAGAGAGAGGGGCCTCAACGTTTCTCAGTCTATACTGACTCGTATGTATGTGTGTATGGGAGACGGGAGTCTTAGAATAGAGACCAGATTTTACATGATGCATGAGTCATTTCTCGACTACTGACTGCCTATATAGAGACAACAATTAACGTGAAGGTCATGAAACAAATGGCAACTAGTTCAAGGTTATCACTCAAAGGGACAAACGCGATTCTACACATCTACAAAGTCACTATAAAGACAGAAGTTGGGTCTAGTGAACAGGTAATTTTGTGTGTTTTTCTTTTTAATTTTTTTTAGAAGGTGGTTCACGGTCTTTTCATCCAGATCCCCTCGTCTCTTTCAAAGTGTAAAGGACAACGACTTAAATCCGTACCGGGAACCTCCTTCGACCTACTGAAAAGTTAGGTTATACGAGACAAGAGGAACAAAAAGGAATCCTGATGTTTTGGTACTACGGTTTGAAAAAATTACTGGGTCGATAAACAAAAAACTCACAGTTGAAAATAGGTTGACAACGACGCTGAAAAAAAGAAAAGTGAATTTAAACACTAAAATTTTATAAAACAAAAAGATTTACCCTAGGTAATTTAGATTCTTACAAGAAAGGTAAATAGTTTGTACTTGACACACGGTCCGTAACCCATGATTGATCGAAGGTGTGAGTAATAAAGTGAGTGAGGCAATGTTGGTGGGATACTTCCTCTACGGTAGCGGACTCTTTTGATTCCCTCCAATTCGGTAAACAGGTTCTAGAATACAGATCGTTCCCAAGAAATCTGGGAAGGTCACTTTAGGTAGGTCGAGAATGATCGAATTCAGGTACTCAAAACGGTAGGTCTTTTGCAAAAGACTCTTGGGTTTCCTCTTGACATAAACGAGAGACTTTTCAGGTCTGGAGGAGGTTTTCTCCGTCTGAGGTCCGTCAGTTCTCCGGTTTGAGTGAACACTGTGATGGAATTACCAGTCATCTTTCAGGTCTGTAGTCTAGTCTAAAGTTCCGGGTTGAGTGGGTGTATGACTCGGACTCTGGTATCCGAGTCTCTGACAAAGGTGTAGAGTTTTGCCTCTATTGTCAAATTCAATAGAAGCTTTGACGGTTGAAAGTTGGTAAAAACTGGAGGTTTTGTTTTATAAAAAAAGTTTAAGGAGTGACCCAGCAACATCTCCAATTTTGCTCACGTGTCTCCTTTGTCATTTACCGAGAAAACTCGTCTGAAAAGAGAAAGGTTAAAGTAAAACGAGCCCAGTTATTTCACACAGGCACAAGAGACGGGTGTGAAATGTACATCTCTTCGACCGAATTCCAATACATTCACAACCTCGACTGTCAAGTCCTTCTTTTATTCTGACGCACCTATTAGTCCTTAACTGGTGTTTACTAGGGGAGTCCGGAATCACAAGGTACGTAAAGGGGGGTCAAATCAGAGAATTAATGATTTAGTCATGTGTTGACGAAGAAAAAAAGAGAGAGAGAAAAAATTTTAAAAAAGAAACTCTTTCACCTTGCTCCTCCCATAACTCCTTTAAATCGTGAGACGTAATTTCATTTCCAAAATTTTAGGTAAGAACGGGCTCAGACACGGCCCTTTACCGAACCGAGGAACCGGTCGTCCACCCCCTCAGGACGGAACCTGCCCTCGATCCCGAGGTCTGGCACCGGCGGGCGTGGGTGCGGTCTTCTCGGTGGTCGCAATCAAAGTGGACGGCGTGCGACAAATGAAGGAGCGACCCACGGTCCGGGACGAGAACCGGGGAGTGTACGTACTAAATGTATGAGGAGAGTGTGGTAAGCCCTGTTTTCCCTTGAGAGTAAAAGGGCTAAAAGGTTCACTCCTTTATCCGTGTCTCTTCGATTCAGTGAGCGGGTTCTAGAGGATTGACATTTCAGTCTGAGCTTGGGCCCGTCGGGGTCGTAAGGGTGAGCCTTGGAGAGGAAAAGGTTGAACCCGTCTCCGCGAAAAAGTAAATTCTTAAGAGGTTTGAACCGGTGGGGGTTCCCTTCCCCGAGCCGGAGCGGTTGAGCGTGCTGGATCGGCCCGAGGCGTTCAGGTCCCGACGCCCAGCGCCCACCTCCTCGCCGCGGAGGGGACCCATAAATTGGGGTCAGACCTCGGGCGCCCGCGGCCTGCGAGGACGAGGAGGGTCGAGCGTGGAGGGGCGGGAGGAGGGCCGAGAGGGCCGCGCGGGGTGGGAGGCGGGGCGCGAGCGGAGCGCGTGTCCGTGGCCGGCCGCCCGCGCCCTTCTCCTCTCGCCCGGCGCGACCGGAGAAGGCTCGGCGGGGGATGGCGCTGGCGGCGCGTAGCGGGCCGGCCTNCGTGTCCGTGGCCGGCCGCCCGCGCCCCTCGCCTCTCGCCCGGCGCGACCGGAGAAGGCTCGGCGGGGGATGGCGCTGGCGGCGCGTAGCGGGCCGGCCTCACGCTGCGCCGACGGGCTCAGGCCTGCGGCCGGGGCCTGCGGGGCCCCTGCCTGCCCGCCGACACCTGCGGTCGGCCGCCGTACCTAAGTCTAAGTCCGCTCGTTTCGCTCCCGCTCGGGCCCTGGCGGCGTCCATGCTCCCCAGCCCCGTCGGGGCGGTCCTTCTGACCCCGTAGCTCCTCCCCTCCGGGCCCTCCCTTTAGCGCTCATAAAGAACCTCGACGGTCCGCCCTCCGGCTAGGGGTTGTCAGGCTAGGAAAGGTCCGGCCCTGACCCTGCCGAGACGCGAGACTGAAACGAAACCCCAAAAGAGGGGTAACGTAAACCCGCGACCTCCCTCGCATCCACGCAAACTCCCACCGAGAGGCACGACGTCCCGAACCCAGCAGCCCGGCCCCGTCCCCCACCCCTCCATAACCCGGCCCCAACCCCATCCCCCCGCCCACTGTTCCAAACCCTTTAGACACAGGACATCAAACGACGTCACTCCCAACGTTGTGTAGACGAAAAACTTTATTGAAAGGTTCTCGGCCGGCCCAGGAGCTTGAGGCTCGAGGTCCCTGCGACGCCTTGTCTACTGGCCGAGGATCCCGCACTGTCCTGTAAGCCCCTTCTTTTACGGGGGCGCCCACCGGTCCGTCCTGAGTTTGGCGTCGAGCACCAACGCCAAGGGCTCCAACGATCTACTCGGCCACTCCTTCGCAACCGGGTAGCGACGGGACGTGTGCGCCTCCTCTAGGGGGTGCTTCCCAGGTCCCTCTGTCTGTGCAACCGCGCGCCCCCGGCTCGAAGCGGAAATTGCCCGCGTCGGTCCAAAGTGTTAGCTATCAATTAGCTTTGCTACCCACCTACGAATGAATTCTTTTTTTACTTACAGGAGGGGGCGGAGAGGGACTATGACTCGTTGTCCTCCTTCGGTGGGTGTCGGAACTCAGCTGAATGGCGGCCCGAGACGGGTGGATGGAGGTGACCGGGCGAGGCGGGCGGCGGGTGCCCAGGTCCCGGTCTTCTGGATACCATGAGTGTGCATGGGCACCGAGGGGAGTGTAGTGTGGCGGGACGTCCGACCGGGACCGGTCGTCTGGACACTGGACTCTCGACCCCAGGAGCCCATGTCTAGGCTCCAGGGTCTGATCAGGGGTGAGAAGGGTCAAGTCTGGTCCCAGGGGTCCCACCCCTGGTTCACAGTCGTCCGCGGCAGCCGGGTCCGCACGGACACCCTTTCCGTCCGAGTCCTTAGTCCGTCCAGTCGCGGTCTTCGACACGGTTTCCGGGACGTATATAATAAGAGGAAGTAGGAGTGTCGTGGATCGGACCACCAATAATAGAGGTATAAGGTCTTGACCCAATCCACCGAATTGGTATTTAGTATCGGTCCCGGATCGGTTCCCTCCTCACTGACGGAAAGACAACGTGGAGTGTCCCGTCGACACCATTTATGGATGTCGACCCACCCTTCTCTCCTCCTACCGTCTCTTTGTTCCACCGTAGTAGTTCTACGGACACACACTCCTGAGGATAGAGACACGTTCCCGGTGGACGAAAGACATCCATACACACCTGGATTAATTATTTGTACTCGAGAAGAGGTTGGACATACAAGGGTACTGATACTTCGTGGTTCGAAAACAAAGTGTCCACCGAACACCTAGAGAAGGGTAGTAAATTTTCAAGGTCACCCACAAACACACATAGGTTCATATAGAGATCTCAAGTCCTCCTCCTCCCCTCCACCTATGTAACTGTGACTTTGAAATGAGAGAGTTTTAGAGTCCTTGTACGAGAGGGTCGAGGGTGGGAGTCTAGAAAATACAGTCAACTACCTCTTCCCCTCCTATCCTCCGTAACTCTTTCTCCTCCCCTTCTCTTCCACCACCTCCCTACCCCCCGGTATCGTCCTCTGTGAGTCTTCTCAACCATGAACCTACTGTCCACTCCTTTTCTCAAGACTTCCCAGACCAACGAAGAGGACCGTCGGACGAGTCGTTCCTTATAGGGACCCCTAAGTACAGACAAACACACCTTCTGGCGATGTGCCGATTGTCGTCGACTCGGCACTGATGGCTCCAACCTACCTAGGGTACTTCTTCCCGTCGGTCAAGACACTCGACAGTGGTAAACAAAGACGGAATGGCAAAAGGTGTCAGTAAAGAAGAAGGAGACACACGAACTTAGAGTGTTCAACTTGTAAATAAACTTACAGTGTTCGGTAAGACGATGTACCGTAAGTCAGAGTGAGTAGTGAAAGTTAGAATTTCAGAAGTACTGTGTGGAAGTTTTGATTCACGATTAAGTAGTAGATCGACACCGATGTAGGATAGCTTTCCTTTGAGGACAACGTCGAAGTCTACGTCAAATTTAATAGGTATCCCGACTAGTAACAGGGACATTCATTGTACTGTAGGTAGACACCTGGACATAGACACGTTCGACTCACCCAAACATTGACTCCTGTCGTCTCCTTCACCCCACAGAACCTCATAATTACACACATAAACACACATGGGTGGAGTGTCCCTCGACTCTACTTCCCGACGAAGGAGGAGTTACGGGAGAGGAAGGACTTGAACATCTTTTCGGAACGACATTCTACCTGGCATAATTTCAAGACTCAGACCTGAGACCTTAGTCTTTCTGGAGCCAGAATTAGAGATGGGAGCACACAAGATTCAACGAAGTCAACACAGGCTGAGAAACACTGGGGTACCTGGTATAGAGTGGTCCGAGGAGACAGATACCCTAAGGAGTCCGTTCTTATGACCACATCCAACGGTAAGGTAAGAGGTCCCCAAGAAGGGTTGGGTCTCTAGATTGGTCGTAGAGAATGTAGAGGACGTAACCGGCCGCCCAAGAAATGGTGATCGTGGTGGACTACCCGTTCAATTGAAGGGGTAGACATTTTACCCCTATTGTAAATTATTGTAAATATTTTGTACATATTTTGTAAATATTGTACATATTCTGTCAATCATAATAACAGTAATAATAATGTAATTACATTAACGGACTCTTCTAAACAAAACTTAAAAGAGGAAAAGTAAGACAGAACACATACACACACACACACACACACACGCACGTGTGCACGTGTACGTGTGTGTGCACGTCTACATAAACAAACCCTCTCCAATAAAAATTCAATGGGGAAGAGTAGGAGTACAAGATCAAGTTCCGTATTTCTACCCCAGGAAGTTTTGATGACGAAAGTGGTAGGTAGAGAAGACCGAAATCTCTTTCAACGTGTTTCATCTCTTGTGGAATAGGTCAGATGGAAGATTGGACCTCCAATCGGTAAAAATACGGTGAAGGTTATCTTCTCACCAATTAGGGGTGTGTGTGACCAAGTGGAAAAGGGAAGTTCCATTGTCCTCTGTCCCCTCTATCAGTGATAAGAAGACAGGTAAAAACGGGTAGAGTATTGGAAGGACCAGTTTTTGACCGTCTCCTCACTCCTTTACAGAAATGACATGGGGAAAGTTCTCGGAAAAGGTTTCTGGAGGTGTCATAGACGGCATGACGAGAGAGTACCTCGTCAGGGACGTATCCTTCCAGTCTCCCCCTCACACCTATTCTAAACAGGGTTAGACGTAAAAGACAAAAAGTTCTCCGTGTCCTACCACGAAGATACAGTAAGACGACGGACGTCGAGAGGAAACGGAGAGACATCAAAATACCAAGAGAGATACTAATCCTTTCTCTGTCGCAAATACCTTGTGACCTAAGAAAGGTCTCTGGGTTGAACCGTCAGAGAGGAAACTGTTTGGGTGGTAGATAGAGAGTCTTTAGAATCTCGAACCATATAATTGAGTCGTGACTAAGTCTAAGAAAGGATTCTTCGTTGTTCGCTCATTTGTAATCGTCACGGTCAAAGAAAGGAAAGACTGAACATTTTGACTCTAGCAGATGGGGTCGACTTTGTCTGTTCGAGGAAGATGGGTCTCGATCGCGCTTCGTCAGTGTGACTACCTCGTAGGGACACCGACCCATCCACGGCGTCTTTTCGTAAAGATACGCTACCTCAACCCTACACTATTCCTTTGGAGTTCTATTATTTCCTCACCCTTTTGTCGTCCGAGGACTGAAACGGGAAGGACAGAAAGGGTAAGGGATCCAAGATTCGAACAAGGTCCTTCTGTCTCACCGTTTCCTCACCCATCCTAAGTCATCAATCGGTTCTCCTCTATTCCACAAGGTCTTCAGTCTGTGGTAACTCGTTTCCGTGTCTACTTGTCCCTTCGTCAACCTCACCTCCCGTATATGATTCCACACGTACACACACGATTGTCAGCGAAGTCAGTACGGGCTGAGAAACACTGGGGTACCTGATATCGGACGGTCCGAGGAGTAGACACCCTAAGAGGTCCGTTCTTATGACCTGACCCAACGGTACGGGAGGAGACCCTATGGTTCCACATGACCCTTTATTTCAATCTACTTACATCCCTCTCGGTGAATGATCTCCCCAGAATTATTGAACCAGGACCGTCGCGACTTCCTCGGGGTCGACTCGACTATCGTCTCGTCTCTACAGGGACTGACTCTCGACACAAAAGTCTTCGGTGCAGACTGTCTGTGCTTCATCCCCCTACCGGATCCGAACCTCGGAGCCGATGGTCCCACACTGGTGTGTCAGTCTCCCCTACCATAGGGATTCGCTCCGTCTTCTCCTTCCTACGTTTACGGTAGTCTCTTTGTTTGTCGTCTTCAACCACTGTCTAACATGTTTTCGTCATTTTCCTCTCCCTGTCACGTTTCCCTGACCGCACAACTCAACCCGACTCCGTCCCTTTACGTCCTCTGTCTGAAGGGGTGGGCCGGTCACGAAGGAAAGAAAGGTAGTCTATGAATTATCGCTCCTTTTCTGGGACTTCTGTCCTTTCTAACTTTCGTCCTCCTCTTCCCCTACTGTCTCCTGCCCTACCGACCTACCGTAGTAGCTGAGTTACCTGTACTTAACCTTGTTCGAGGCCCTCTACCACCTCCTGTCCCTTCGGACCGTACGACGTCAGGTACCCCAGCGTTTCTCAGCCTTTACTGAATCGCTCACTTATTGTTGTTTCAAAGCGAGTTTCCGTGGAGGGGGGCGGGTGTCATTTAATACGACCCTGTAACCAAAACCTCCTAGTACCCCAAGACCTCAAACAACTAAGAATAACAACCCAATAAACACCTCCGATAAGTCATTGTAAGCAGCGGACTGTTTAATTGTTAACTACCTGACTTGTTGGTTTGTTGGTACCCGTTCCTGTGGTGGACCCCTACTACTTGATGAACCGATGGTCAGTGTCAGGGTCCAGAGCAGGAATGAAACCTGTGAAAGTCCCCGAAGCCGGGGTTGGTGTGGCACCCGACGACACTCCTAGTCCTGGAACAGGGTACGAAAGTACAAAGGTCCCAAAATACCTGTAATATTTACTTACCCTTTAAACTCCTCGGAGGACTCTCGAGACGTGATTTTCCGGTCTACCTGTCGGTTTTAGGACAGGATATTTCATCCCGACGGTTGCGAAAGGAAATCACGAAACGAAGTCACAAAATTCTAGTGAACGTGATAGACCCCGAGACAACCTTTCATATCCCCGTACTTTTCTCTATATTCCTATGTCAGGTAAGACAGAGATCCTCCCGAACCCTAGTCTACCCGTCTATCCTGTGTCCATGACTACCGGTGTCGAATTCGGTCATGTCCTTCTGAGAGTGTGGTAACGGGACTCCAATCTAGGACGGTGCAGAGACAAATATGCAAAAGGGAACTGTGGTCGGTGAAAGGTAACACACAAAATGTCAATAAGGACATGTACAGATTAGAGACCATAATCAGAATCGAGGGATTCCCATTTCTGACCCGGAAAAAGGAAACATAGTGGAGAGTAGTGGTGGTGGACACACGGGATTTGTGTCACCATCCAATGACGGACCGACCGACCGACGAACCTATCTACCTACCTAGATGTTTACGACAATATTCAACCAAGAGGTCCTTCGTCTGGGACTCTACCTCCAATCGTACGTTACACAAATGACCCTCTCCCAGAACCCTAGTTATGGACCCCTTCTGTTTGTCTCCCCTCCCTACGGTCCGACCCGTCTCCCTCTTCGACTCGACGTCTCGTCCGGGTTGTTCAACTTCCACCTTTCGGGATGTCTTGACTCAACTCCACTCCCTGATCCGAAAATATAGGGGACTGTATTACTAGTCAGTATTCTACGTCCGGTAGGGACGTAGAACCTGTTTAGACGGGGAAGTCGACTCTCGACAGACGTCCGTCGTGAAGGTCGTCGACACCTCGCGAACCGGAAAGTAAGGACTTCCCCCTGGACCTTGCATGTGGTACCGTAGATGGTGTCCACCGGAGGTGTCAAGAGGTCCTTACAAAGTACTCCCCACCGTCGGGACGGATACCCGTCGATACTTGTAATAGACCTGGATTAATCTCGTTAAATCTATCGGTCTACTTTAATCGGTAAGATCTAGAGTGTCTAGACGTGGGTCGACAAGTTGGGTATGTTGGGTTATCTATAACCAAGTAGTAGACAAAACACAAGTCATACACCCCCCATGATACCATCGTCTGTCTTTACCATAATCCCTGGAGGGACCACCAGGTCACCAATTTTGAGGTGAAAGGTTACCTCCTTCATACCCAACCTAGGGACCATCCCCTTGATTCTAGGTAGGGTGTACAGTATCCCACACCGGTTTTTAGTTTATTTTACAAAAAAAAAAAGAAAAAATTTTTTCTTTACCTTAATCTACACCGGGACGGGAGTTCTCCGAACGTGGGTATCCCTCTCTTTTACGGATGGGTTTTACTTAGACATTTTAACTGTCGTAGTCGTTATTTATCACCTCCTAAGTCCCTGAAGGGACCACCAGATCATCGATTCTGACGTGAGGGTTACGTCCTCCGGGTCTAAGTTAGGGACCAACCCCTTGATCTAGGGTGTACGGCGTTGATTCTGGGTCACGTCGGTTTATTTAATCAACTTTATTTAAACAATTTATCACAGTCCAAACCTCGTTCCCCGTATTACCAGACCCCAAGACCCCCTTCCGGAGTACCGCCTCTACCCGGAACTCCTGTCGGGACTTCCTCACTTTCTAAAGCTGCCCCTTCTCTTACTCGGTTCCCTGAGTCTCTTCTTCCCTGTCTGTCCTCAGGTACCCTTCGGACCGCATCGGGTCCCCCGGGGGAATCTCCCGATTTTCCTTCTCTCCCACCTGTATAAATCTTACAGTTTAACCCACAACACCATCAACACCGGTTACACATTTAAAGACCTCTACCTCTGTCTTACACATACACATACATTTATATTTCGATAAAAGATGTAATAAAAAGGGATTTTTATACCGTGGACGAAAAAATAAACAGTCGTTTTGGTTTAATATCAATGTGAAAGGTAATCGTGAAAAGAAATTAACCAAGTAAAAGGAGGTCTCAATGGTAACCGAGGGTAGACTTAAGTGTACATTTAGAGACATTTCTGTGATATATGTATTAAAACAAAACAAAAAGTCAGTGAACCGAAGGTTGAGAATGACATTTTACGACACATCCACCCACAAACCCGACATGACACATGTTCATATCTATACTTCAGAACTCTTCTTCTTAAATCGTCTATTCAAGAGAACTCTATCGGGTCAGATTCTTTTGTATTTCTCATCACTCTTGGAAAAAGGGGTTGTATATAATAGTGTACGGGGGTTTTGTATAAAAAATATGTAGTCTTCACGAGAAAAATCCGTTGACGTATCGTGTTTAAGACTTTGACGGAATCTTGTCAGAAGTACAAGTATAACCTAAAGGATTTGTAGTAACGGCTCCTTATTTTAACTCGAACAAGTACCTTTTAGATCACACGTCTGATATTTTTACCTTACGAACCGGAGTTTCTTTCACGATCTGTGTGGGATTATCTTTGGTCATAAAACATTAAGTCAAGAGTTCCTTTTTTTTTTTTCTCTCTCTCTGTAACCACCATAGGTTTACGACCAAATTTGTCGACTTTTTGGTGTCCTCGTCGGTGATCAAAGATCTAACAGAAGAACTTTCATTTTATACGAAAGACTCTTTGAAAAGATCGGACTTTTCCTTCATAAAACCACTATGTGTCGAAATACCTTTAAGTGTCAATTACAAAAATACCACCTCCGTAGGTCCCAGTACACGCCCTCCTTTAAGACATTTCCCAACAAGACCACTCGTGTGTGTAGGGCGTAAGGATTAAACCCCGGACTCCCAATACGATCCTTCTATATTGGTCTAAAACCCCCTTATTATACCCTCCCTTCACTTCCCCCGACAGACGGACCGTCCGGAGACGTCGTCGAGAAGGGATAGGGTGAACTCAGACCAAGGAACCAAACGAACCTTACTGTAATTCTTTCAATCCCTCTCTTCCGACCCCAGGTCCAGTGTCCCTTCTCTTTCATCTAAATTCTTCAACACCGTATATGGTTTGTTCTACTCTTTACCAGAAACGGTCGGTCTCAGGTCAGGGTCTCCCGACCATGACTTACATTTTATTATCACTACAAAACTCAAACATGAATTAAAATATAATAAATTCGTGTATTTTACATAAACTCTGGTCCAATTGATAAATATACTATAAATTCTGAATGTGTCCGGAATATCCAATCCATGATATTTATCGGGGTAACATATCCGGTCCTTTGATTTCGTGTCTCTCCAATTCATTGAATGAGTCCCTACAAGTCAAAGAGTCACCTATACTTCGGTCAGATTTGAGCTTTGTGCCACGAGAAATGGTCCATTTGAGACAACAACCTAGTCATCTACGGTGGTCCGAGGAAATGTAGGCGGTGGTCGAGGGTGTCGCGGGAACCTGATATTCCAAGGAAGAAGTCCGAGGATCACCATCGAATCCTGTAAGATGGAGGTCTTCCGGGACAAATTCGACGTCTGTAAAGGACGTCACCGGGTTATTATGTACCCGTTCCTCCCCGACAGTACCCAAGGTTTTGTTCTCGATCATTCTCAACCAAATCCTCCCTTCTTCTCCTCTCGTCGTGTTTCGTCGAGAGTCCCTCTCTTCCAGGACCTTCCTGGGACGTCGGTACATATGCAGATCCCAGGGCCGTTGCACCACCTCCTCCTCTACCTCTCCTCTCTCCCAACTTTTCGTCGTAGTTCTCTCCACGGTTTGTTCATAACGGAGATAGTCTCACGTGAACCCGTAAAAAAGGTGAGGTCATAAATCTTAGTAAGATCTATATCTTAGTGGTCCTGTACCACTGGTCAACCTGAGTTCCCGTTCTCTTTTGAGCTTCAACTCTGATATCGTGTTATTGCTCTGTGACTCGACTTGTTGAACCCAAACCCAAAGAATGAATAACGAAAAGTCATCGTAATAAAGGTTGGTTTCCTTACGTTCGAGTACTATCTTATACGTTTTTGTCATGTTTCTTCTTTTACTCTAACTCAGGGTCCTTATCTACCCGAAAAGGTTTTCTCACATCAGGTTTTCGGTAGGACTTTTTACGTTCTCTGGAAATAAATCCCTCCTTCCTTCAAAACATTCTCTTGTTCTCGGGGTGAAGACTTTACAAATCATTCTTGTAACCGATGGGACGTTCTGTCGTAGTCGTGGTCTTGACCTTCGGTCTATAAGACCGAGATAACAAGGGGGTTTGTATACATTAAAATTTTTTCCTAGTCTCATTAAGACCCACAACCCTATAGTTTTCCTGGTGAGGGTACAAAGGAAAACTGTGAAAGGTGGCACAAGAACGGTAGGGAGAGGGGAAGAGGAGAGGACTCGAAAGAGGGAGGGTCGTGTCGACGGGTCTTCAGTCTGTGGTGTCCGGGTGTGGTCCGGGAAGGGTACATGTCCCGAGTGAAGTGGTCAGTCCTCTCGGGATGTACCTCGGGAATCTTATAAAAATGTAAAAAAAACTATGGGTTCTTATTAAACCATCCAAAATATCTACGTACCACTGTTAACGTTTCCAATTAAATGAAACTCAAATTATTGAAGGTCGAAGTCCTTATCTAAATAAGTAAAGATCAAGAGGTTTATACGAAAATGAGAAACAAATCTAACTAAAAAATGAAATATTCCTTTCCCTTTAAACAAGTGGACACAATCGGAGAAAGAGTGGGAATTCTAAATTAAGTAACTAAGTTAGAGTCAGTTTGTTTCGTCCGTCTCGATTCAATTATGTCAGTTGAAAATCGTCCGGTCTCGTCATGTACTACCCTTAATTTACACTTAAAAGAACTGAAAAAAAAAAAAAAAACCAAAGAGACTAGCATACATTAGGACTAAAAAGGACAACAACAACAAGTCAACGGGTCAACACAGGTTAACAAACTCTGGGGTACCTGGCGTCGTACGGTCCGGAGGGACAGGGAGTGGTAGAGGACTTCAAACGGATTCAAGTACAGGTAACGTAACCACTACGGTAGGTCGGTAGAGTAGGAGACTACGGGAGAAGAGGAAGGTGAGCGTTAGAAAGGGTCGTAGTCCCTGAAAACGTTACTCAGGTGACAAGTATAGTCTACTGGTTTTATGACCTGGAAGTTGAAGTCGTAGTCAGGAAGGTTACTCATAAGTCCCAACTAAAGGGAAGTCTAACTGACCAAACTAAAGGAACGACAGGTTCTCTGAAAGTCCTCAGAAGAGGTCGTGGTGTCAAGTTTCCGTAGTTAAGAAACCGTAAGACGGAAGAAATGTCAGGTCGAGAGTGTTGACATGTACTGGTGACCCTTCTGGTGTCGGAACTGACATGCCTGGAACGAAAAGTTGTGTGACAGATCCAAACAGTATCGAAAGGACGGTTCTTCGTTAGTAGAAGACTAAAGTACACACGTCAGTGGTAGGTGTCACTAAAATCTCGGATTCTTATCCTTTACCTCGACCTACGTTACTAGAATAGAAAATTACAAGTCAAAATTCGACCGAGAAAGTGAGAGGAGGAAGTGGGAGTAGTTCTCCGAGAAATCAAGGAGAAACGAAAGACGGTAATGTGACCGTAGTAGACGTATAGACTCCAAGAACTACAAAGAGGGTGGATAGAAGTAAGGTCGAGCATTGAGTAGGTTGGACCGCAAATAGTACTACAAGAGTCACATATCCAATTTGTTTGTCCCACTGTCGTCTGTCGGGACAGTATGAAGAAAGAACTAGAACTTGGTTAGTCAACAAAGTCCGTCCTAAGATTGACAACGAAGAACTGGACGTATGTCTAAGGAGTCCTCTGTCCATTCTACCAGACCATAAGGGTAAAGAAATTCTCTAAAGGTGTCAAACAATACTAGGTGTGTCAGTTTCCTAAATCGTATCAGTTACTTTGTCTCCATCTACAAAAAGACCTTAAGGGAACGAAAGAGATACTAGGTCACTTACAACCGTCAAACTAGAGACCAAGGAGAAGGTGAAGGAAAAGGGACATAGGGAGGAGTTAAAGGGGAAGACGGTAGGGAGTAATTATGGTAAAAAGATGGACACAGAGGTTTCCGAAACGAGAACCGGAACAAGAAAAGATTGTTATGTGAAAGTAAACCTTTTCGGACGGGTCAAAAGTAAACCTTTCACCTTTTCACTTCAGTGAGTCAGCACAGACTCAGAAACACTGGCGTACCTGACGTCGGAGGGTCCGAGGAGACAGGTACCCTAAAAGGTCCGTTCTCATGACCTCCCCCAACGGTAAAGGAAGAGGTCCCCTAGAAGGACTGAGTCCCTAACTTGGAGACTCAAGTTGACTTGGGGACTAAGTTGGGGACTCAGACGTAACGTCCGCCTGCGAAATGGGAGATTCGGTGGTCCCTTCGGGAAAAAGTAAACCTTATCGGGCGGGTAAAAAGGTCGTACTTCGATTTTCAAGGGTTTCGACACCAGATTGGACCAGGAGAGAGGTCTCGTTCTTAGTACGGGAAGTTTCAGTAGACCCGAAGTAGAGGAAGGATAGGTCCTCTGTGGGGTTCCGTCGTGTCGATGTGGACCTGACAATGGAAAGGTAATGGGAGAGAGTCGAGAAGACCACCGGAGTGGTCGGTGGTTCAGTAAGTTTTAATTTAACACTTCAGTATTCTTCTTACTTTAGAGGATATGTGTACGACAGTATCGTTTTAGTCCTTTACCTCTTTCGTCCGTAATAAGAGTCAAATATCTATTTCTTTGTGTAGGTGTCTCTAATAAATGGGGTCTAGTGTTTTATTCACCATCTAAAGATGATAAATTCCGATGTAGGGGGAGGGGGGGGTTTTTTTACCCTCCCCGTCTTTGTTTAGATTTACAAGTTGGATTTTTATATATTCGGGTCTGAAACTTCAGTGTATACTGGAACTTCGTGACGGATCTTTGTAAAGTCTTAGACAAAGGAGTGTAGGGACCCTACCGGTAGTCCAAGGTACACACGAGTCAACGAGTCAGTATAGGTTGAGAAACGTTGGGATATCTGACATCGGACGGTCCGAGGAGAGGAGATAGGTACCTTAAAAGGTCCGTTCTTATGACCTCATCCAACGGTAAAGGAGGAGGTCCCCTAGAAGGGTTAGGTTCTTAACTTGACCTCAGAGGACGGAAAGGACGTAACGTCCGTCTAAGAGATGATGACTCAGTGGACCCTTCGGGGTAAGTTGCGTTCGTACATAAATGGATAAATGGACTTATAATAAGTCGACAATTCCTTTTAATTAAACCTTTTTTATATCTACAAACATGATATTATACACTTCTTTCGAACTATTAGATACTAGTATTAAAACGATATATGTATGTACATGTGTATATATGTACATATAAATAAATATGTACATGTGGGTATGTGGATATGCATGTATAGTTAGGTAGGGAAAAATTTTTAAACATAACTTTATATCAACTAAATGTTACAGGACAAATTAAAGACGATATGTTGTTTTACTGAACCAATATGTATATACATATGTATAATAAAAAGTAGGAAAAAGTAATATCAAATAGTGTCCTATAACTTATATCAAGGGACACGATATCTCATCCTGGAACAACAGGTAGGTAGGACATATATTACTAAACGTAGACAATTAGAGTTTTAGGGTTAGGTAGGGAGAGGGGGGAGGAGGAACCGTTGGTGTCAAGATAAGAGATACAGACACTCAGACAAAAACAAAGTATCTAGTGTATGAGGAAAAAAAATTATCTGTCTTCCCCTTCTTTGAGAGGGAGGTAAGTGTAAGTACTTGATAAAAAAAATTTAGGACCTTGTCTTAATTGGTGAGACATACTACTCAAACATCCGTTAAAATTAAAGGTAGAAAAAACGAAAGGAAGGTATAATTTACTCTTACATATTGAAAGTCGTCTAAAAATAAAATTTTTGGTGGGGTTTACTCTGGGTCACCTGAACAGGTGACGAGTAGGAAGACTGAAAGAACGTCCAAACAGTGTCCAGGGAGACAAAAGAAGGAACTGTGAGTAAGAAGGGAGACAAGGGGTACTAGGAGAAGGGGTAGTCTGGTCCGGAGGTACCCAAGAAAAGTACCCGAGGACGACCGAGTGACCACCCCCGTTAAGACCTGAAGAGAGGAGTCGGGGGAAGGATGAACGGGTGACGGGACCGAAGTCGAGACGTGGAGGTGGAATAGTGTGGGAGGAAAGACTCGGGTGGACCGGACGCGGGGGTACGGCCCATACCCTTCGTACTTCTCAGTCCCATCTATTACTCGAATATCTAAACTCCGGTTCCTGGAACGTGCGGTTTACCTGGACGACCCACTCGAACGACTGAGTCGGTAAAACCGAGACCTGACACCGGAACGACAACGAACGACTGGTCGTCACACACGTAGGAGATAGGGACTGGGACGAGGAAGGGCTGGGGGTAGGGTTTGTACTCACTGAAAGTCAAAGGTGAACAAGTAGGAGTGTAACTAAAACAGAAATGATGAAAATGCTAAACTTTTTTTCTTCTCCGTAAATTTTAAGACAAAATTGTCCTAATAATCGAAAAGCCTCTATAACCAGAAGGTGGGGATTCAAACTCGACAGAAAGGTTTTTTCAAGTAATAACTTTACAACAACAACTACAAATCAGCGAGTCAGTACAGGTTGAGAAACACCGGGGTACCTGACGTCGGGTGGTCCGAGGAGACAGGTGCCTTAAAGGGTCCGTTCTTATGATCTTACCCAACGGTAAGGGTAGAGAGCCCCTAGAAGGGTTGGGTCCCTAACTTTGGGTGTAAAGGACGTAACCGTCCGTCTAAGACATGGTGACTCGGTGGACCTTTCGGGTAACTTTTCAATTATACTATAATTCATAATATACATAGATAAAGACTTCCTTAATCTTTAATAACTCCAGAACATTATTGGATATTACCTTTTCTTAGACTTTTTCTTAGATATGTTGACTTAGTGAAACGACTTGTGAACTTTGATTGTATTGTGACATTTAATTGATATGAAATTATTTTCTTTTTCTTCTTTACATAACCCAAAACAAACATAGAACCTCGACTTTTATTCTCTATAGTACCGGGGTCATAATAAACGACGGAGGGATAGAGGTAGAATAAAATGAGATCAGGTAGTTTATCCCTATCGGGTCAGTCCTTTGAGTATCCTTTGTTTCCACAAGTGGGAAATCTGAGTGTAATTAATCAAAAAATTGGATCAAAATTTAATCGAGGTAAGTGGGAATTATTGGCTATAAGGGGTAGTCGATCCTAAAACAGATATAAATGAAAGAACTAAATATAATATTTTATACTAATAAAATACTCCAGTGTTTCTCAACCTGTGTCGACTCGCTGACTTGACTTAAATATAACTATGACTACTAATAAAATGAGTAAGAGTCTATATTTTTGTATATCATTGATTCGTAAAAATGGGACGGTCTTTTCAAGGAGGAAGGTAATTTTTTTAGTGAAAGAATTAGAAATTCACTTTTCGTCATAGTCAAAGGAATAACTTTTCGGTATAGAATAATTAACGTTCACCCCCTTATACTGCTGACACCTAAAATTTCCTCTCTAGTCTCTTATACTCTCCTTCTTATTATCTCTATCCTCATGTAAGGATCTCCTTCGTCCACAAATACAGCTCTCACTACCAACCATGTAGGATTCTGGTCGTCCAAGATATTCGTGGGTTCGTCCTAGAGATCTCCGATAGTGGACAGAAAGGGAAGTGGGATCCTCTCTTCAGTCACTACTCGACCGTGAGTGAGTACTCATTTCTTCAAACCTAGGTTGGTAAGAACCAAAAGAAATAAAGTAAAAATAATTTTTTTTTTTTTTGGGAGAGGTGTATTTAATCGAGAAGCCCCGAAGGACCACCGAATCATCATTTCTTAGAGGGACGGTACGTCCTCTGTGTCCAAACTATGGACTAGGTCCCTCTAGGGTGTACGGAATTTTTGTTGATTCGAGCACGTGGTGTTTGATGACTCGGACACGAGATCTCGAACCCTCGGCGTAGATGACTTCGTGTTCGTGGGATCTCGGGTACGAAGTTTCGTTCTCTTCAGTGGTGTTACTCTTCGGACGTTCGCTGTTGATCTCTCATCCTCTCTTTTCGGGCGTGTCGTCACTTCTGAGTCGTGTCGGTTTTTATCTATTTAAGTTCGGTTTTTATTTTAATAAAATTTTTTATCGAAACGATCTCTGTTTAACGGTTGTAGGCGACCTAGTACCTTTTTCGTTCTCTCAAGGTCTTTTTGTAGATAAAGACGAAATAACTGATACTGTTTCGGAAACTGACACACCTAGTGTTATTTGACACCTTTTAAGACTTTCTCTACTCTTATGGTCTGGTGGACTGGACGGAGAACTCTTTAGACATACGTCCAGTCCTTCGTTGTTAATCTTGACCTGTACCTTGTTGTCTGACCAAGGTTTATCCTTTTCCTCATGCAGTTCCGACATATAACAGTGGGACGAATAAATTGAATATACGTCTCATGTAGTACTCTTTAGGACCTGACCTTCTTTGTGTTCGACCTTAGCTCTAACGACCTTCTTTATAGTTATTGGAGTCTATACATCTACTGTGGTGGGAATACCGTCTTTCACTTCTCCTCGATTTTTCGGAGAACTACTTTCACTTTCTCCTCTCACTTTTTCAACCGAATTTCGAGTTGTAAGTCTTTTGCTTCTAGTACCGTAGACCAGGGTAGTGAAGTACCCTTTATCTACCCCTTTGTCATCTTTGTCACAGTCTGAAATAAAACCCCCCCGAGGTTTTAGTGACGTCTACCACTAACGTCGGTACTTTAATTTTCTGCGAATGAGGAACCTTATTTTCAATACTGGTTGGATCTATAAGTTTTTGTCTCTGTAATGAAACGGCTGATTCCAGGCAGATCAGTTCCGATACCAAAAAGGTCACCAGTGCATACCTACACTCTCAACCTGACACTTCTTCCGACTCGTAGCTTCTTAACTACGCAAACTTGACACCACAACCTCTTCTGAGAACTCTCAGGAAACCTGACGTTCCTCTAGGTTGGTCAGGTAAGACTTCCTCTAGTCGGGACCCTAAAGAAACCTTCCTTACTACGATTTCGACTTCGAGGTCATGAAACCGGTGGAGTACGATTCTCAACTGAGTAACCTTTGCTGAGACTACGACCCTCCCTGACCCCCGTCTTCCTCTTCCCCTGCTGGGTCCTACTCTACCGACCTACCGTAGTGATTGAGCTACCTGCACTCAGACTCACTCGAGGCCCTCTACCACTATCTGTCCCTCCGGACCGTACGACACTAAGTACCCCAGCGTTTTTCAGTCTGTGCTGACTCGCTGACTTGACTTGACTTAACTTGACTAACAATGTTGGGTTACTCTCACCGACTCCAGACTCGGTTCAGACTTCTCCCCACTTCCAGTCACCAGTGATCCCAGACTCTGACAGTATAGCCGTCTTATTTCTGGTCCCCACTCCTGATTCGTGTCGACCAGTCCACCGTCCCTTCAGTCTCCCCGGTATCCGGACTGGCTAAGAGAGAGAAAAAAAAAATGAAAAATAAAACATAACCTCATATCGACTAATTATCACAACACTATCAAAGTCCACTTGTGGCCTCCCTGAGTCGATATGTATATGTACATAGGTAAGAGGGGATGTCTGAGGGGAGGGAAGGTCCAACGGTGTATTGTAACTCGTCTCAAGGTACACGATATGTCATCCTGGAACAACCAATAGGTAAAATTTATATCGTCACACATGTGACAGGTAGGGTTTACGGGATTGATAGGGAAGGAGAGTCGGAAGGAGGGCCGATGGTATTTAAACAAGAGTTTCAGAAACTCAGAGAAAGACAAAATATTCATTCACGTAAACATAAGGAAAAATATATTTCCTACAGTATATAGAGGAAGAAACAGACTAAATGAAGTGAGTCACATTGTGAGCGATCCAGGTAGGTGTACCGACGTTTACTGTAATAAAGTAAGAGAAATTACCGACTCATTATAAGGTAAAATATAAACATGGTGTAGTAGGAATAGGTAAGGAGACAGTTACCTGTAGATCTAACGGGGTACAGAACCGATAACATCTATCGCGACGGTATTTATAACCCTACTTACAAAGGAAAACCTAGTACAAAAAGAGGTATATATATGGGTCCTCACCCTAACGTCCCAGTATAACATCGAGATAAAAATCAAAAAATTCTTAGGAAATATGAGAAGAGGTATCACAGACATGGTCAAATGTAAGGGTGGTTGTCACATCCTCTCAAGGGAAAAGATATATGGGAAAGGTCGTAAATGACAAACACCTAAAAAACTACTATCGGTAAGACCGACCACACTCCACTATGCAGGACTGCCGGTGAACCGAACGTCGTCGGTCTCTACCGACGGGGTCGGAAGAACTCGGAGGGGTGGACCTCTCATCGGGGGAAATTATAATTTCTCGGGTCTTGAAACTCTTTTCGACCGAAGGTCGACCCCGGAAGACTGGAGAATGGAGGTGGGGTCCTCGTTCAGGAAGATTAGAGGGAAGGTCGGACAAAGGGACCGGGGTCTAGAGACGAAGTAGGAATCACGAAACGAAGGGACGTCGGGGAGGGTGGATCCACAAGGAGAGGTAAAGGAGACGTAACTAGGAGGGTGGGTAGGGTGTACGGGAGGTCTCACGTTCTCCCTGATACCGTCACCTTTGTGGTTCTATTTACCGACACTGACCTCTGAACAATACTTCGTTTCTATAATTTTTGAAGGTCTCTCTTTTTGGTCCGAGAATTGTTACGTGATCAGTCTCTTTTGGTATTCAGTTTTTCTATGTACGTGGGGTCCCAAGTATCGTCGTGACAAATGTTATCGGTCCTGTACCTTCGGTGGATCTACAGGTAGGTGTCTCCTACCCCGTCCCTTCTGCACCGCGTATCTGTCTTACCTGATAATGAGTCGGTGATTTTTCCTTGTTTCGACCCAGTAAACGTCTCTGTACCTACCAGGGTTTCACAGAGTATGACCCACTTCATTCAGTCTTTCTCTTTTGATTGTAGTATATAACTACGTATATACGTTTTAGATCTTTTTGTCATATCTACTAGTATAAACATCCCGTCTTTATCTCTGTGTTTCCATCTGTTGTTTAAATACCTAGGGACCCTAGGTGTGTATGTGTGATGACTATGATCCACATTTTATACATTGATTACTCTTGTATGAGATATCGTGTCCCTTGAGATAAATTACGTGACACCACTGGACTCACCCTTTCTTCAGGTTTTCCCTGTTCCGTGTACACATGCATACTGGTCAAGTAAAACGATATCTCATCTTTGATTGTGTTGTGATATTTGGTTAATATGACGTTATTTTTAATTTCTGTTTACTTTTCGTTCCGTGATCAAAAGATGTATCGACTCCTGATTCGTTGTCTCAACGTCATAGAAACTTAAGAGTTCCGCTTACTAACCACTCTCTCAAGACTCGCGTCAGTCTGATAGTCAGTTCACACACTCCATCTGATTTAGTGACGTACTATTTCATCTAGAGTTTTTTTAGTGGAGTGACACGAGGGAAGGAATCCCTCGACGATCTGATCCTCAGTCGGTCGACTGTAGGGGTCCGGTTCTGCCCGGACAGTGGACAAAGACACACAGGGTGTTCGATCTTCGTAAAAATGAAAAAAATTACCAATGTAACATTTACCAAAATATCCATGAAAAAACATGAAAACCGGGAATTAGAGACCGGGAAATTCCATCAAACGACTACGTATATGACCTGTTTCACAATGTGACTTTACCCCTCGTTCAATTCTTTCTCTTTCGACACTTTTGGTTCTTTGTCCTCTACCTATGTCCTTTCTTCTTTACTTCTTACTTCCTTCTTAACCCGACTCTCGGACCTCGTCCGATTCTCTGGAAACGTGGGTCTAAACTCGGTCCCGTGTGTCGCGAGGGTCTCCTCAGAGGTTCTTTCTAATCAACTAAACAAACTTGGACAACACTTTGTGAAATATAAGACGAATCTTGAAATTCTCACTTAATGATGGGTCATCTCACTTAATGACGGGCCATCTATCTTTTGATTGGTTTTCTTTATGTTCCGTCACAAATTGAGGACCCTTTTGTTCTACTTATTCTTTCCTTTACGACAGTACCTTCACTGTCTTATATATACTGAGTCGATACTTACCATAGAGATAGTGTCTTTATATTCGTGAATTCAAACTAAATTTGTTTATAACTTTATCTTGGTTTGACCTTCCACCTTCCTCTTTACTTACCTTTTCTGTCGATTTAAGAGTGGAAGACACTTTCCTTCAATTTGTATTAATAATCATTAACGATTATTGATCATTAATAATCAACGTTGCCAATATTTCACAAAACGGAGGTCTTTCGGTCGTAGTCTTCATCCGGTCTCAGATGTCGTGATACTCGGAATATCTTCCTAAATTGAAAAATTTATTATATGGACATAATGAAACTTTTTTCTGAAAATCTTTATTTTACTATTTCTTTTCATTGACCAGTCGAGTCTCGCTGGTACGGGTCCACCCCTTCCCCGTCACACCGTTGGAGTCCGGGGACACACCTCCTTCGTCCGTAGTCTCAGGACTCTGGAGTGGGCGAGGTCAATAGTAATAACAAGGACTGCACTCGTACGCACCTAAAGTTATTTTACAGTTCTGACAATCGGTAAGTAAGTGTGTTGTCAGAGATGCAAAGTTAGGGACCGATTTCAACGTCACAATTTGATTACTACTAAGGACGGGAGTTCAACAAGTGTCTGACCACTCTATATTTCAGTGAGTAAATTGGTTACCTACTAACGAGAGGTACCACTATTCTTATATTGTCTCCCTTCTCATCAACGTCTCTTTTCAACGACTCTGCAATCTTTAGGAAGCCCCTTGGGACCTCCAATAACTTATCCTTAACCGCCACTCCCGTCTCGGTTTCAAGTCCGTGTCCCCTTGACTTATATATTTCCACGTCTCCCCTGGGTCTGTACTGTCTCGTCCTGTTCGCTGTGGACACGAAACGGACCTTAGTCCTCGAGTCTCAGACACCTCCTACTTCGACCTCTCCACTCGAGTCGTTGGTCGTAGGGTACGAGTTCTCAGACCGGAGACAGAAGTTCAGGTACCTTCGGTCGGTCAGTTAACTACAAGAGGGACCACCTCCTCGTAGTACTTTCGGTTGAGAATTCGGGTCACACCTTTTGTCTTTCCTTCGACCCCGTCTCTCTACTCACTCCTCTGTCTGTTAGTAAACCCACTCTTTACTACTCCATAATTCCACAACAGTCACTCTGTCTCTTTCCGTCTATGTAAACTCCTGCACTTCCTCCGACTTAGCTGTCATATTACGGGGGAATCTACGTGCTCCACTCTCTCTCTTTCTTCCGTTCTTACTGGGGGTGCAAGAACAGGTCTGTAACTCGTCCGTCGTTTCGGTGTATATTATGTTCCTCCTCCGACGTCTCCCCACCCTCTTTCCCCGACTCCCTTCGAGACTCGTACTCCCGACCCTTAGATCCACCTCTCCCGACCGTTCGTCATTGTACACCCAGACCCGGAGTCGTCCCTGTGGACCCGACCCTCCACATAGTCCTCCTCGTTCCCCACTGTAGAGTGTAAGACTCTGTCACACACCGTTCTCTCTTTTGCCAGGACTCGTTTGCCTCTTGTGGATCCGGAGTCCGGACCCGTCTCCCTTCTCCACGGGACCTTCTCCGACACTTCCTGGTTCTGTCCCCTTAGGTCTTTCGTCTCTGGCTTCCTCGCAACGCCCTACAACCTCCAGCCCACTCGGTTCCGGGCTCACACACAGCGTCCCACGGTGTCCGTAAGGGACAGGGCCTTTAATGTCGTCTCCATTGTATAGACTGGCGTGGGTGACTACGGGGTATCTTGGGGGGTGAGGGTACGATACTGTTGTTTTACAGGAGGGTACAGGTCAGTGAGGGGTCCTTGTTGATCTTTCACTGGAGCACTCTCGACTACGGTAACTCACACCCCACTTTCGGTCCCATCCTGTCCTGGCGTCGCGGAGACAGGAGAACGTCGACTGGGAGGAGTCCGGAGAAGGACCCCGGGGCCCGAGTGGGAGAAGGGGTACTGTAGTGAAGGACACGACTGGTCAGTCACAACCCCTAACTCCGAATTTAGATAGTAGCTCGAAGAAGATACACGGCCCCTGTGGTACCGGCTGTGTCGTCAGGACCAGGGGGAGAGGACCTTGAACGTCACTTGCTTGTGCACTGTGGTTTACCTTCCAGGGACTTGTCCGGGGTTCTTGGCTCAAACAAGACCTCTCCTCCCGAGTCTCCTCTCCCCCTTTCTCCTGTCGTTCCCTACGAACCTAGACCCCTCTTCTAAGTGACTCGGTACCCACTTTGGCGCTTTTCCTACTCGGTTAGAGAGAACCCCCGTCTCTCCACCCTACTGTCCCGACACCCGGACCACTCTCCTTGCCCTGGACCGCACACCCTGTGTCAAGGGCACACGTCGACGCAGTCGTGTCCCGTCGGGCGTCCGCGACCGACAGACGCCGAACCAGACGCCCGCGACTCCAGTCGTGACCCTCTTCGGACCCCCTTTCAGACGAAACACCGCTCCTGTCCGACTGTAGACTGTCTCTTCAGTTCCCGGGACCCCGACCTCCCCCCTCCCCCCTTCTCCCTCCACATTAAAACCTCCTTTCGGTGTCCTTTCCTTTCGACCTCGGAGGTTCCAGGTACGGGGTCCAAAAGTCTTTCTGTCTTTTCGTCCTTCGTAAGGTGATGCCTTTGGTGACCGTCACGTCTCGACTCCCTCTCGAGTCTCCGACCTCCCTTTGGTCACACTTTCTTCCTTTCGACTCTCTTTCGACTCTCAGAGAGGGTGACCGTCCCCGAGATAGAGTTGTTACGGGTCACCCCAAAAAGTTACCTGAAATTTTGAGTCAAAGACTAAGACTACTCCCATAATAATTTAACTCTTATATTTTGTTTACTCGTCTTAGTAGATCAGGTTGAGGGTCTGCATATTTGGTCCTTCCACTTCTGAACACGGGTGTCATGTGTCCCTCACGGGACCCCGAGAAAGGAGGCAAGGAGACGACACCCGAGTACCTCTCTGTCCTGGGTCCAGTCGAGGGTCAAAAGGGATATAACCCCTAAAAGGGGTCTGAACCCCTAGTTGAAGTATCGGTGTCGGGACCGTAGGACCGAGGGGTTCTATCGTCAATAGTCGTAGAATCTCACTGACCACGGATCACTGAACTAAACTTTGTCACTTTGAAAAACCACCATGACAGTACAATGGTGCGACGATTCAGTGAAGTCAGCACAGGCTGAGACACGCTGGGGTATCTGCCGTCGGGTGGTCCGAGGGGGTAGGGACCCTAAGAGGTCCGTTCTTGTGACCTCACCCAACGGTAAAGGAAGAGGTTACGTACTTTCACTTTTCAGTTTCACTTCAGCGAGTCAGCACAGTCTGGGAGTCACTGGGGTACCTGACGTCGGAAGGTCCGAGGAGGTAGGTACCCTAAAAGGTCCGTTCTCATGACCTCACCCCACGGTAACGGAAGAGGTTATAATGGTACTTCATATTTATTGAAAGAAACCTCCGAAAATGACGGAAACTCTGTTCATACCTCTTTCAAATTAAATCTTTTCTTCGGAGTCTCTTTCTGTGCGAATGCCCGTTGAAGGTCTTTCCGTTCAGAGGTGTCGATGAGAGAACAAGTCTTACCAAGGAAGTCTCCACCCCATGGTCGTCTTGATTCCGTGGGTTGGAGGTCCCTGGACCGTCCTCTCGTTCGATAGGTGGTAGGGTTGAGGGGAGTCGTTTGACCCGGTTCATCCTGGTACCGTGGTTACCTAAAGGTTTACACAGAGTTGAGTACAGAGTATGGAGTCTAGGTACTTGTTGTTCTTTTTTGGTCAATGAGATCTTATGGCAATCCCCCATGATATTCAGTATAATGTATACGGGTAAAGGACAAGTATAACTGACTTTAGGTTTTTGCAGTAACATGTTTTAAGAATAAAGTGATTTTTTTTTTTTTTTAATTCATCTTATAATTCGTTCCGTACTGTGACCGACGGTTTAGTAGAGGGTAGGTCTTCATGGAAGACAAAGAAGTGGGAGCCCACAAAGCTGGAGGGATCATGTCGTTTAACAAGTAGAAAAAATTCGAGTGATTTGACTCCCAATTGTATAATGACATAATTGGAGTAATATCGTGGAAGATTCTCGTAGTCACGAAACCCGAATTCATAGGTGACAGAGTCGGGTATAAAACAAGTAAAAAAGGTTATATCTATTCTCAAACAAAGGAAAATGACGGACGAAATTTTTTTTTTTTTTGAAAAATCCGAAATATCGATAGGTCTTTACCCTCTTAAGGTTTCTAACTGTAAAAATAACGTAACCAGACAAATGATTAAAGTGTATAATGGTTCAACCGTAGGAGGGTGCCGAGACTTACACCGTAGGATGACCGTAGGAACAATCGTCAGACTACCGGACTCGGACTCATAAACTCGCGGACGGACCCTCGACGGTTGTCTCTTTCTCTTAGTGGGTCTCTCTGTCTGTACAGGACGCGATAAGACTAGGGGTTGTCGAGGACTCACAATTTTATCGGACACTCGCACTTCCCGGCACTTACCCCCTTCCGAGTCCCCACCGTCCTCCCCACCTACGACGACGGTACCTCTCTCCCAAGGACGACCTTGACTCGTGACTCCCATACTACCCCACTCCGTAGAACCGGGGGTCCACGACGACGACGAACACCTCCGTGTCTGTCTCGGACTGACCTGGTCCGTCTGTGGAGACACACTGTCCGTTCCCTACCTTGAGTCAGGGAGTCGACTTAAGTCATGAAAAAAAAAAATCACTCTAGTCAAGTCGGACGTGAAACACTTATGTATGGAATAAGGTCTTACATAGAACTTGTCTATCTTAGATCCGGAGGTTCACACTCTTTTCTTGTCTGATTTGGTAAGTAGGTCTGTAAGTCCATTGTAAATAACCTGATGAAGACGAACTGACTGTGACGGGATCCGCACTCAAAGTGTGGGAGGGTTCGTAGTCGGGACAGTCGCGGGTCGCGGTCAGTGTCGTGTCGTCGTGTCCCTTCCTGTCCCTTTCCGCCCGACGTGAGTCCGCACTCCCGGTGGCAGGGACCGACCCTCCTCCAGAAATCGACCTTGTCTGTTCGACACCGAGACGGGGAAGGCGGGTCTGTCCCCAGGTGACCTAAGTGGACACGCGTGCGTCCCGGGGCCCGAGGTGGGAGTACCTCTCGGTCGACACACCGACCACGACAAACCAAGAGTAGATGGACCGAAAGAAGTCGGTCGACCTGATCCCGTGTCGGCAGGATCACTTCGGTGGGACACCGAAGACTAAAGTCATACTGACGACTGACTGTACCTGTTCGTCCGGAGGTCACCCTCCCGACCTTAACCCCATTCACCTCGGTTCCTCAGACGAACACCCCGATGGAGACCAACAGTGGACGGTATAGGACCGAGTCCTTCCTCGTAATCCTCCCTTATGACGGTAAACGGTTCTCTGTGGAAACCTGTAGGAGGGGCAGAAACACGAGACATTCCGAACCTCCCGGTGTGAGACTTTCCTTGTGATTCCCTGTCGGAGATCACCTGACTGTTTAAAAATAATAGGTCGAAAGTGTCTATATACCAGAGTCCCTCGTCTCGTATTTCGTCTGAACGTGCATCGGAAAGAGCTATTTTGTAGTTTCGTAAGTTCGTATTTTATGTCAAGGGTGGCGGGTTCGGTATTGTACGATTCAGTGAAGTCAGCACAGGCTGAGACACACTGGGGTATCTGCCGTCGGGTGGTCCTAGGGGGTAGGGACCCTAAGAGGTCCGTTCTTGTGACCTCACCCAACAGTAAAGGAAGAGGTTACGTACTTTCACTTTTCACTTTCCCTTCAGCGAGTCAGCACAGACTGAGAAGTGTTGAGGTACCTGACGTCGGATGGTCCGAGGAGACAGGTACCCTAAAAGGTCCGTTCTCATGATCTCACCCCACGGCAGTGGAAGAGGCTCGGTATTGTATCGAAACCGCTTTGAGATTTCACTCAGAATAGTACTTTGTTGTCAGGAACGAGGGTCTTTGTCCACCAGTCTTCCTTCGGAGGCTTGTGGATTTCCGGCCCGCATACTGGGAAGTAGTAGGCAAGGGTCGGAACCCGTGAGCCATTGGAGTATTGGGAAACAATACGAGTAAGATCGAAGGTTGGAAGCAGTACTCACCTCGTTTATGTAAAAGTCATAAACGAATTTCGGAAGGTCGAGGAGGTGTCACGAGGGACCACGATCCAATAAACAATGACAGAGGTCCAGGAAACATCGTTTTTGACACTTGTTTAATTTCAGAAAGTTCTCTCTTAACCCTCTCCTTTACCCTTTTAGTCTCGTCCCCCTTTAATATAGTAGTTTTTTATATATTAGATGAATAACTGTCTCTTTCTATAGGAGTCTTACAATTCACTTTTACGTCTAATCTTTTATCATTGGTAACAACGGTACAATCACTTATACTTTCACGAATACGGACCCTCTCACAAAACTTCTTATATATATGTACGATTGGTAATACGGCTACCCGAGTACCCCACGAATGAAAGAAGGAAATCGAATAGACGGAAAAGACTACCAAGAGTCACGAGTACATAGTAAAAATATTATTTGAATAATTTCTTTCTTTTATAAAACTCTTTGTCGAGGAGTCAGAGGGGAGAATTTTGTTTTGTTCTTCTTGTCATAATTTTTAATACGGTCACCCATCACAAACAGAGAAATGAGGACTCTCACTAGATGGTAAGTCTTACTGATGGATGAAACACCTACGAGATCCCTTTCATTATTTTGAGATTTCTAAAACCTAATTCTAAAATCTAAAATTCGAGAGTTCTCGAATTTCATCAACAATTTATTTTTTAATATTCTTACAAGACAAAATCCCTTAATAACGAGAAGATGTGGTCCTTTGTAATTTCTTTAACTAAGAAGTAAGTAGGGATGAGAGTCTTATTTGTCATCAGTGTTCACCGAAAATACCTGTGTAAAATGATTGGGAAGTTTTCTGGTAAGTAGGAACAGACTGTACATGTCAGAGTCTTTTGTCTTTTTCTCTTTCGTTGGGTTAGGTAAAATACTCCGATCAAATGAGACTGTAGTTTTATTCTGTTTCTGATATTATCTTCTTCCAATATCTGGTCAGAGTGGAAACTCGTATTAACGTTTTACGACTGACACTATAAATGATTATCTAAAGATGTCATATAATTTATGTACTGGTTCATTTCGTCGAATAGGATTCTTACGTCACTACTAAGTTTAATTTTTCAGAGAATTATTAACCAATTTATTTGTATAATTCTCTCTGTTCGGTATATTAGTAGAGTCATCCATGTTTCTTTCACAAACTATTTTAATCTATGTATAAAAATGGAATTTGTTTCGGAATCGTTTGATCCTTCTCTTCCTTCCAAGGAATTGAAGTATCATCATAGGTAGTTTTTAGATGTCGTCTGTCATATACACCACCCTTTATAATCTTCGTTGGGACAATTTCAGTCTTTACTCTGTCCCTACGGTTTATGGTGGGAATGATAAGTCATAACATGAAGTCAAAGGATGATTCCGCTATTCCGTTCTTTTACTTTATCCTCCATCTGCTTTTGTCAGTAAGACACGTCCGTTACATCGACAGGTGTAATTTTTAATGTTCGTCACGATGTATTTTAGATAATCCTGAGTCTTGAGTTGTTTCAAAAAGTTAACCTTTGTTTATATGTCCCTAGTTGTCTGTACTTGAACTCGGTTGAGGTTCTCCATCACTTCCCGTCTCCTCGGACTGTACGACGTCAGGTATCCCCAATGTTTCTCACCCTGTGTTGAATCGCTGACTCGTTGTCGTTGTTATGCCCTTAGTCAACCCAAGGGTGCGTAATAGTTATTGGTAAATCTTTTATATCATCTTTTTTTAATGTGAATCTCATCGTTGGTTTTGATATATATGGATCTTCATTTGGATTACTTTCTATACGTTCTCGAAATACCCACGCTGACATTCTGGAATAACTTTCTGTCTCTTCGATGAGACTAATTTACCTCTCTATATAGTGCGATTACTTACCCTTCGAATGATAGTATTTGTATAGTCAAATGGAGTTTACTTATGTTCCACAAGTAAACCAGTTTACTGTGATTTTAAGTAAACCTTCTCATTTCCGTTCTTATTAGTTTTGTTAAAGATTCTTTTTATTTTACCCCCCTTGAAGGGATACCGGTTAGTTCTGAATGATATTCATTGTCATTAATTCTGTCACACCATAACCACAACTTTATCTGTTTTACTAGTTATCTTCTCTCATTTTATGAGTCTGGAGACGTTATACCTTGAACTGTTCTTTTTCCACCGGTCCGTCTAGTCATCGTCCGTCTACTCGATAAGTTATTTAACTTATTTGATACTCCTCTTTTTATATGGAAGATGTCATCGGTGTTTATTTAAGGTTTACCTAATTTCTGGAATTACACTTTTTGTTTTGGAACTTTGAAAACCCTTTATATACTCTGAGTGAATAACGGAGTACCGTCCTTTATCAAAAATAATTGTGTTTTATTTTTGGTGAAGGGACAACCGAGTCTACCATTTCTTAGACGGACGTTATGTTCTCTGAACCCAAGATAGGGACCCAGTCCTTTTAGGGGACCTCTTTCCTTACCGTTGGGTGAGGTCATAAGAACAGACCTTTTAAGGTACCTGTCTCCTCGGACCACACGATGTCAGGTACCCCAGTGTTTCTCAACCTCTACTGACTCGATGATTGTGAAAGTGAGGTGAAAGTGTTTTTGGTGATTGGTATTTCCCTTTCTGACTATTTAAATTGATATTATTTTCAAACTTAAAGACATATCGACTTCTGTGGTATTTGTTTTAATTTCCCATTACGATGTCTGACCCTCCTCTAAAAGTGTTCATTACACTCGTCGTCTCTAAATCTTAGGTATTATGTATTTTTGAGGATGTTTAATTGTCCTTTTTCTGTGTGTTAGGTTAACCCACCCTTTACTGGTACTTTTCTTTCACTTTCAACGAGTCAACACAGACTGAGAAACGTTGGGGTACCTGACATATCACATACCTTAGGAGGTCCGGTCTTAGACGTCACCCATCGGTAAGGGAAGAGGTCCCTAGAAGGGTTCGGTCCCTAGCTTGGGTCCAGATGGCGTAACGTCCGCCTACGAAATGGTCGACTCGGTGGCCCCTTCACCCTTTACTGATATACTTATTCATTAAGTGTCTACTCTTTCCGGATTTACGAGTTATATGTGTTTTATATAACTGAGAGTCACTGTTAGTCCCTTTACGTATAATTTTAGTCCATGGTAAAACAAGAATTGTTTAACCGTTTTTAAATTTTAGACCTAGACTTCACAACTGCCCCTTCACCTAGGTGTCCTTTAAGTATGTGACGTCGACCCTCACTTTTAATCACGTCAGAACGACCTTCGTCAACCGTCGACACCACGTCCTAGACCGTCACGACCGGATCCAAATCTTGGGTCCTCCGATAACACACACACGTGTTCCTCTACGCTGAACCTGAATGAAAGAATGTCTTTCACCTTTATTACATTTACAGGTAGTTGTACTTTGTACCTATATCTTATATAAGCACATTCGTTACTTTACTGATTAATCTAGTTAGAACGTTCTTACTCCAACTTACTTCTCTGCGTCTTCCTAGACACATTACAATATGGAAGCAGACTTCAAATTTTTGTGAGACTTGTCATATTACGACTACACACGTATGAGTACTCCATTTGTATATTTTTGTACCTACTCTTTTCTGTGTACCTGAAGACTTCGACGTTAATCTAGACTCCTCTGTCTTCCCTTTGTTTCAACTTTTGTTTCGCCCGAAGTAGAGGGATACAGAAACTCCCGTTTTATAATTCTAAACAAGGTATACACACCACTGGTATGTTCATTCCAAACAATATAATAGAAGACAAAACAGATATATAAACATTACGAGGCACCCAAACATTTTTTAATTAAGAAGACTCCTCTTTTGGTCGAGTTAGAGGTACAATTTCACTCGTCATTAAGTTTTTTCGGAAATTTGATTAACCACAAATAGTGGAGTACTTACCGTCCAATCACACCCCCCAACTTCGTGTTCTGAGATCCTGTCGGGCTTAGGTTGAGACGGAGAAGGATTTACCATGTAAATTTATCGATGACTAGGAGTGAAACGTGAAAGGAACATACATTTTACTACTACTACCACCACTAGTCACGGACGTACAACTTAACAACGTTCCTATACTACTCAACGACACGTATCACGTGATGGATGTATCTGAGATAAAAATAATAAAATAATACGGACTCACACTGGACGACAAGTCCCTCTGTGTGATCAATAAACAATCTACGTTCTCTCCAACCCCCTCCCCACTTATTCGAAACGAATTTCTTTAGTATATAGTATCTACAACAAAAATCACTCTCAACGAGAAGATGACGTCACTCTGTTTTTATAGAGAGTCTAGAGGTTTTAATTGGACAACTCAACCTCTACTAAGTGGTGTGTGTGTGTGTGGGATGGGGTCACTGAAGTGTTCATAGACGAAGTCAATCAAGACAACTCATTTTAACAGTGAGTAAGTGAAAAGTCTCGATCGATATTTTAGTTATACTTTTTGTTTCGGTCATACGTTGAGACAAGTTTATATATCTTACCGGAGAGTTTTACTTTCGATGTAGATGGAAATTCAAAACTACTTATCCACCATAACAAGACAGTGTAGTATTCTGACCGAAAAAACCCTATTATAAAAAATTTTTACTACTTTACATTTAGAGTCACGATCTACCACTAAAATTAACTCTGGATAAATTAAAGAGTTTATTCACTCTTTAGTGTCAGTAATCCCTTGGTCCCTGTTAAAAGATTTTCGTCTACGTCCCTCCGTTTCTAACGTCCGAAACAGATCTCAACTAAACCGAGTTGAAGTCGACAGTATGAATTGATCAGAGTATCAAAATTTGTTTAATGAATTTAGACGACAAGGAGTCAAAGGAGTAGATATTTTATCCTGAGTGTCAGAAGGAAAACGTCGGGAAAACACTCCTAGTTTATGTATCATATGTGATGGACCCCATGTATTAGACACGAACATCAATTGTAATAGGGACTGTACTAATAATTGACTCAACGCTTAAGGAGTCACGACTCCACCCACCTAACCCCCGCAGATTCTGTTTCACTCTATTACTCGATCTTCTCGAATGTCGACTGGGACGGTCTAAAGAAGTGGACTTTACCAATAAAGTTCCGGGTCCCTAAAAAAAAAAAAAAAACTTTACTTTTTCTCAGAAGTAGAACTTCCAGTAATTTACAACGGAAACTTCACATGAATAAGTCACACTCCGTAACGTTGTCAGACTTATACAAAAGGATACTTCCGTGGAACAAAACAGATGGTAACAAAAGTATATAAGAAAGAGTCGTGCGATTTTGAAGGTTATATCGATCCTTTAAAGTAGTACAGACCAAGGGGGGGGGCTGGGGGGGTGGCGGTGTTTTGTGAGTTTAGGAGTAAGGACTAACGATCTACTTACTTAGAGTTCCCGACTCGTCGGTGGGTCCCGTTTCGTTTTCAGACACTGACAAGGATCCGGAATCGGTTCCCGTTCTAAAATTCCCGTGGGGAAGGGACCACCGAGTCTACAATTTCTTAGACGGACATTGCGTCCTCTGGGTCCAAACTAGGGACCCAACCCTTCTAGGGGACCTCTCCCCTTACCGATGGGTGTGGTCATAAGAACGGACCTCTTAAGGTACCTGTCTCTTTGGACCGTCCGATGTCAGGTACCCCAGAGTTTCTCACACTGGGGTGACTCGTTTATTGTGAAGTGAAAGAAAGTTCGGGTTCGATCTCCGTCCTGAGTCCCACCCACTTCTGCCCGATAACGCTGTGGGAGAGGAGACGTGAACCAACAGAGACTGTTTAGTCAGGAAGGAAGAAGGTGGGAGGTGGAGTTAGGAAACATGACTTTGGATGGACAGTGAAGGATGAGAGTAAATTTTTATTAGGCAAAAGAACCACCCCTCCACCTGGTACTTCATCCTCTCCTCGGGATCCTCCCGACGTCACACCGAGACTACACTAGGGGTCCTTCGTAACTCATCTCTGATGTGAAATTACTCCTTAAACGTAAAATTTCCTTCTTGGATAAATAGGGGGTCCTAGAAATTAACCGATTAATAAATTCCTTCGATCCAGAAAAGGGACAGTTGACGAACTACCTATCCCTGACCCAGACTTACCCCTTTACCCTTCGAGTCCCGTCTTGTACAGTTCGACCTCTACGGACGACATGTCCGGGGATCCTGGGGATCTTGAGTCGTACGAGTCCGGACTTCAGTAGGAGGGGTGTGTGCGAGAGGGTCTACGAACAAACTCAACCACCGCGGAATTACAGGGGGTGGAGTACAGAAGGTTCGATCTTCTTCATGAGTCGGAGTGGGGACTGAGTAGGTAGAGGGGGTCTCAGTGGGTCCGACAAGGAATAATGGGAGTGGGTGTCATGTTCGATTCTAGTTTTAGTGATACACAGACAGAACGACCCGAAGGGTCCACCGCGACTACCATTTCTTGGACGGACTACTATATTCCATCCTCTCCTCTACAATTCTCTGCGTCCAAACTAGAGACCCAGCCCTTCTAGGGGACCTCCGCCTGTACCGTTGGGTGAGGTCATAAGAACGGACCTCTTAGGGGTACCTGTCTCCTCGGACCGCCCGATGTCAGGTATTCCAACGTGTCTCAGCCTGTATTGACTTCCCTGAATCGTGAGTCGTGAGTCACAGAACGTTTAACGGTGCTGAAGGATGACGGAACCCCCTATAGAACTCCGTTCATGTTCACATACTTTAGGTATGAAGTTTATTAGAATAATCTTAAAAACTTTAAAAATATCGAGTAAAGAACAGACTAGACTAATCTAGTAATGAAAATGTAATATTAAACCGACACCTTTTGGAGAAAACTACTCCTTCTATTAGTAATCGAGAAGGTAAAAGAACGATGAGTGAACACAACCGTACTAATCACATAACAGAAGTCCGGAGTCAAAACAAAGAACGTTCTTAGAAAACTTTAGTAACCAGGTAAAGTATTACCAATCAAACGACGACGACGACGATTCAGCGAAGTCAGCACAGGTTGAGACACGCTGGGGTATCTGCCGTCGGGTGGTCCGAGGGGGCAGGGACCCTAAGAGGTCCGTTCTTGTGACCTCACCCAACGGTAAAGGAAGAGGTTACGTACTTTCATTTTTCACTTTCACTTCAGCGAGTCAACACAGGATGAGAATCGCTGGAGTGTCTGACGTCGGATGCTCCGAGGAGGCAGGTACCCTAAAAGGTCCATTCTCATGACCTCACCCCACGGTAACGGAAGAGACTTACCAATCAAATCAGTCTTGATTTATTATATTCGTCATTCAGATAAATTGGTTCGTGTGTATTTGTATACGGTTTTATTCGGTTTTGACGACTTTACCTTGTTTCTTTATCTCTGTGTGTGATTTATGAAGGGGTGGGGGACCCCTTATCTCCCTAGAAGAGGAGAAAAGAATCTGACGGTGTGTGGCCACCCAGGGTCCCAGTCGGACTTACAATTTATAATCATTTCGAATTAGATAGAGTAATCTTTTATTCCTTAGTCTTTATTTTAAGATTACAAGAGTAAAAAGTGTGGGGAAGTACCACGGACCACCTCCGACGACGGGAAGGTTCGGTACCACTGAGTGGGTGCCCTGGGTGTTCGACGAACGAAGAAAAACGTCCACCACCTTTAAACCTCTGGAACTCAGAAGAGTACCCGAAGGGTCCACCGAGTTCAACACTTCTTAGACGGACGGTCATGTCCTCTACGTCCTCTACGCCCAAACTAGGGACCCAGTCCTTCTAGGGGACCTCCTCCTTTACTGTTGGACGAGGTCATAAGAAAGGACCTTTTAGGGTACCTGTCCTCACAAACCACCCGGTGTCAGGTACCCCATCGTTTCTCAACTTGTACTGACTCGATGACTCGTACGTCCGTGTGTCCCCACTCGGGTCCCCGAGACAGGAGTTCCGTCCTCTTGTACTGATCATATTAGTCGAAAAGACCCACGGACACGTCCACTCGTCTTCTACCCACGAGTAGTACTTTCAAGTGTAAGTCTCATCAAACAGCCCGACGAGGTAGAGTTCCTCTGAACGAGTTTGAAATAAAGGTTGTCGATTTAATCCTCGAACCCTAACTGTATCTGTGTGATAATATATATTTTATATATTGATTATTCCTGGATGACATTTCGTGTTCCTTGAGATGAGTCATGAGACATTACTGGATATACTCTTTTCTTAGATTTTTTTCTAACCGGTATACATATACCCATTGACTAAGTGAAACGACATGTGGACTTTGATTGTGTCGTAACATTTAGTTGATGTGAGTTTATTTCGTTTGTTTTGTTTTGTTTTTGGGTCACTTCACTTTCACTGACTCGCGGTCTTTGGACCTGTTAGTGTCTAGTGGGAGACGGGTCCAGAATGGGGAGGAGCACGGGACCCCTGAGGGGAGGGGTGAAGGAACATGAGACCCGGAAGATGAAACTGTCTACCACGAATAATTCGTGGTGTCTAACAAAAAGAGTACCATGGGGAGAGGTGGGGATTGAAGATGAATTGTTAAAAATCGGATGACAGAAGGAACGGTAAAAGGATTCGATAAATGTCTTCACTTCACTCTAGCACACTCACGACCGATAATGTCTATTAAAATATTAAAACTGTGTCGATAGGTGTGTCGGTATATACAAAATGTGTGTGAGAAATTAGTCTCCATCTCTTCAATGTTCCAGGACTCTCATTCTTCTTTTCTCGGCTCAGACAGGGGGTCGGGGAGAGACGGTGTCGTGTAGGACCCAACTACGAGTTCTCAAGAAGAGACCCGACATCGACTGTCGACTCTCGGACAGTAGAAAGTATTGGCAGTAAATAAAAAGGGTCTTACATAGTGGAACGAGAATGGTACGACTTCGAGTAGACGGAGAAAAGACGGGTGAGTGGGAAGGACGACAAATAGTGGTGGTCGAACCGTAAAGTGGTAGGTCCTCTCGAATCACAAAGATGTTTGTACCTTTGTAGTGAACACGATGTCGATTTGTAGTAAATATCTTCGTAGTCGAGTCCGACCGGGGTTGTGAAAAGGTACGTCATTTCCCAGGTGAGTTTAATGGAAAACGTAAGAGAGAAGTTTGATCAAGTAAGGGAAACGGTGTGGTAAGAGGGTTGTCTCAAGACCATAAAAAGGAAAGGAACATCACCAGGTTCCAACGAATAAGAGTCTCGTGACTGAAGTATTAGAAAAATAAACTCACGGAAGTAGTTAGAACCAAATTCCTTCGAGAACAAAAAAAGATGTTCCTACCTGAAACGTCGAAAGAGTCAGAGTAGAGGAACACGATCAGTGTGTTCGACGTATTAGTGGAAAGATAAAGGTAAGAGTCTGTAAGAGTCCATGACATTTGTTAGGTAATGAAAAGTACCGACCCCTTACCCATGACAACAAATTTACATCAATTCTCTTAACAGTGACCGATTTTCTCGGAAAAATTCCGAACATACTTCCTTTTTCTCTTATCAAAAACGGTACTGGATCGGATCTAGAAGAACCACAAAGGGGGTTTGTTTGTGTACGTGTGATCAAACTGGACAAAAGGGTCCATAAGGGTCCCGTGAGGACTGGAACCGAAGGTTTCAAGTGCGAGAAGGAGAGTCAGACGTCACGAAGAGGGACCACTCAGCGGTTGTACCAGGGAGACGTTCTCTGCCTCTGTCTTCCTACCCACCTTCCTTTGNAAAGGATTCGATAAATGTCTTCACTTCACTCTAGCACACTCACGACCGATAATGTCTATTAAAATATTAAAACTGTGTCGATAGGTGTGTCGGTATATACAAAATGTGTGTGAGAAATTAGTCTCCATCTCTTCAATGTTCCAGGACTCTCATTCTTCTTTTCTCGGCTCAGACAGGGGGTCGGGGAGAGACGGTGTCGTGTAGGACCCAACTACGAGTTCTCAAGAAGAGACCCGACATCGACTGTCGACTCTCGGACAGTAGAAAGTATTGGCAGTAAATAAAAAGGGTCTTACATAGTGGAACGAGAATGGTACGACTTCGAGTAGACGGAGAAAAGACGGGTGAGTGGGAAGGACGACAAATAGTGGTGGTCGAACCGTAAAGTGGTAGGTCCTCTCGAATCACAAAGATGTTTGTACCTTTGTAGTGAACACGATGTCGATTTGTAGTAAATATCTTCGTAGTCGAGTCCGACCGGGGTTGTGAAAAGGTACGTCATTTCCCAGGTGAGTTTAATGGAAAACGTAAGAGAGAAGTTTGATCAAGTAAGGGAAACGGTGTGGTAAGAGGGTTGTCTCAAGACCATAAAAAGGAAAGGAACATCACCAGGTTCCAACGAATAAGAGTCTCGTGACTGAAGTATTAGAAAAATAAACTCACGGAAGTAGTTAGAACCAAATTCCTTCGAGAACAAAAAAAGATGTTCCTACCTGAAACGTCGAAAGAGTCAGAGTAGAGGAACACGATCAGTGTGTTCGACGTATTAGTGGAAAGATAAAGGTAAGAGTCTGTAAGAGTCCATGACATTTGTTAGGTAATGAAAAGTACCGACCCCTTACCCATGACAACAAATTTACATCAATTCTCTTAACAGTGACCGATTTTCTCGGAAAAATTCCGAACATACTTCCTTTTTCTCTTATCAAAAACGGTACTGGATCGGATCTAGAAGAACCACAAAGGGGGTTTGTTTGTGTACGTGTGATCAAACTGGACAAAAGGGTCCATAAGGGTCCCGTGAGGACTGGAACCGAAGGTTTCAAGTACGAGAAGGAGAGTCAGACGTCACGAAGAGGGACCACTCAGCGGTTGTACCAGGGAGACGTTCTCTGCCTCTGTCTTCCTACCCACCTTCCTTTGTTCAGGTTCTAAAGGTGTACGTTTTTCAGACAGGGTTTCGTTAATAGGAGGTTAATTTTTATTTAACTTTTTTTTTAGACGGGGGGTGGGGGTTCGGGAGGGAACCACGTGTGTGAGAGGGGACTTAGCACACGGACAACCTTTCTCATGATCGAGAGGTCGGGAGGGGGACCCTCAACAATCTCACCTGGTCTAACCACAGAACTACGATAAAGCAGTTTATTTATTATTTTGATGTGTCAATAGAAATGAAGTCCTGAAAAGTCTCGGAAATTATTCGACAGATCACACCGTGTTGTAGTTTTCGGTCGGTGTTATATATCAGTAGATGTTTGAGTAAATCGACTGGTGCTTTAGGAGAGGGGACGTTGTAGACTGTCCTGGTCACAAGACCTTCATTCTATGTACAACCCCACACGGCACTAACCACCCAGGATAGAAGTCATCCAACCTTAGTACGATTTGCAATCTCTCGAACACTAACGACCGGGAGGAAGATTTCTAAAATCATGACTGTCAAACCTCATCTCACACCCTTAGACGAACCAACGACAAAAAAGAATTTCGAAGAGAGTATTAAGCTACTAGGCATTAGGGAGACGAGATCGGAGAACTAACAATCCGAAGTCTCTCAGTTATGGACACTGGGAGGACTCCCGAGTCGTATCTTCGAACATGGTGTTCAGGGAAACATCCATTTATTGTACAAGAAAATGTTCTCTTTAACGACTCTTGTATACACCCTTTGGTGGGTTCCGGAAACACTAAACCTCCTTTAACGACCGGATAAAGCTACTGAAATCTTTGGTGGAGGACTATAACATCGGTAGGGGTGGATAGGTGTAAGTTCAGGTGGAAGTCTCGGGTCTCGAAGCTGGTGGACAAGAGAGAGCACGGTTAAACCCGACGAAGTACACAATTTCATAAAAGAAAGTAAACAGAGATGGGACGGAGGGACGTCCTGGTATAAGTCTCATCCTGGGTTAATTTATAACCCCTTTCTCCCTTCCTGCAGGGGGTGTCGTGAAGATGTCTCAACTTGTTTCTCATTTACGAGTCATTAACGTCTCTTTGGTTCCCTGTTTTCTTTGGAACCGGGTTTTCTCTGGTTTTTTCTAGTTCTAACTGAGATCTTAATTTTTCGTTCATCTCTTCACACCATACACACCGTTGTTCTCATTCGTAGAATGGGACGACCTACTATCGTTGAAGTTGTAACAAGAAGTAAAAAATCCAGTTACTAGATACATAGTAATCACCGAGTCCTTCTCCCATTGGTTGAACAGGGTTAAACGGACCCGAAAAGTTTAAATTGTGGTCTTCAGGTGGTATGTCCTTTGGGGATTCAGGACTGTTGAGTCCCGTCAACCAGTGAGATGAGTTTTGTGTCTCAAACCATTGATCTATTTTGACCCTTCACGAAATGGTGTGAGACCCGAAGGAATCACCGATTTCACTATTTCTTAGGTGGACGGTTCGTCCTCTGTACCCAAGTTAGTGACCCAACCCTTCTACGGGATCTCTTCCTTTACCGTTGGGTGAGGTCATAAGAACGGACCTTTCAGGTCACCTGTCTCCTCGGATTACTCAGGTACCCTAGTTTTCTCACTATCTTGAAACACTGATTTGTTCTTGTAAAGGTGTGAGATGAGTGGACTTAATCAAAGATGTCGACGACATTTTTTAATGGTGTTTGAATCACTAACTTCTGATATATTTAAATAGCAGTGTGTCGAAACCTCTAGTCTGTAGGACTTACTTAAAATATCGAGACTTTTGGTTATACAGTCGTCCCGACGTAAAAAGACTTCCGAGATCCCCCATTAGACAAGGGAACGGGTAAAGTTGAAGATCTCCGGCGGACACAAGGAACCGCCTACGTCAAGAGAGAGGGTAGAAACTTCGGTCTGTAATGTAGGGAAACTAGGAGACCGGGGTAGTAGTTCAGAAAAAAACTGAGAGAGAGGGAGAAAGTGAATATTTCTCAGAACATTAACGTAGTCCGAATGACCGATTAGGCCCCATTAAAGAGGTAGAGGTTTAAGAATTGAATCAGTATAGATACTTCAGACAAAATGGGCCATTCCATCATGTACGTGTCTAAGGTTCTGATCCTACACCTGTAAACCTCCCCCAGTAATAAGATGGTTAATATGGGTGGGGAGAGACTGTCGACTATTTTGTGGAATTACATAATTTCTTTATAAACTGTTTGTTGATTAGAGTTTTTATATGTTCGTTGAAGACGTCGAGTTAAGGTCTTTTTATTTGCTGGGTTAGTTTTTTACCCGGTTTCTTGATTTATCTGTAAAGAGGTTTCTTCTGTATGCCTACCGATTGTTTGTGTACTTTTCTACGAGTTGTAGTGAGTAATAATCTCTTTACGTTTAGTTTTGGTGTTACTCCATGGTGAAGTGTGGTCAGTCTTACCGACGCTAGGTTTTTAGACGTTCGTTATTTACGACCTCTCCCACACCTCTTTTCCCTTGGGAGGATGTGACAACCACCCTTACGTTTGATCATGTCGGTGATACCTCTTGTCACACCTCTAAGGAATTTTTTAACGTTTATCTTGATGGAATACTGGGTCGTTAGGGTAACGACCCGTATGTGTGACTCCTTTGGTCTTAACTTTCTCTGTGTACATGGGGTAACAAGTAGCGTCGTGACAAATATTATCGGTCCTGTACCTTTGTAGGATCTACAGGTAGTCGTCTACTTACCTATTCTTTCGACACCATGTATATGTGTTACCTCATAATGAGTCGGCAATTTTTCTTAAGTAAACTTAGTCAAGACTACTCTACCTACTTTGACCTCGGTTAATATGTCTCACTTCATTCGGTCTTTCTTTTTGTGGTTATGTCATATGATTGTGTATATATACCTTAAATCCTTCTACCGTTACTGCTGGGACATACGTTCTGTCCTTTTTTCTGTGTCTACACATATGGCCTGAAAACCTGAGTCTCCCTCTCCCTCTCCCACCCTACTAAACCCTCTTACCCTTAAGATTGTACATATGACAGTACATTCTTAACTTAGCGGTCAGGTACAGACTGCATCCCACGTCGTACGAACCCCGACCACGTACCCCTACTGGGTCTCTCTACAACACCCCTCCCTCGACCCTCCCCCCAAGTACAAACCCTTGCGTACATTCTTAATTTCTAAAATTTTAAATTTTTTATTTTTTTTTAAAAAATTTAATTTTTTTTTTTTCAGAGTATCCTTTCTTTAGACAAATTATAACGAATTGGATTACAAAAGGTTTGGAAAAAACTAGTTCTTTAAGAAATAAGTCCCTCATAATACGATTCATTTTATTCAGTCTTTTTCTGTTTATGACATACTATGGGTAATATGTACCTTAGATTTTTTATGTTGTTTGATCACTTATATTGTTTTCTCTTCGTCTGAGTGTCTATATCTTTTGTTCGTTAGTCAATGGTATCATTGGAAGAAGGAACCCTCTCCCTTCCTCCTCCCCGTTTTATCCTCACCCCCTAATTGTCTATATCTGATAGTACATATTTTATTCGATGTTCCTATATAACATGTTGTGTCCTTTAAATTGGTTATAAAATATTAATACCTCATTTTGGAATTTTTTTTTTTTCTTTGAGATAAGGAGACTTTTGTCGTGAATTGTAGAGTACCTCGTTGTGACGAGAATATTTTCTCGTCCTAAGTTTAACCACACGCGTGGTACCTCTCAGGTCTTTGAAAGGTACGCTACTCGTGTACTCCTCTCAAAACTCCCTTAACTATAGATTCAGGTGGAGGAGAAAGAGTGAAGTTATGAGAAGATTTAAGTTGACAGTCTTGTTGTTAGACTCCAGTTTCGCGTCACTTGGAAGGTGACCAAGTCAGTACCTCAAGGGTGGGTACTTCTTAGAATAACCTTATTTATACTTATGTAAAGTGACCCCACGTTTTGGACCAGTTTGTTTCACTACTGCACGGAGATGATTAGAGTGAACTTCCATGTACGGGTTATTTTGATGAAAAATGTAAATCATAAATATTGTCAAATTATGAAGATGGGTTTTATTAATCTTACTATTGAAAAATTCCTTAAAAAAATTCCTAACCTCTAAAACTAGTGATCTTAATAGAAAATTAAAGTTAAAGTTAAAAATACATAGGAAACCAATATCTCTTAATACCTACCGAACTAGTTTATTTTGTAAAAGTTTGTATTTTTGTCTATGATTCAATTTCAAGAGATCTACAGTATCTATATGTTAAAATTCATCTTTTTTTTGTTACATCGTCAAGAGTAAAAATTTCTTCTCGAACGAGGACAGTAAAAGTTTACCTGTTATTACCTACAATATAGTGACACCACACGCGACACATGTGACCTATGAAAATTTTCTTATTAAATTGTGTAACTAAAATTTCATAGTTATAAATTTTATAGATCTGTACATTAGATGAAACTTTAATATTGACAAATTAGTGTTCCACTTTTTATGAAGGACAGTTCAATTTTTTATACGTTCCTCCATGAACGAAAAGTTTTAAGAATACCCCTATCTTCTCGTTTTCCACACTACTGGGAAACCTTAGACCGATCGTTCTTTCGGAACCATTTTTGTAGTCGAAGGGTGTCAAGAGTCCCCATTTCGGTACTTCACGGACCGAGTCTCGGTCACAAGGGAGTAAGTTGTTATCGACGGTTCCCGGTGGACCCAGGTCACCCGGGTGACTCAGGTCACCCCGAACCTGTGTTTGAGGACGAGGGTATCTCGAATATAAAGTCGTCTGTGTATCAACCAGTCAACGAAGACACGACGTAAAGATCTCACGGAGAAGTTTATAGAAGAGTTCAAACCCCTTAACACAGATGTTTCTTTACTGAGCAAAAAACTATAAGGTTTTGTCTACTTAGACCTAAGGTAACAACGGGTTGTCTTATTGGTAGATCCCTCCGTTTGTCAATAAAGCCACTGTCTCGGTTTCGAATTTTCAGAAATTCAAAGAGGACACCTTAACTGAAGTTTCGTACGTCGTGTTAGAAAATTTATAGGAATTACGACCATTTATAAACATACCCCTCCTCCTTACACTACAAAACCCTTGTTTCCAATAGATGTGTTTCCAGACTACTGGTACCATCTACTAGCCTGACCCGTCCTTATAATAAACAGAGGTCGAGACCTTCCCGTAATTAGAGTGTCATTCCTTTTCAGTTTTTAACTACAAAGAAGGGAAGTATGACTCCGACTTCCCTTTTAGGACCGACACAGTCCCAGTGAACGAGACTTCAATGAACTTCTTAGATACAAGAGTCTGCAAGTCCTCTCGGAGGACCCCGGCACCCTCTGGGTACCACGGACGAAGAAATCAAGATGACTAGGGTGAAATCACTGGGGTGAGGTCCGGTACGGGGACCCTGACTGTCGACCTTCTCGAGGTACTCGTCCTCATCGACAGGACCCTTTTGGGTCCTGACTCGACCCTCCCTTCCTCGGTCAGGTACTCCCTCGTATGCCCACCTCCTTCTCGACCTCGGACACAGACTTAGCACAAACTCATAAATGACTCAGGCACAAACACTCCGAATACGTGGGTCCCTAATTACCGTAAGGTAACTCCCTACTTAGGTCCCACTCGTCTCCCCCACCCTAACTCTACTCCTCCCCGGTCTCTCCTAACGTTTTCGACCACACACACCGGTAGACAGACAGGTACGACGGACAGTGAAGGTACATCGGTGTCTCACGACCTTTTCTTGAGGACCCTAGGATCTCCCGGGAGTCAAGAGTTTCCCTTTAAATAAGACGTCTTAAAGAGATCGTAAATTGAATTGTTTACGGTAAGGTAGGGACACGGGTCCTGAATCGATCCACGACACCCTCTACGACAGAGACAGGAGTCCGTTGGACTGAGAGGAACCCTCCTATTCTTACTATGTGTATGTATGACAACTTACTTCTACCGGTTACCCAAAGTAAAGTATATGGTCAAAGTCGATTGACCATTGAAGTACCTCATAAGGTAGGTCAGATTCTGGGGTAGTTAATATTCTCCGGTAAAATATACGAGAATTCTTTCTTCTTTTACAAAGGTTAATTTAATGTTTACTAAGGAAAGAATGACGAATCTCAAAACACAGGTTGAAGAATAATCTTCTAAGAAAAATCTGAATGAATATGTATCACAATAAAGGAAATTGTATATAACAAGAGTAAGTAAGTATTTCACCTTTCATACCCTTTATTTGACCCAAACCAAAAAGATGTAAAGGAGTGTAAGTCCCATGATGAACCGTCTTCGTAGAAACGAGCCTCGTAACTACAGACACAAAGGGTGTGTCACATCAAGAGACAGTAGTTCTCGTAACCACTCCGTTGTAAAGAAAGTTCTCATGAGTACTAAAAATAAAGTTTAGGGACAGAGGATAACACATTTAACTACATGTGTGTCCATTACGTTGGTGTTGTGTTGATGGTGGACCGTTGTCACTGATATTCTATCTAGTGATTAAGGTTCTATAGTTTACACTTTTTTTATGTAGAATCTGAGTTACTTATACCTAAGATTCTGAGTCAGTTTTTTGTGAGGGTACTAGTTGGTGGGTCCAGACAGGATCCTTACCCCAACCGTGACCACGATGTAAGAATAGTGATTCGTTATTAAAGGAGGACATTTAAACGTTTTAACTTACCAAAAGTAATGTTATTAATAACATCTCTCAAGAGGTACTTGTTTATCTAAGTTCCTGCAAAAGACGTACTTCATCCAGTTTTCCTACTCTAGACCGGACCCGTACTCTTCTGGTACAGGTCTTTCCTTTTTCCTGTTAAATTTTCCAAGTTCTTCCATTTGTCCGTATAGTACACCGTTCCTGTCACTTCATTGGTCTGATCCCATCCCAAAGTATTTTCTCAGTACCCAATACTTCCGTACTTAAAAACGGGATTCTTACATTTCAAGTTCAATCATATAAAGTGAACATCTTTGGATTAGTTTCCAAGAGGATAAATATATTGAAAATAAAGAAAAGAATGGTATCCAGGACTACAAAAATCAAGTTTCTTGGAACGGGAAGTTCGGGTCTTCTTCTAAGACTCGTTTTATCGGTCGTTTTGACACCGGTTGTACGATTAACTACTATGGTCGTCGCTCTAGAAACTACTCGAGATGTTTCAGTGGTTTCTCGTGTATGTATTGTTTTTCCTTCGGGTGTTCTAGTACTTTCTGAATTAGTTCCACCGTTAGTTTTAGCCCTAGGAGATGGCCTTGTTGGTCAAGTCGGGTCTCCTTCAACACTATCACCTCTTCAAATCCTTCTTCGACTTGGTCTGACGGTACTGGTAGCAGTCGAAGATACTCCACCTTATGTGGAAGCTAGCTTTGCACGAGAGGTTCGAGGATGTACTCACGTTCCTGGACCACGTACTTGACCACGTCGCTGTGGAGTGTGGGTCCTGGGTGCCCGCGTAGTTAGTACAGAAGTTGGTGAAACGGCTACACCTCAAGGAGAGGTGGGAAATATCGGAGCTACCTCTGACATCCGGGTTGGAGTTCTTCTAGACGCTCCCTTAGTTATTTGACTATCTACTTTTTCAGGAAACTTACGGAAGAGAGGAGGACCTGAAGTGACGTAAGTACAGTACCGTGGGTCGCACAAGGTGTACTCTTAGTCCTTTGTTCTTCTTTGGGAACAGTTTCTACGGATACAGACAAAACAAGTAGGGAGACTACAACTACGATCTAACTCGAGTCCACACAAATAGGAGACTCGATAGACGACTCCATACATGAATTTTAGAGGAAACAAACGTTCGGGTTTCCTGCAGAAGAGAGAGGACTCGTCTTTTCGGTGGGACGAGTGGTCCCACCCGGGTCAAGTGGAACACCTCACCTTCGTCGGGACCTGGTCCCCAGTCTCATGTGTCTAAACCAAGGGTGAGGTAGTCAATACTGAAACAAGAAACCTAGGACCTTGGTGACACGGATGTACGGATGGAGGGTCCCAACGACACTCCTAGTTCACTCTGATACAAGTACGAAAATTATTGAGATTACACTCCAGAATGATCAAAGAGAAACCGTACAACACCTCTGGTTGGACCTAGATCTGATAGTCCGTCACCTCCTTTCTTGTTATCAAAGATTGTCCGACCCAAACGTTAGACACAGCTCTACACGACAAAGTTTGTGTGTTAAAGTAAGTATTTTTACTTAGGTTTCCACACTTTTTCATATCGTCGTTTCACCTTTTTACAAAAAGTTCAGAATCTACACGTCCAAATACCAGGACGTCCCCCCCTCGAAAGACCCCCCATCCCCTCATCTCTCTCTCAGAGGGTGGGTACTCCTTCTTCGTCTCTTCTTGACACGAGTGGGACGAGGACGTCCTGCCCGGAAGGGGTAGATTCCCCGTGGTAGTTTCTCCGTGTCCCTTCCAAATAGGGACGTACGTGTCCTCTCAACCCGACTTACTTGGGGACAGACAGAAAGAATCAGAAAGTGTCAGTAAAACACGACAAATAAGACCAAACAATTATTTAACCTTAATAGGAAGTTTGTTCTACAAAAACTCAACACTAAGTTTTTAGTTTAAGGAACCTCAAACCATGTCACAATTCTTACTACCCTAACTTTCCTCCTTCTTTTATTTCTCATTCTCGAAACGTGAGTCTGGGATTCCCTTTCATCGGGGACCCCCTCGTCCATATCCGACTCTCGACACGGGGACGAGTCACCCCTCGATCAATACGTGTAACACTGGAGGAAGGGACACACAGAATTTAGGAGTGTAAGTGTGTTTCATAAATTACGAAATATTACAACAGACCTCCTGTAGTGGAATTCTCTGAACGGGTAGGTCGTAGTGGAGACAGGACAATACGAAGAGACCATAGACTATTATTACGTTTTTATGATGTAATCGAGTTCGAGGTACTAAGTACGGGTAGGGTACCGGAGAGGGACCGTTCTCGTAGTTCTCTACCAAACACCCGCTCACACTTTTCTACCGTCGACTTGGATGACACCGGTAAGTTGGGGTTGACCGAGGGTACAGTTGTAGTCATATTTCGTAGGCCAATTCAAGAAGTCGGTGGTCGTGAGTTTTAAACAAGTATCTTTTCTACAGATGACCCATTATCCCTTATCCATTCAGTCGGGGACAGAAGGACAAACTGTTTGCACCGAGTCTGGGAGAAGTATCAGGTTCCTGGTTTGTCACTACCGGACACGTGTAAACCCGACCCCTCCGGTAACCAGTAAATCCGTCACGGTCACCTTCCCGAAGGGACCTCCGAGTCAGCCATTTCTTAGGACGTTACGTCCTCTGGACCCAAGTTAGGGACGTAGTCCTTCCAAGGGACCTCCTCCCGTACCGTTGGGTGAGGTCATAAGAACGGACCTCTTAGGGTACCTGTCTCCTGGAACCGCCCGATGTCAGGTACCCCAGTGTTTCTCAGCCTGTACTGATTCGTTGATTCGTGTCGTGTTACCTTCGACGTCCACTGTCCGAGGAAGGACGGGTGGACGGTTGATCCGTCGTTCGTCGGGTCGTGATCGGTTTAAAAGTGTATAACGGGAGGTACTGACGGAACCACATGAGCAGACTAATTCGTGGCGTACGATTATACTGCCCACCAAGATCTTCGTCCAAGAAAAAACGATTCATCCACCTGGATGGATGGGTCTCTCGAGTTGGGACGGTTTCCTTATCCATCTTGACAGAGGAGAAGTAGACTCTGTCGTCCCTTTCTTCCGTCCTAGGGGTCAGTGTCTCCTGACGTCCAAGAGGGGAGAGGTATACAGTGTCGTACCATCCCCGTGTCGTCTCGACTCGTCCAAGACTCGGTGGTCGGAGTCTTCCTCCCCAGGAGGAACACGACCAGTCTTTTCCTAGTCGTCAAGGTGCTGGTCTAGAGTCGTTCGTGTTATGTCACACCTGGTTTTGTAAGATGGTGGAGGTCGAAGGGGTGACTCCGTCGGTTCGTTCCCCGTGAGATGGAGCTCCGGTCACCCCACACAAAGGTGTAATAGTTGTTATCGGGTCCCTCGACTCGTTGGGTCCGTATTCATTGGGTGGTGTGGAGATTTTTATCAGTTACGGATGGGAGGTAGGGGTCATGTGGAAAGTTTGTGTGGTGACCGTACATTTAAGTTCACTACTCACTTAAAGTAGTTGGTTGATTTTTCGATGTGTAAAAGTTATAAAATGTATTGTTAGATCACCGGTTCCTTAGAGTAATGACCAAATAGACTGTTGAGATTGGTGCAGTGAATCACGGGGATCTTTCGGTAAAACCAACTTTTGTTACACTGTCTCTGGTCGTCTACTAAAATTTTTGTTCTGAGAAATCTACATTGAAAACACGAGTCTTTCACTTTCAGTGAGTCAGCACAGGCTGAGAAACGTTGGGGTACCTGACATATCAGCTACCTTAAGAGATCCGGTCTTATGATCTCATCATCGGAAAGGGAAGAGGTCCCCTAGAAGGGTTGGGTCTCTAGTTTGTGTCCAGAGGGTGTAACTTCCGTCTAAGAAATAGTCGACTCGGTGTTGGCTTCGGGTTCTTATGAACTCACCCACCATCGGATAGGAAAGAAGTCGTCTAGAAGGGTTGGGTACTATACTTGGCCCCAGAGGACGTAACGTCTGCCTAGAAATGGTCGACTCGATAGTCCCTTCGGGAACACGAGTCTTGAGACATAATTTGAAAATTATTGCTCTTGGGTGTTTTCGTTTCAATACTATAGATGTAAATCCACCGTGGGATTTCTTTTGACTAAAGTTCTCTTCGTTGACATGATTTTGTGAGTGAACTAGTTCAGGGTGCGTTTTAAGTCTCTCTTTACGGACCGTGTAGTTCCCGTCTCTGTCCTTTGTCGTCAAAAAGTAGACCTCTGTAGTGACTCAGAAATAGGTAGAGTACCGTGAGTCAACACAGGGGTGCCCTCCTGTGGTCCTTAAACACGACTTCACAGGTAGGGTGTGGACGAACATAGGAAGAAGTACACAGACTTGGGATGTCTTTGTGTAAGGGACGGTCGACACGGACGTTACACAGACATAGTGAGAAGGAGGGACACAAACGTAGACACTCAGAACTGTGGGAGTCGTTGAGGTCCAGAGACGAGTCACTGTTTAGTTTTACTTTTCTAAAGAGGTAGACACGAAGAAGAGGTTTAAGGGTAAAGTGGGTAGACACGTAAAAGTCCCCGTTTAGTCATGTAAGTGACAGACGATGTTACTTGAAGAACGTAGGTATATAATTTTTTCCTCGAGTCTATTCCGGATATATGGGACCAGGGGTTATAAGACCCCCGAAAATTTTTAGTTGTACCAGGATCTACAGTTCTCGTTTTGGTCAATCATTTTTAAGATCTGGTTGAGACCCTACGTTTCTGACACGTAATTATCCTTTACAGATCGAACCTGATCTGTCCTCTAGGTTGGTCAGGTAGGATTTCCTTTAGTCAGGACTTGTAAGTAACCTTCCTGACTACGACTTCAACTTTGAGGTTATGACACCGGTGGACTACGTTTATTGACTGAGGAACCTTTTCCGGGACTACGACCCTTTCTAACTTCCGTCCTCTTCCCCTACTACTTCCTACTCTACCAATCTACCGTAGTGACTGAGTTGTCTGTACTTAAACTCGTTTGAGGTCCTCAACCACTACCTGTCCCTTCGGACCGAACTACGTCAGGTACCCCAGTGTTTCTCAGTCTGTAGTGACTCGTTGACTTGACACTTGACACAGATCATTACCTTACCCCACAACTGTTATGTCAGTGTTTAGTCTACCGGAACCCTCTTTCCCAAAGGTTCCGGGAGAGTTGAGTCTTGACACACCAGTCACCCACTGGAAACAAATCAGACTGGGACGATACCCTAGTTTCGGGGTTGGTCCGGTAGAGAACGAGAACGACGTCTCCCTCCAGAACGACCTATCCCCTTTCTGAGAAGGTGTTAGGAAAAGGAATTTTATCGTAGACCTTTAGGTACTTTCAGGACCCCTTCGTCCTCACCAGACCTCCCCCATTTCAAGGTAATTAAGATTTTTCCCTAAAAATTTAAAAACAGAGTAAAACTGTTGAAATTTTTTTTTTAGTGATAATCGGGGTCATGGAAGACTCAGTACCTTTTGATGGAATATCAGTCCATCATGCTAGAAGGAAGTCCCAGGCTCAAAGAGAAACACAAATGTTATAACAAGTACGACTAACTAGTTGGGTTTACTTTCTTTTGTTAAATTGAATTACACAAAGAGATTGATCCGGACTCGTAGGGGTTCCCAGACGTCCGTATCGAATCTGTAGGTACCCAAGAGGTAAAACTCTTTACAACGATTTCGGATGTTTTTATATCCGAACGTCTCTTACTTACTTACAATGGAATGGGAACTACCTCTGAGTAAACACCCCTGAGTTTCTGACTCTCCACTTGGACACAGACCTCCTATGTATCCGGAAGACGTCCTTTTCCGCCCTAGGGTGTACAGGACGGACGGGAAACTTTTGACCGGTCTTTTTCGATGGTATTTATTAGTTTCTTAATTGGTTGGGTAGGACCGTTGAGACTATTATTTAGAGTTTCTGTGTTCTCTCCGGTAGTGACCTGTGTGGTCCATGACGAGAAAGGTTCCTTCCCTTCTCACCTCTTTTGGACGTTTCGGAGAAACCCTTCTTCTCTTCAGTGGACGTGGACAAGTGTAGGAGGGTCAAGGTCGTCATGGACGTCGCACGTCTCCGGATCGATAGTCTGTGTACCAGGGTCCCAGGGTCCCTGAATAAGGAACAGACTTGAGTTCCGTGCACTGTGAGTCTTAAGGAGGGTCAGAGTCTTCTTTCTCACCATTCGGTCTCGTTCGCGAGAGTGGGGAGAGAGGTCGTCCCCATATAAGAGTCATATGACCATATCACCATGTCAGTTATAAGGATATAAGGAGTCACGGTGCTGATTGGATAGGAAGGAGGTGGAACAGGAAACAAACGACTCGACCCCGTCCAGAGACATGTCTCCTCCTCAGGACATGTGAATGGGTCCTTCGGTCTCGAACCCGCCGGTTTGGGGGGGTCCGACACCATATCTCGAGGAAGAACGTCTGATATTCTGAAAAGACCTGGTCGAGGACCCTGTTCCCTCAGACCCCAAACCGAGACGGAATTCTCCTCGACCCATCCTCGGTCTCGAACCGTGTCTCGTTCTCCGATCGTCCCTTCGGCGTTAATCTGATGTAATACCTCCCTCTCTTCTCCGGAGAAGTGAACGCTTCCTTCTCGAACGCCCGACAAGGGACCCCTCATTAACCCGAGGCGGATGGGGAATGTCGTTGTCGTAGGGACGGTTCTCCCAGTGTAACGGAGTCACTACCCTACCCCGACGGGGACGAGACACTAAGTTTTTGTCAATGTTGAACTGAAATCTTTGTCTAACAACTCAGACCCTACCCCTTCCGACCCTTCTACCTATAAAACCCAAAAGAAAAGACGAAAGTATCCGTCGTCTTTCATATCTTGTACTTTAGTCGGTACTCAGTCCTCCAACTCAGAGTGGAACGGGTTATGGACCACTAAAGAAATATGAAGTGGAGAGACCCGGAGTCAAAGGAGTTGACATTTTCGTCTGGTAACGTGTTTTAGAGGTTCTTAGGAAGATCGAGGTTTTAAAGTGTAAGACTCGTGGTGTCTTCCCTTCTGCGAGACCTGTAAAGACATGACATCCAAAGAATCTTCTCTTCAATAAGTACTAAATTTACTTTATTATGAAGGTTTACCTGCTCTCTACTGTATAGTTACTTGGGGAAGTTCTGGAAACACAATCTTCCGAAAAAAAAAAAATTAGAGTAAAGTTTATCGAATTTTTATTTTGGTTTTGTGATCCTTATTTAGATTGGTTCTTCCGCTTTCTGGATATCCGATTTTGGCTATTTGGTGAATATTTTTTAACTTCTACTAAGTTTCTTTACCCTTTTATAAGGTACAAGAACCTAACCTTCTTAATTATAACAACTTTACCGGTATAATGATTTTCGTTAGATGGCTAAATTACATTAGGGACAATTATATGGGTATTGTAAAAAGTGTCGTGATCTTATTTATTAGGACTTTAAAATATATCCTGGTAATTTTCGGGTCTTAACGGTTTCTTTAGGACTACTTTTTCTTGTTTCTACCTCCGGATAGGGAAGGTCTAAAGTCTGATGTGATGTTTCGATGTCATTGGTTTCATCACACCATAACTGTTTGTGTATATCAAGTTACCTTGTTTTGTCTGTCGGGTTTTATTTGGGTCCATGGGTATCAGTCAGTTAGATGTCGTTTCCCCTCTTCTTATATGTTACCTCTTTTCTGTTAGAGAAGTTGTTCACCCCAACCCTTTTGATCTGTCGATACACATTTAGTTACTTTAACTTTATGAGGGAGTGTGACATATGTTTTTATTTGAGTCTTACCAAATTTCTGGATTTATATTCTGTACTGTAGTATTTTGACGATCTTCTCTTGTATCCGTTTTGTAATAGACTGTATTTAATATCGTTGTAAAAGAATCTAATCAGAGGGTTCCGTTTTCTTAATTTTCGTTTTTGTTTGTTTACCCTGTATTAGTTTGAATGTTCGAAAACGTGTCGTTTCCTTTGGTAGTTGTTTTACTTTTCTGTTAGATACCTTATTCTCTTTTATAAACGTTTACTACTCTGGTTGATCCCCAATTATAAGTTTTGGATGTTTGTCGAGTATGTTGAGTTATGACTTTTTTGTTTATTAGACTAGTTTTTTACGTCTTCTGAATTTATCTGTAAAGAGGTTTCTTCTGTATGTCTACCGGTTGTCACTTACTTTTCTACAGATTACAACGATTAACATTTTCTTTTAGTTTAGTTTTGGTGTTGTTCCATAGTGGAGTGTGTTCAGTCTTACAGGTAGTAGTTTTTCGGATGTTTATTATTTACGACCTCTCCCACACCGTTTTTCCCTTGGGAGACTGTGACAACCACCCTTACATTTGACCACGTCGATGATACCTTTTGTCATACACACACACACACACACAATCAGCGACAGTACAGGTTGAGAAACACTATCGTACTTGACATCGGGTGGTCTGAGGAGACAGGTACCCTAAAGGTCTGTTCTAATGACCTCACCCAACGATAAGGGAAGAGGTCCCCCAAAAGGACTGGGTCCTTAGTTTGGATCCAGAGGATGTAACGTCCGTCTAAGAAATGGTAGACTCGGTGGTCTTCATATCTCTAAGGAATTTTGTTTTTGTTTTTATCTCGATGATATACTAGGTCCTTAGGATGAGGACACAATGTATGTCTTTTTTTACTTTTGAGATTAAACTTTTCTACAAATATCTTCATAATAGATGTTACAAATATCTTCGTAATAGATGTTAACGGTTTTGTACTCTCGTTGGGTTCATGGGTAGTGTTTTCGTTGGGTTCTACTGACCTAATTCTTCTATAATATACACACACCCACATTATACGTTATCTTATTATGAGTCGGTAATTCCCTTACTTTATAACGGTAAAGTTACACTTACCTGGATCTCTTATAATACGAATCACTTTATTCTGTCCCTTTCTGTTTATGGTATATAAAAAAATTAAATAAATAAAACCCCTCCGATTAATGAAATGTTATAACATAACCAAAACGGTATGCAACTGTACTTAGACGGTGTCCACATGTATGTACACAAGGGGTAGGACTTAGGGGGAGGGTGGAGGGAGGGATAGGGTAGGGAGACCCAGTAGGGTCACGTGGTCGAAACTCGTGGGACACAGTACGTAGTTTGGACCTGACCACTAAGTAAAGTGTATACTATTATATGTACAAAGTTACGGTAAGAGGGTTTGGTAGGGTGGGAGCGGGAGAGGGTGTCTGAGGTTTTCTGACAAGATATGTTGACACAGAGAAAACTACAGAGCGTATGTCTCAATAGTAATGGTAGAAAGATTTAAGGTATATATACACAATCACAGGACATAACCACAAAAAGAAAGACCGAATGAAGTGAGACATATTAACCGAGGTCAAAGTAGGTGGAGTAATCTTGACTAAGTTTACGTAAGAAAAATTACCGATTCTTTATCAGGTGACACATATACATGGTGTCGAAAGAGTAGGTAAGCAGACGATTACCTGTAGATCCAACGAAGGTACAGGAACGATAATGTTTATCACGACACTACTTGTAACCCCATGTACACAGAGAAAGTTAAGACCAAAGGAGTTACACATACGGGTCTTTATCCTAACGACCCAGCATACCGTCAAGATAAAGGTCAAAAAATTCCTTAGAGGTGTGACAAGAGGTATCACCAACATGATCAAACGTAAGGGTGGTTGTCATATTCTCCCAAGGGAAAAGAGGAGTGGGAGAGGTCGTAAATAACGAACATCTGAAAACCTATCATCGGTAAGACTGACCGCATTTTACCATGAAGTAACACCAAAACTAAACGTAAAGAGACTATTACTCACTACAACTCGTAGAAAAGTACACAAACAATCGGTAGACATACAGAAGAAACCTCTTTATAGATAAATCAAGAAAACGGGTAAAAAACTAACCCATCAAATAAAAAGGTCTTAACTCGACGTACTCGACGAACATATAAAAACTCTAATCAAGAAACAGTCAACGAAGTAAACGATAATAAAAGAAAGTAAGACTTCCGACAGAAAAGTGGAACGAATATCAAAGGAAACAACACGTCTTCGAAAATTACAATTAATCCGGGGTAAACAAATAAAAACGAAAATAAAGGTTATAACACCCTCCACCCAGTATCTCCTAGGACGACACTAAATACAGCCTCTCACAAAACGGATAAAAGAGGAGATTCTCAAAATATCAAGGACCAGAATGCAAATCTAGAAATTAGGTAAAACTCAAATAAAAACACATACCACAATCTTTCACTAGATCAAAGTAAGAAAATGTTCACCAACTGGTCAAAAGGGTCGTGGTGAACAATTTCTCTAACAGAAAAGAGGTAACATATAAGAACGGAGGAAACAGCTTCTATTCCACAGGTATCCACGCACCTAAATAGAGACCCGAAAGATAAAACAAAGTAACTAGATATAAAGACAGAAAAAACGGTCATGGTATGACAGAACTACTGACACCGAAACATCATCTCGGACTTCAGTCCGTTCAACTAAGGAGGTCAAGGTAAGAAGAAAGAGTTCTAACGAAACCGATAAGTTCCAAAAAACATAAAAGTATGTTTAATACTTTAATAAACTAGATAAAGACACTTTTTATGGCAAACATCGAACTATCCCTAACGTAACTTAGATATCTAACGAAACCCATCATATGAGTAAACGTGATATAACTAAGAAGGTTAGGTACTTGTACCATATAAAGAGGTAGATAATCACAGGAGAAACTAAAGAAAGTGGTCACAAAATATCAAAAGATATATATCCAGAAAACAAAGAAGTCCATCTATATAAGGATTCATAAAATAAGAAAAGTAACGTTACCACTTACCTTAACAAAGGAATTAAAGAGAAAGACGAAAGAGTAACAATGACATATCCTTACGTTCCCTAAAGACGCACAACTAAAATATAGGACGTTGAAATGATATAAGTAACTAATCCAGATCATTAAAAGACCACCTCAAATCCCAAAAGATATATCTCCTAGTACAATAGACGTTTGTCACTCTCAAAATGAAGAAGAAAAGGTTAGACCTAAGGAAAATAAAGAAAAAGACGAGACTAACGACACCGGCTTTGAAGGTTTTGATACAACTTATCATCACCAGTCTCATCCGTGGGAACAGAACAAGGACTGAAATCTCCTTTACGAAAACTAAAAAGTGGTAACTCCTATTACAAGCGACACCCAAACAGTATATATCGAAAATAATACAACTCCATACAAGGGAGATAAGGACGAAAGACCTCCCAAAAATAGTATTTATACAACCAAAAACAGTTGTATTTACAAGTTGTATTTTACAACTTAAAACAGTTTCCGAAAGAGACGTAGTTAACTCTATTAGTATACCAAAAAATAGAAAGTTAAACAATTACACCACATAATATGACTAACTAAACACCTATAACTTCTTAAGAACGTAGGGACCCTATTTCGGGTGAACCAGTACTAAATACTAGAAAAATTATACAACAATTTAAGACAAACGATCTTAAAACAATTCCTAAAAACGTAGATACAAGTAGTCACTATAACCGGACATCAAAAGAAAAAAACACCGTAGAAACAGTCCAAAACCAAAATCCCACTACCACCGGAGTATCTTACTCCAACCGTCAAATGGAAGGAGACGTTAAAAGACCTTCTCAAACTCATCCTATCCACAATCGAGAAGAGATTTAAAAACCATCTTAAGTCCACACTTCGGTAGACCAGGACCCGAAAACAAACGACCTTCTAAAGACTAATGTCAAAGTTAAAGGTACGAACACTACTCAGACAATTCTAAAAGGTAAAGAAGGACCAAGTCAAAACCTTTCAACATGAAAAGATTCTTAAACAGGTAAAGAAGGTTCAACAGGTAAAATAACCGTATATCAACGACTATCATCATAATACTAGGAAACATAAAGTCACAACAGACAACACTAGAGAGGTAAAAGTAAAGATTAAAACAACTAAACTAAAAAGAGGGAAACAAAGAACTACTCAGACCGATTACCAAACAGATAAAATAAATTGAAGAGTTTCTTGGTCCAAAACCGACACAACTAAAAACGATACCAGAAAAAACAAAGAAAACGTAAATAAAGACGGGATTGACAATTCTAAAGAAAGGAAGATGATTGGGACCCCAAGGAGTAAAGAAGGAAAGATCAACGAAATCCACATCTCAACCCAATAAATAAACTGAAAAAAGAACAAAGAACTCCATTCGGACATAACGATACTTGGAAGGGGATAGTGACGAAAATGTCACAGGGTATCCAAACCCCAACAACACAAAAGTAAAAGTAAACAAAGATACGTACAAAACTAAAGAAAAAACTAAAGAAGACACTAAACAACCAATAAGTCGTCGCACAACAAGTCGGAGGTATACAACCTTAAAAATTATCAAAAAGAGGACATTAATTGTAGATTAGAATGACGTAACACCAGTCTTTTCTACGAACTGTACTAAAGTGAAAAAAACTTAAATGGTTCCGGTCTAAGTACCGGGTCCTACACTAGATAGGACCTCTTCCAAGGTACACGTGAACTCTTTTTCCACTTTAAGTAACAAAACCCGACTTTACAGGATATCTATAGTTAATCCAGATTAACCAGATAACATAGTAAATTTCAACACACAGGAACAATTAAAAGACAAATAAACTAGATAAGTATCCACACTCACCCCATAATTTCAGAGGGTGATAATGACACAATAATAATTAAAGGGGAAAGTATGAACAATCGTAAACAGAATGAATAACTCCACGAGGATTCAACCCACGTATATATAAATATTAACAACATAAAATAACCTAACTCGGAAACTAGTAATACATCACAGGAAGAAACAGAGAAAAGTGTCGGAAACAAAATTTCAGATAAAATAGACTATACTCATAACGATGAGGACGAAAGAAAACCAGAGATAAACGCATCTTACAGGAAAAGGTCGGGAAGTGAAAGTCAGACAGGGAACAAAGCTCCACCCAAAGAACATCTGTTGTATATATCCCCAGAACAAAAACATAGGTAAGTAGGTCAGAAACAGAAAACCAACCCCGTAAGTTGGGTAAATGTAAATTCCATTAATAACTATTCATACTAGGGTGACGGTAAATGAAATAACAAAACCCAAGCTCAAATATGTGGGAAAGACAAAAAGGACAGCTCTCTTCTAGGAAATCGTAAACAACCTCTCGACCAAACCACCACGACTTAAGAGTCGAAAACGAACAGACATTTCGAAAACTAAAGAGGAAGTATAAACTTACTCTAGGGACGACCCATGTCATTAGACCCGACATCCAATAAAAGAAAGTAGTGACATTCATACAGAACGGTAAGGGAGGACCGGACTTCGTAAAGATAACTTTCTAGTAGTCAACAGAAATACCCTTAGGAGAACACACGATGAACAGCCAAAAGCGAACGACGAAAATTATAAACAAGAAGCACAAACTAGAAACAATTAAACTAATTATACACAGAACCCCACAAAATGGAACCCAAATAGGACAAACCCTGAGACCCAAAGAACCTGAACCCACTGATAAAGGAAGGGGTAAAATCCCTTTAAAAGTTGATAATAGAGGAGTTTATAAAAGAGTACCGGAAAGAAAAACAGAAGAAGAAGACCCTGAGGATACTAAGTTTATAACCCCGTAAACTGTAACAGGGTCTCCAGAGACTCCAACAGGAGTAAAGAAAATTAATAAAAAAGAAAAAAGGACAAAGTAAATAAAGATGGTAAGATAGAAGATGGAGTGATTAGGATAGAAGACGGTGGCAATAAAATGACAACCAAGGGAAGTGTCACAAAAAATAGAGTAAATAACGTAATAAGTAATATGTAACTGAGAAAAAATAAAGAAGATCCAGGAACAATTTGTAAAGAACGTAGAAGAGGTAGAAACAGAGGTCCGATAAATAGACATTGAGGTAAAACAAAAGTTCTAAAACCTGGTAGAAGTGATAGTAATAAACCTTAAGAAATAGTCCATCTAAGGGATAGAGAAGGAGAAAACAAACCAAACCACCCGTAAATAGGACAAGGAAATGGACGACCCATAAAGAGACGGAAAAGTAGAACAAATATAACGACACAAACCCCACCGGAAAGGCATAAGACCGTCAAACACCAAGGAAAAATAACACCTCCAAGGAGTGACACCCACCCCCAACCTACACACCGAACAGTTCCATAGGACCAATCCCTTCGAACACATCCATAAGACCACCCACCTCGACCTAAAGAAGAGAGACCTAACGTGACTTCACAGGTCATTACTCAAAACTCTACAGTTACGCAAACCACACTGAAACCCGTTGGACATATATCTTCGAATCGTGATACGAGGACACAACGACCTCTTAAACGTACCAGACAGAAAGAGACCTTGAACAACCGGGAACCCACCACGAACCAAAGTCACATCCATACCTCCGCAAACTACTCGAGGATAACTAATTACAAGGGACCTCAGTCCTCAAGAGACCACAAGAGTCCTAAACCTGAATTCGGAGGACGGAAACCAAAAGTCAGAATAAGAATGTCATCGGAGTTCTGAAGAGGCAGATATGTCGTGGCTACTATTTTGTAGATCCAATCACTACATTTCAAAGAGGTGTCACTCTCTGTGGACCTCTCCATGTGTTTCAATGTACCTCTTCTCCTCCCTCCTTCCTCTATCTCCGGTCCTCTTCTTCTCCCCCTTAGTTTTCTCCTCTGTCGTTCGATCGGTCATTAGTGAAGGGATACACGAGAGGTGTCAGACCTAGGGAGTATCTACAAGTGTCTCAATATGTCTTTTCTCTTCTCCCTCCTTCCTCTGTCTCCACCGGTCCTCCTATTTCCCCCTTTAGTTTTCCTCTCTCTGACTAGGTCGGTTATTAGTCAAGGGATTCACAAGAAGTGTCGAACCTTGTGTGTTTCTCTAAGTGTCTCAACCCATCTCTTCTCTTCCTCCTCCCTCCTCTATCTCCGCTGGACCACCTCTTTTTAATCACAGGTTTCCCCCTCTCTCGTTAGGTCGGTCATTAGAGCGAGGGTTCATTTTTACCCATGACTTCTAACCCAAGAATTTCCATGTTTTAACTATTGTTTATGGTTTTTGGTTTCCAATTTTTTAGATCTCATCTCCAATCTAAGAGTTTTTATGTTATAATTTCTTTTTTTGTTTCAGTTTTTTTAATATTATATATATATACTTCAAACGAAATTTTTATCCCAGAAAAAACCGTTTCATTATCATCCAATAATTTTACTTTTAATTTCCTCATTATCTCCTGAATTTTAAAAAATTTTTAGATTTCTTTAAAAATTTTATTATTATCATTTTTATATAGATCCTAAAAGAGACCACAACAACACCTGTCACACCCCAGTCAAGTAAAAGTCTATCAAGGAACTAGGTCGAATGTGAAGAGTTCTAGTTATCCGGGTAAGGATACATCAGTCACGACTGACGTCCCAAAATTAGATAAAGTGGACAGTGAAGGTTTTGCCAAGGGAGACAAATAAAGTCGAACAAACGCCCGGAGAAGTCGCAGATTAAAGGTGGGACTGTGTTGCCCCACCACCACCAGTGAAAAAAATCCGAGTGAACAAGTCAGCACGACACCCCTCCTTCCTTGTGACGTTTGTTTATAGTGACCACAGACACCCCCCACGAGGGTCACAGAGCCGGTGTGACCTAAACGGGGACGAGTGACCGCACACACGAAAGGGTCAGATGTGACGAGTCCGAGATCCAACGAGACGGCCCTTGACAGACTCCACCCGGGACCCAACTTACGTGAAGGACCCAGATTCGGTGAGTTCAAGTACAAGAGTCCATGAGGTGTTTCCGCGTCTGAACTAACCCGGACGTAAAACACGGGAAACGGTCAACCTCGTCGAGTCCACTGGTCCACGAACCGTTCGTACCAGCGGGGGTCAACCCCGACGTTGAATAGTGGAGGGGACAGGGACGGCGAACCAAAAGATCCACATGTTGTCCGTACGGAAGAGAACACACGGTACACAGAGGAGACCCCTCTAATAGAGACCGACGTTGGGAGGACCACCTACAGTTGGCAGGTCTTAGGGTTCCTCAGAACCAATCCTTGCTTCGGACGAACGTCAAACCATCTACTACGGAGAGACCCCGACGCTAACGGGGGAAGGTCGAGACCGACGGGAGTGGACGGACAGAGGTCGCCCCCTACCCGGGCAAGACGTCGGTCGATCGAGACGAGTCAGGAAACAAGACACTCGTCCGGACCGGTACATAATCCAATCCCGAAACCCCCCTCCCCCCCCTCTTTAGACCCAACGATAGAGATCAACAATCAAGGGAGTCTAACGGGAGCCCCGTAAGTCCGGGACAGGAATGGGATTCGTTACGTCGGGGGTGGAAGGACAGGTCAGGGGCGAACGATCACCGTCTACGTTCGCAGACTCTACGAAGAGGTGACCCTCAACGGAAATCCGTACATTAGACGCCCAAAATTAATAAATAAATAAAAAGGAGGGTCAATACAACGGGAGACTCCAAGGTTCGGAGCGGTGTCTCAGTGGCCACTCTCACAAAGGGCCATAAACCTTTGAAGATAAAAAATTCTGAGGGAAGGACCCTACCTAGAGCTAGGGAGAGAAAACAGAGAGAAAAATAGAAAATATAAAAAAGGGTAGAGGAAAGCTTCTGTTACCCGACGGAAAGACCCACGGACTACAGGAGACGGTCGTAAGTCTTCAACAAAACACCTTAAACGAGTCGCAAGTTTACAAGAAAGTTACTTAAACACCTCCTCTTTCACCAGAGGGGCAGGATCAGGAGGTGGTAGAGTCCTGGCGGGGACTGTTTATGACATAGTGAGTATGTACCTTAGATTTCATATTGTGTTTACTTACATATTTATTTTGTCTTTGTCTGAGTATCTGTATCTTTTATTTAAATACTAATGGTTTCTCCTCTCTCTCCCACTCTCCCTGTTTAATCCCCATACCTAAATTCTCTATATTTGATGATATGTATTTTATCTATTCGTTGTTCCTGTATGGCATATCGTGTCCATTAATATAAGTTAGAATATTATTGGATATTAACTTATACATATTAAACGTTTTTCTTTTTTTGGACTTAGTGATACGACATGTGGACTTTGATTGTTTTAAGATATTTAGTTGATATAAATTCACAAAAAAATTTTTCTAAAAACTCACATCTAGATTCAAGTACTAATGTCTTCCCTTACCGAAATTCAGTCTTTTACGTTTCATTTTTGATGTTTCTGGTCACTTGACGGGTTACACCCTGGTCCATCAGTCGGTCAGTGGTCCCCGGGTGACCCTAAGTTACCATCCTGACTAGGAGATGACTCTGTGTGTAAAGTTCCAGTGCACAGGTTGAGGTCATTACATAACTATAGAGACATCTCTATTGTCCCATCATTCGTTTAAGTACTCATTCAGTAATGACTAAACTCGGGTTATGTCCTTTGATAGTCTCAATAAAAATTTATATAACTACTTCGGTAAGGGGGTTGTTTACCCTGTAATATGTCTTGAGGGTTATGGAGGGGAGTACAGGGACAAACTTAGTAGAAATTATGTATAGAGATGTACTACATAAGGTACGTGGGGGTACAGTACTTGAGTGGTAAATTTTTTGTCGAAATAACTCTATATTAAGTGTATTGTATGTTAAGTCACCGAAACCTATATGAGTGTCTATACACGTTGGTATTGGTGTCAGTTAAAATGTTATAAAAGTAGTGAAGTTTTTCTTTGGACCATGGGAAATCAATAGTGGAGGGTTGAGGTGGAGTCTGGAATGTTCGTTATGATCAGAGGATTTCAGAAGGGGACCTTTAATGTTCGAAATAAGTTATTTAAGGTCTCAAAGTTTTATCAATGTGTTCTGTTTGAGACGGTCACGTTAACAACAGGATCTACCCCTCTAAAGACTAACGAAGAATAAGGTAGAAGGGTCTTAGGAGGAACCGTGTAAGTGGGAACCCAAAGGACGGATGAGTGGGGTACGGGATTGTGTAGATATAGACATAATGGAGAGCAAAAGGTAAAGGTAGGGGATGAACCCACAAGTCTGATAATTTGTCCAGTACTTAAGACGAGTGGTTCCCCGTAGTCGGTGTAAAGTCCTAAGTAATCAGGGTCTCTTGGTCCCTGGGTGGAGAAATTTAGAGAGTTGAGAAGGAGGAGTGGAAGAACATTATTACATGAGAAAATGTAAAAACGGGTTAAAAGATGGTTTTACTAGTTTAAGGATTCTCTCTCCCTAAAAGTACGAGACACAAATGCACATGTATGGAAGAAAAGATTGAAGGTTTTGGTATGGTTCAAACAACCCAAAAAAACGAAAAACAAAAAATTTCAATTTAAGACAACTGTTTAAAGGGGGTTCGAGAGACTCAATTGATGTCTGTTGTCCTAATAAAATTTTTAAGAAAAACATTTTGAGTTGTAGAAGTTCTAGAATTTGTTCCTTTTGGTCGGGTAACTCGTACGTACAGACTACGGAGACTCGGACGTCGTCCAGGGGACTGGTATTGATCATCTTTCTTCTTCACCACTGTAAAGTGGAGGGTAAAGAGGGGAACGACGGTAAGTGAGAGACTCACTTCGACCAGAGTGAACACCTGATCATTTGTGACCCGACATCCTTTCTCTCTAACATCCGGAGAAATGGGACTTCTCTTGATGTCGAACTGACCTGACGACTTGACCCGGAAACATTCCTTTCCCAGAGGGACCGAGAGGAGGGGGTGGAACATTAACAGGTCCCTCTTTTCCGGGTGTCCCCTCACCCAGTGGGAGTGTAAACACCGGTCGGTTAAGGAGTGAACGGACACTCAAGGGTCTCCTTTACGTTTGTTTAGTCTGGTGTAAACCGACGACCGGTTGCTTAGAAAATTGAAGAAGTTATTTTTCAGAAATTTTGAAACTAAGACTGGGTTTAGAAAACGAGATCGTATTTTTCACGACCCGGAGTTCAGAGAGACAACTCCCTTTGTCACACAGACACCGTACACTTATTCCTACAAATAAAGTCTTTACCACGGAACTCGAAGTGGTCCAAGATATTATTCGAGTTGCGTGAAATGAAGTCGAAAGTTTGGAAGGACTTAAAGACCACTCACAAATGCAGGTGGGGAATCTCGTCAACAACCCACCCAAATGAACACTTACAAGAATTGAGGTAGAAGAAAGAAACATTCGGGGGTCGACACGAAACATTTTCCCGGGTCTCCAATGACTCAACGGTGACTTTGACCCTGCTCTCTTTTGTTTAAGAGTTCGTCCTTCGTAAATTTTCCACAACCAGTGACCATAAGTGATAGGTTTCACCAGGACCTCGATGGTGTAATGTTTCTTATTTTTATTTAAATTTCTTAACTACTCGATATTCCACATCAAAAGAAAAAAAAGAAAATCTGATTTACCATGTAATCTGAAAAAAAAAAGTAAGGAAGAGACAACAACGACTAAAGGTTTCATCTAATATACCGTCTGTGGACGAGAGATTTTAGTGTAGAGTTCCGGAATATATATCTTCAGAGTTCTCCACCTGGGTACCTGTCTCCTCGGACCACCCGATGTCAGGTACCCCACTGTTTTCTCAGTCTGTGTTGAATCGCTGCTTTGTTCTCTGTCTTCTTGGGTCAAAAGGTACGGATCCACAGAGAGGATCAGAGTTTAATTATGGGAATGGTGGAAGTGGAGTTGTGAAGGGATCTTTATTATAATAACTCAAGTGAAACTCGGAAACTCTCCTTCAGACCTCCTTTAGTCGACGTTCGTTTGGTGGATCGTCATTAATAAATAAGACAGTGATCAAATGGATATATTATACCTGTAAGTTTGTCGTCGACTTGGGAACATATACGGAAGTTGTGTGGACCCTTGGTTTCGGTAGTTGTAGGGGTCTTTCACAGTTTGTCGACTTTTTCATTGACCCTCGTTCTGTCCTAAGGTTTAAGTTTCTTTCTTCTCTCTTAGTATCTAGTCTGGGGTCCGTAAAAAAAAAATAAAAGTATTTTGACCTCACTCGTTATTAACAATGGGTAAAGAAATAAACGAGGGAATTTATTGTGGAGTGTCTTAGTTGGAGTTTGATAAGTAAAGGTAGTTTTACTGAAAATCACTTTTATCCGCCCTTGATTGAGGTAAAGTCTTAATTAAAGGAAATTACCGTGTGAAGGTCTGTACAGTGTCTCATAACTCACAATATTTCATTATAAAAAACAACGATAATTTCACGGTCAAATTTAATATACATGTATTTACACGACTCAGATCAGGCAATCCAGTGGTGGTTTAGTAAAGATTTCTACTTGTGGTAATTGTTCTCGTCCCCTTCACTAAGGGATAAATCCGTAGGAAAGAGAGAAAAATCGGACCACCGATATTGTGTGTAGTAGGGGGGGTAGGGTAGAGACGTGTGTGTGTGTGTGTTTGTGTGTGTTTTAAATGAAATCGGAGGAGAATTTGTTAAAGTAAGATAGTATTATAAACGCCTCATTTACACTATGAACTGGAATAAAACAAGACAAAAGTAATAGAACAATAGTAATATAAGTAAGTAAGTGTACCTATGAAGATTTTAACCAGTCTTGAGACAACCTCGGCTGTTTAATACTGTCGTCTGTTTTGTTGATAAGCATCTATAAATACTACGGCGTTAAGATTTCGTGACACTTCAGTTGAGGAGTATACTTCCATTATGACGATCACGACCATAAATACTGTTCAGTATTTATTGATACGACCTACGGATAGAACCCATTTGAGAAAATCTCGAAACCTTCTGAGGGAGTGACATCCAGTGAAACAAACTGGAAGGAGGAAAGAGACCCCTTAAAGACCCACTGACAAATTCCCCTCTGACTATGATCTCCCTCCATCGGTTCCGACGTGTCTTTCCCCACACCAGTAACAGTGGACGGGTCCCTTTCTCATCAAGTACAACAAGAGTCCAACATCGTTCAGGATAGTACCCGATGGGACTCCTAAGTGTTTCGACGTAGAGACGAAGACGACGGGGATACGAAGGAACCAAAGATAGGCGCAAGTGATATTCTTGGTCTTGGACTAACAGAACCACAAGTTTGTGTCACTGAACGGGACAGTAAAGAGGTAGGTTGGTAGGGACGAAAGAGGGTTCAGTAATTAGGTTTAAGGAGGAGGTATGATGTTAAAATGGGGATCTCTTAACTTGAATCGATAAGATAACTAGTCGTCTGAAACGAACCTTCGGGTGAAATCTTTTCGTTCATTGTCTTTTGAAGACCGACAAAGGTTAGATTACCAGAGAGACTCGCAAAGAACAAAATAAAAACCGAAGGGTTTGAGACTAGGTAAACTCTTTTACTATTAGAGAGTCGTCTTTCCTGTTTGAATTACTTTCGTGGTGTATGAACCATTTTAAAATTCTCAAGGATCCTTTTCAGATTTTAAGATTGTGACCTTGAGAAAGAAAACTCATTTCGTAGTATAACGGTATGTAAAGACTCTTCCGATTGTGTTATTAGGTAATAGTACGGGGTTGTGGAACCGTATCGACAGACAGTTTATCGATCGATAAAAGAACCTTTTGTTACATTATTCTATATTTACACCGTTCAAAACTATCTTCTATTTCCTACCCCATATATTTTGTGTCTTTTGAGTCTTTCCCTCTCGTGTCATTCATCTAGTGGTAGTACCTTACTTCACCTATTATAATTCGTGGATTCTTAATCCCGTTTTTCTTTTATCTCCGTTCGAGACTTAGTTGGTTCTAAGTCAGTTTTTTGTCTTTCGTGAGGTCTGTAAAGTTTGTCTCTCTTAGACCATGTCCCTTAACTAATAGTTCAACCACTTCCGACCTTTCGGATTGTTCCATGTAATCACGTGGGGTCTCTAGTCGTTATTGTACTTGGGTTTTACGGTGGTCAGAGATTCAGACTTCCCCGATAATTTCCTCCGTTACGGTGATTGAGAGTCCTCGATCCCATAGGTCAAACTTATTTTTAAACTTCATCTAAAATCCATACAAGGGTGAAGGTAAAGGTGTATTGTGGGAAGAAGTCCTGAGGTTCGGACCCCCACTTCTAAAATATCTAATGTATTTTCTAATTCCTTTCGGTGACATAGGGTCACTTGAGTCAGATCTTGGGAGTCCGTAGTTTCTTTCCAACTCAGGAGAGACCAGAAATTTATTTGTCCTCTCTTTAATTAAACTAGTCGGGAACGGGAAAAGGAGGGGATGTGGTCGACCGAGAGTAAGGGTCAGGTAGTCTCCATCCTACTGGTCTATGGGAACCAAACGGTTCCTGTTGGAGTTGTGTGTAAACAGGACCGTAGTGTAGAAAAATCGTATACAGGACCTTAAAAGTAGAAAATTACTTCATAATAATTCTCCATTTTGATAATTTGAGAATCTTCCTCTATATCTACTTTTTAGACGTACTAGAATCTTATCCGTTACTAAAGAATCTTTACTGTGGTTTACGTGTTCCGTTAGTTTGTTTTATTCTCTATTTGACCTAAGTGGTTTTAAATTTTGAAAACACGAAAGTTTTCTGTGATAATTCTTTCACTTTTTAAGTCCCTTACCCCTTTCATAGATGTTTAGTAGACTATTCCTAGAACGTAGGGGTTATATATTTTTTACGTATTGATCTGTTGTTTTGTTGTTTATTAGGTTAAAGTTTTACCCGTTTTACAATTTTCTGTAAAGAGGTCTTTTCTGTATACTTTTCTACGAGTTGTAGTAATCTTAATCCCTTTGTTCGGTTGTCTATTTGACCTATGTAGTTTTAATTTTTGAGTTTAGTTTTGGTGTTACTATATAGTGACAAATGTTTCCATGGACAATATAGAAGTGTGTGATCTGTATTGTCTTTGTTGTCCACCATTGTTAACAACTACTCCTACACCTCTTTAGACTTCGGAGTGTGTGACGACTACCCTTACATTTTACCACGTCCGTGACACCCTTTGGTACACTACCAAGGAGTTTTTCAAGTCACATCTCAATGGTACACTACGTCGTTAATATGAGGATCCATATACATTGATCCTCGTGACTTTTGTGTATAAGTACATTTGTAAATATGTGTTCGCAAGTATCATCGTAATAAGTGTTATGGGTTTTTCACCTTTGTCAATTTTACAGGTAGTTGATCTGACTTGTTTACTCCATATAGGTATATTTCTTTATGATTGTTATTATTTCATAACAATTTACGATGTACCGACTCGAAATACGATTCACTTTCATCGGTCTGTGTTTTCTGATGTATACCATACTAAGGTAAAGATATTTTACAGGTCCTATCCGTTAGGTGTCTCTGCTTTATTGTCACTAACGGTCTCCGACCCCTCTTCCACTTTGACCATGAGTGACGATTATCCGTGTCCCAAAGTCAACAACACCGAATTCATTAGTAAATAAAGTAATTTATTAAGGTATACATGAAGACACACAAAAAAGAGACCTACATACGACGTAATTTTTTTTTAGTGAGTAAATAAACTACTAACAAGAATATTCTGTTTCGTTGGAAGGGGGGGTTGTTTTTTTGTTACTTATTAGTTAATAGTTACTAATTGAATGATATCAAAAGGAGACGAAATGTTTATGGAAGAAGTTAATTTATTTTATTGGTGTCATATTATATTGAAGGACTGTGTTGACGGTTTAATTAGATTTTATTTTTCTTTGATAATATTAAAGAGATAAAAGAAATCGGATCGACCTGAAAACAGTAAGTCTTACCGGAGGTTAGACTTTCATTGGTTCTTTTCTTTTTCGTTTTACACAGAGAGAAGTCATCTTTTTCTTTTTGGGAGGACCACTGTCCGAACAGTTAGACGAGTGTCTTCAATACCGTGGAAGAATAACCGTCTTGAAGACTTCCTGGTCGACGAGGAGTGGTTTCGGTTTTCCACAGTTTCTTTGTTTTTTCCTTTGTTCTTTTGTCCGTCTCCTATAAGTTCCTACTAGTATTTTAGGGTTAGATCCAGGATTGAGATGACGCTCTACACACACTGGGATCCGTTCAGTGAATTTGACTCTGAGTCAAAGGAGTAGTTATTTTATCCTTTTATTATAGACAGAAGTCCTTCTAATTCGGGGACTATCATAAACCTTATTCGGAGACTGGATCTCCGTGAGTTATTTACAAAGGATCAACAATTCTACTGTTTTACGAAAAGAAACTTCCCGAAAAACTAAATTAATCCCTATCTTTCAGTAAGATCTATCGTCTTTTTAATATATCTCCGGAAACGTCTTATGTTCAACCCTTAGGGGATTACACTCCTTTCAACTATAAAATAATAAAATAATGATCGAAAAATCGGTGTGGTGCACCGTTCGTCCTAGAATCAAGAGGTTTGTCCCTGGTTAGAGTCCGGGGGACGTCACCTTCGTGTCTTAGAATTGGTGATCCGGAGACCCCTTCAGAGCGTCCGACTAAAAAAAAAAAATTGAAATAAAATAAAATGTTATGACATAACCAAAACGGTATGTAACTGTACTTAAGTGGTGCTCACATGTACTCAAGGGTTTGTACTTGGGGGGAGGGTGGAGGGTAGGGTATAGTAGAGAGACCTAGTAGGGGTACGTGGTCGGGGTTCGTAGGACATAGGACGTAACTTGTATCTGACCGCTAAACAAAGAATGTACTATCATATGTACAAAGTTACGGTAAGAGGGTTTGGTAGGGTGGGAGCGGGAGAGGGTCTCAGGTTTTCAGGTAAGATATGTAGACACAGAGCACGACAGAGTGTATGTCCCAGTAGTAATGGTAGAAAGATTTAAGATATATATACACAATCATATGACATAACCACCAAAAGAAAAACCGAATGAAGTGAGACATATTAGCCGAGGTCAAAGTAGGTAGAGTAGTCTTGACTAAGTTTACATAAGAAAAAGTACCGACTAAAAAGTACAGACTCATTATGAGGTAACACATATACATGGTGTCGAAAGAATAGGTAAGTAGACGACTACCTGTAGATCCAACAAAGGTACAGGACCGATAATATTTGTCACGACGTTACTTGTAACCCCATGTACACAGAGAAAGTTAAGACCAAAGGAACCACACATACGGGTCGTCACCCTAACGACCCAGTATTCCATCAAGATAAACGTTAAAAAATTCCTTAGAGGTGTGACAAGAGGTATCACCGACATGATCAAACGTAAGGGTGGTTGTCACATTCTCCCAAGGGAAAAGAGGTGTGGGAGAGGTCGTAAATAACGAACGTCTGAAAACCTAGCGTCGGTGAGACTGACCACACTTCACCATGGAGTAACACCAGAACTAAACGTAAAGAGACTATTACTCACTACAACTTGTAGAAAAGTACACAAACAATCGGTAGGTATACAGAAGAAACCTCTTTACAGATCAAGAAACCGGGTAAAAAACTAACCCAGCAAATAAAAAGACCTTAACTCGATGTATTCAACGAACATATAAAAACTCTAATCAACAAACAGTCAACGAAGTAAACGATAATAAAAGAGGGTAAGACTTCCAACAGAAAAGTGGAACGAATATAAAAGGAAACAACACGTCTTCGAAAATTACAATTAATCTAGGGTAAACAAATAAAAACGAAAGGTCATAAGACCCTCCACCCAGTATCTCCTAGGACGACACTAAATACAGCCTCTCACAAAACGGATACAAGAAGAGATCCTCAAAATATCAAGGGCCAGAATGCAAATCTAGAAATTAGGTAAGACTCAAATAAAAACACATGCCACAATCTTTCACTAGATCAAAGTAAGAAAATGTTCACCAACTGGTCAAAAGGGTCGTGGTGAACAATTTCTCTAACAGAAATGAGGTAACATATAAGAACCCTCCGACTATAAAATTTGGTTGAAGCATGAGATTATATCTCTCCTGTTTATTTAAAGTAAAACTCACCGTTGAGTCTGATTGATCGTCACTTACGGGCTTCGCGATACCGTCTTTCTTAAGACTTCCACTCAGGACTTAGGTTCCCGTCTTCCCTACACTATCCAAGGCTACAAACGGGACTAGAGTCTTCTCCTTCATTACCGTGTACGGTAAGGACTAGAAGATACGTGTTCCCTGTTTGGACGTCACTGTGACCGTCGGTTGAAGTGATCTCTTTGAGTCTGCTCATTATATTATCATGGAGAATTTGGTTGTTTATAAAGTCAACTCTTTTTTAAATGAATTCTTTTTTGATTGTTTTTACGGTTATGACTATTCTAGATACCATAATGTCCCTGTCGAGAAGTCCCTTTAGGATGAAAAGACTGAAGACGGGAACTTTGAACTCCTTCTCCCGTCGGAAGAAGGACAGGACAACCTGTCGGGCCCTGGACTGTGTGAAATTTGTAGGTATGCAAAGAACAGGAACCTTCTTTGTTTTTAGGAGAGGGCAGGAGGGAGTGAGACTGGTTTTGGGATGCTAAATGTCTGTTTAGTCATCAAGTTTCAGGTGTCATGAGAAGGACCCTGAAGGGACCACCGAGTCACCAAGTCTCAGACGAAACGTTACGTCCCCTGGACCCAAACTAGGGACAAACCCCTTGACCCTAAGACGTACGACACCCGTTGACCAGAACGTACGGCGTTACTTTCTAGGGTTTATTACGTTGATTCTAGACCGTACGGTCCCGATTCTGGGTTGTGTCGGTTTATTTATATTTATTAAAACAAAAACAAAAACAAAAATTGTTTCCTTTTAAAGGTCCATGTTGACGGTTGTGACCCCGTTCAAGTCGAGTCTGGTCGGATGGTTCCTCAAAAATCGGACTTCGACGAGGTCGTTTCCGGAGACGAACACGGGGAGACCGGACAGCTCGTTACAGACGACTACTTTCTGAAGTCTCGAAGTAAGACTACCCTTCTAAATTTTTCAGGAGAAGATGAGGGGAGAATTAGTTGGGAATCGACGGTGTTATTCCCCGAGAAGGAAAACTACGATTAACGTGACGGATTAACATCCAAGTAATAGAAATTATTGGACCGGTCTGGATTTTGTATGTCTCCTCCCAAGGTACAGATGTTTCTCACTGTGTACGGAGAAGTGAGGTTTAAATTATGACTTAAACTAGTTTACGGAGTCCTTAAGGATCGTATTCACACAGGAAGTACTTTAGTTTTAGACCAATCCCGTAATGGAGAAAATGTTCTTGATTTAAATGGGAGAACGGAATTTATTGATCCTTCGACCTCTTTAATATATTTTAACAATAAACAACTCTGTAACTTTTGTTGGTCGTGTTCCGTTTAAAGGGACTCTCTTCCCTTTCTTTTCGTTTCGTTCGGGGCATTAACAAGGTGGAATGATAGACCTTCGTCAAAAGTTCCGTGTCCTGTCCCTCCTTTTCAAGATTATCGAGTCCCTCCGGTCCTCCCGATCTAAACCCCTACCTTTCGCAAATACAAAGGTGGTCGATTTCACGAGCGCACTATGTCTTCATGTTAGGAGTCGTTCCACAGCGAAACCCCCTCCTATTAAATTGGGATCCGATTTTTGACAACACCTGGTTCGTATTATTCAGAAATTCCTTCTAGAACTTTTCTAGTTAGACTAAGGTTCACGGAATTGTTTTGTGTAGGGTTGTGGTACATGTTCTTATGTCATTTTAGGTCGTGAATTGTTACAGATCGTAGATCAAATTTTATGTATGTATGTATATATATATATATATATATATATGTATGGTCTGTACGTTTTTGCGTCTGTTTTATACTGGCTATTGTCTTCTTTTATGTTAGTCATCTTTGTCTGTGTCCGGGGTATATGTAACCAATCGTGAGACCTGAGACTTTGTCTGTGTCTTTACTGTCTCTACGGTTTTAATAGACTGTTTCTGTAATGTTGTGATAATTTTTATATGAGGTATACAAGATCTTCTTCCTTTGGACTCGTACTACTTTTTTTGAACTTCTATATTTTTTCTGGGTTTACCGTGGAGATATCTCTTCTTTTTATAATTCAGACTTAAATTTTTGTGTAATCATTGTAAAATCTGTTTCCATTCGATCTATATCCTTCCTCTGTCTCTGTGTTTGTTTATCTATAGTTTAAGAAGATCTTCAACTCCTTTTAAGAAGGAAAATTTTTCTGTATTAATGGAGCCTTAACGGTAGTTTCTAATTGTCTAAATTACAATCCTAATCGTCGTTCCTTCCTTGATAGTGTCTAACAAAAAAGATCTAATCTGGAAAAATCCAGATATTTAACTCTAGAACCAACTTACAATGAAGGTTCTGTTGTGACAGGATATCTGTATATTATGTCAGTGTATACGTTCAAATTTAAGAGATCATCGGTATAATTTTTCTTTATACATTTTAATTAAAATCATTATATAAAATCAATCGGATTATATAAGTTTATAATAAAGTTATAATAATTATTTGTTAAAATTATATAAAAAACATAATTTAGAAATTTTAGGTTACGGGTAAAATATGAATTTTATGTAGAGGCAGGACTGATCGGTGTAAAGTTCCCACGTCAATGGTGTACACCGATCACCGATGATATGACCTGACGCACTCAGATTCGTCAACGTAATCAGTCCCAGTACGATCCATAACATTGTTTGAGTTTTTAGAGTTACCGAATTGTGTTAGGTTCTGAATAAAAGTTAAGTCCAATGTCAGGTTCCTTCAATTCCTCCTTTTCTTGAGATGGAGTAAGTCCCTGAGTTCAAAGAATATCGGTCACCGTGGTGACAAAGGAAAGACCTCTGAGTGACCTAAGAGAAATAGGTCAGTGGATTTTTCGTTTCTCATTCCCGTAGGGTGATTTTGTCGTCGTCGATACCCACGTTTGAGAGGGGTGTCGTTTAGTGGTAGTATGTGGTAGTATGTTGTGTAAATGTGAATTCTGGAGGTAAACATAATGTACACGATTGTAAGTCAACCGGTGTGGTTGTTTTTACCTTCCTCTTTTCTTATCCCCTTACTTTATCCGACTTGTTTCTAGATAGTGTTACACCTACCAAGTTAAACTTTTCGGAGACCTTCTCCTCTTCAATTTTGACTCGTTGACTACACAAAGGGAGGGGTGACCATTACCATCGGAACGACGAGGGTATAGGAGATTCTATATCGTATGTGATTATTATTCGTTTTTATACCATACTTTTATACCTAGTAATGTCTTTTACCGAGTCTGACGTAATGATCCCCGGATTACTAGGTGGAAACAATCTTTTGGGGTAAAATTTGACATTTTGTGTCTGTGTCTTTTGGTATGATATGTGTACCTATTAAAGTATTAATAAAAAAGTTTAAAATAACTTCATATCAAGTAAATGTTACAACACAATTAAAGACGATATATTTCGTCTTCACTAAGTCAATATGTATATATATATATAAGTATAAGAGAAGGTAATTCCAAATAGTGTCCTATACCTTATATCAATGGACAAGATATGTTATCCTGGAACAAATAGGTAAGATGTATATTTATATTCGAACGTAGACGATTAGGGTTAGGGTTAGGAAGGGAAGGGGTCGGGGGAGGAGAAACCGTTGGTGTTCAGACAAAAGACACAGATCCTCAGACAAAGATAAAGTGTCTATCCAAGTAAACATAGTATAAAACCTAAGGTACATATTCACTATAATATACCATAAACAGAGACTGAATGACATTATACTAGTAAAGATACAGATAGGTACAACGACGTTTACTGTGACAAAGTAATAAAAAGTATCGACTCATCATAAGATAATACACATATATATGGTGTAGAAGAAATAGGTAAGTAGACAGTTACCTGTATATCCAACGAAGGTACAGAACTAATGACATTTGTCACGACGATACTTGTGATCCCACGTACATAGAAAAACTTAATATCACCCAACAAAAAAAAAAAAAAAAAAAACGTATGGTCCGAAGGAACGAACAAGAGATAACGATCTATCTAGTTAAAAGTATTGAAAGAGTACGTAGCTTTGCCCTACACATTTTTAGGTCTCCCAGAAAGTGTCACCACACAGAAGAGTCTGAGAACTGGTTGACTATGGTGAAGAAGTTTCGTGAGTCACTCGGAGTGTACCCGTCCGTCTCAGCCGGTTCGGAACCTGGAAGAAGTCGAAGGAGACCCCAACTGTGGAGGACGAACAAGAGTCTCTTTTGTAGGTACTTCCTGATAGTGATCACGGTTCATGCTCCGGGTGTAAGTTTTGTTAGAAGTCTGATCACTAGAGAGACCTTCTCGTAGGACAGGTGTCTCCGAATATCCGGTGAGGGACACAGACGTCACTTCCCTGGTGACTCGGTTCAAAGGACGAGAACCTAACTTTGTTCCCTTTCGTCTGAGAGAAAGGGGAAGGGTCTACCCCTTGTGCCGACGGAGCTTGTTCAGTAAGGGTTTCAGATTCCTGACAAAGTCAGTACCGGAACCATTCTGTTTCTTCAGTGAGTGAAAACACGTCCTCCCCTGAAACCTCAGACCCCAGTCTGAGACGTTACTCGGTCGTCTTGGTAACGAAAGTTACAAGTGCTTAATATCAAAACAGACCCATATATAGGTCCTCACCCTGACGACCTAGTATACCGTTGAGACAAAGATCAAAAAACTCCTTGGAGGTATGACAAAAGGTATCATCCACGTGGTTAAATATAGGGTGGTTGTCACAATTCTCCCAAGGAGAAAAGAGGTGTAGGAGAGGTCGTAATCAATAATTATCTGAAAAATTACTACCGGTAAGACTAACATCAAAACTTATTGTAAAGAGATTATTAATCTCTATACTCACAGAAAAGTACATGGATAACCGTAAAAAAACGTATAGAAAAAACCTCTTTATAGATAAATCCAGAAGACTAGTAGATCAGTCAACCCAACAAACAAGAAACAATGACTTACAATACTCGACAAACGTATAAAACCTTTAATTCGGGAACAGTCAGTGTAGTAAACGTTTATAAAAGAGGTCCAAGTATCCAACAGTAAAGGAAAAAACAAAAAAAGTACCAAAGGAAACGTCATGTGTTCGAAAATTCAAACTATTCCAGGGTAAATAAAAACGAAAATTGAATTTTTTTTACTAATTGTTATTGTCCCTTTGACAATATTATGGTGGGTCCAGTTCTTTGTTATGAAACGGTTGGTGGGGTTTTTCGGGGACGTACGTACGTACGATTGAGTGAAGTCATCACAGACTAAGAACCGCTGTGATACCTGACATCGGGTGGTCCGAGGACTAAGAAACGTTGGGATACCTGACATCGGGCGGTCCGAGGAGACAGGTATCCTAAGAGGTCCGTTCTTATGACCTCACCCAACGGTACGGGAGGAGGTCCCCTAGAAGGGTTGGGTCCCTGACTTGGGTGTAGAGAACCCAGAGGACGTCACCGTAACACTCCGTGCGAGGAATGGTGATCGTGATGGACCCTTCTGTGGGAGGGGGGTCTTTTGTAGGGAGTCAACGGGGTTAAGGTTAGTGTTAGAAGGGGGACGGAACCTCATTGTCATGGAATGTAAGTCATGATAGTGAAGGAACGGAAAGAAAATTTATGGGTTGACACGTAGAGATCTGTGATGTCAAATCAGATCGGGTAAAAATTCTTTGAACTGTACAAAGAAAATTACACTTTTGAGGTAGGATAGGGAAAGAAAAGGAATAAACAACTTCCAGAGATCTCAAAAGGTGTCAGACTTAAAACGACTGACGTTTGTACACTACGTGAAATCGAATAAGGAGAGAGGAGACATAAAAGTCAACGTTCGACCGTTGAAGTAGGTTTCTGAACTTGTTTGAGTCTAATAAGATAGTGAAACCAATTCTGACATCCACTAGACATGAGAAAGTAGTCCTCTGTGTTCAATCGATGACACAGGAAACAACACTGAAATCACCAGAAACTATCTAAGAAACGATAGACCATATTTTTTATAAAGTCCAAGTAGAACATATTAAAGAAGGGTCTGGACCTTAGTTAAAGAGGTTCTTCGGAACCAAAGAAAATCCCCTTTTAGGTTGACTCGTTGATTTGGTGGTTTGGTGGTGTCATATTGTTATAAGGTCCTGGTGTAAGATCCGCCGTCCCCGGATACACATACACACATAGGAGTTGTGTTTTACTCTTGATGTCTTCAATAAGTGGTAGAAGATAAAATAAAGACATGAATGAAAGAAGGACCAGAGTTCCTATTTCTGGTACCATTTTAACCTTATAGGGTAGTAATTAGAAAACAAAATAGGATGTACCATAGTCTATTATGATGGTGGTGACTATATTAATGTTTTTATAAAAAATAAAACGTATACGAAAAAGATAAAGGGGACGAAGAAAGTCGACATGACATAGACGTAACAGTCACGTGTGTCGGGAATGTATGAGAATAGAAGAGGAAAAGTGAATAAGGATCAAGATGTTTGTCGGGTATATACATTACGAATGTTGGTCGGGAGTACTTAGAGTAAAGATCATCGAAGGAGTCCTTCCCGAGTATCCTTTGGATATCCTAAGGATATCCTAAGGTATCCCAAGTATCCTTGTTATAAGGAACTGATGAATGTACAACTACCGTCAAACACGAACAATTTGAACCCCTAATCCAAATGACTCGTATTTTAAGAACCAAGTGTAGAAGCTCATAGATTTTATATAATAGGATAAAAGAAGACCGTATATCGTAAACAGTTTCAAACTACTATTAGATAAAAGAAGGATTCAGTGAACGATAAAAAAGAACCTACCAGTTCCTTAAAAAGGTTAAAAATACTCAAATCATTAGAATGATCTTGCAGAACAGAACCATAAATAGTCAACTCTCAGGGTCCATGTCACATGAGAGGGAGCAAAGTTTAAAAAAATTGACATGAAAGTCCTTACGAGGAAACTCAATGGTGCAAGTCCTAAACAAAACCAGAACACAAAACCTTAAAGAAGAAGTCCTCGAGGATATTAGGTGTATAACTTAGAAGAAATTCATTCATTCACTTCAGTGAGTCAGCACAGACTGAGAAACACTGGGACACCTGACATCGGATGGTCCGAAGACGCAGGTACCCTAAGAGGTCCGTTCTTATGACCTCGCCCAATGGCAAAGGAAGAGGTCCCCTAGAAGGACTGGGTCCCTAACTTAGACCCAGAGGACGTAACCTCCGTCTACGAAATTGGAGACTCGGTGGTTCCTTCTATTGGAAGAAATGGATAGAAGTTATAAACAACGAAAGAGAACTTATGGGTGGTATAAAGTAAATAAATTTTTTATATAGTAGAAGTATGTCATAAAGGGATTTCGTAAAAACACAAATAAGTGTGAACACTAAGAAGACCAACGAAAATCAAGACTCAAAAATTTTTAAAATAAAGAAGGGATTAAATAGTGAAGTAAAGTCTTAAAGATGTCGTGATTATATACAACAAAAGAGTGTAGAAAAATTTAAAGTAGATCGAACAAAACTTTGTCATCCAATTGTCAAAACTAGATAAAACACTCACACAATATGATCACATGAAAATAAAAGATATCCCTATAATAGGGTGGAGAATTATAGGGGGAGAGAGAGTATTGTTCAAATATACCCTAAACTGGTATAATAAAAAGACAACGGATGTAAAGATATCCTAATAAAAGGATTTATAAATCCCTGTAACAACTTTTGTCGAAAAGATTGAAGTACTTCGAAAGGAAAAAGACAAAAAAATTAATACAATTTTTTTAAACCGTTAAGTAGAAGACTACGAAGGACCAAGACGATTTAAGAAGTGAAAATAGATTTGAGAAAGTAGAAATGACGAGGGAGAAAAAAGAAAAAAGGTATTACTACAATTATTTGAGTATGAAATTCTGTGACTGTCTAATATTGTACTTGGTGATACACGGAATGTAGTAGAGTGTCATTAGGATATTCCATCCTTAATAACAGGGGGATATGTCTTTTCTTTGACCCCTTGTCTCACAAATTCATAATATGGGTTTTCGTGTTCAATCATTAATCACTTCGGTTCTTAATTTTAAACTGATAGGTTGAAATTAAGTGTAATGGATTGTTAAAGATGTCATGAAAGGACGAACCTACACTCCCTGGGAGTAAAGAGTTTAGGATGGTACGATGGTAAAATTCTCGTTCGGATTCGAACGATTTAAGTTTGTGATTCGACGATGACAGTATCTTGGATGTTGAAAAATATATAAGTGTGTTCTAAGGAGGAGACATGGATGGGGTCCTAAAGGTTTATTACGGTAATGAATGGAAGGTTTATGAGTTATCGGTGAGAATTAATCAGAGATAACGTCCTTCCTGACACCCCTTTTGTAGTGGTTTTTATTAGGGTAACTCCTTTTCATCCCACTCTGTCTGTCGTAAATCTTGTCACCAAGAGTTTGGACTGACGTACAACATTAATAGATACCTCAAATTATTATCGTCCTCGGATACAGACTAGGGAGTTTCTTAGACTAATACCAGATCCCACACCCTAAAATTTTACTAGGGTCAGAGCACCTAACGTGTCACTAATATAAACACAACACGACACATAATCAGAGAGTCAGTACAGGCTGAGAAACACTGGGGTACCTGATATCGGGTGGTCCGAGGAGACAGGTACCTTAAGAGGTCCTTTCTTGTCACCTTACCCAACGGTATGGAAAGAGGTTCCTTAGAAGGCCTGGGTCCCTAGTTTGGACCCAGAGGACGTAACGTCCGTCTAAGAAATGGTAAACTCGGTGGTCCCTTCTTATGGTATATAAGAAGGGACCATATAAACTTTAAACGATTCTGGGGTTCACAAGAGTGGTGTATGTGTTTACTTTACTACCTACGTAAAATTAATTAAACTGACACCATTAGGAAAGTGTTATACATAATTAAGTAGTTTGACCTGTTGAACCTTTTTTTTAGTGTAACGTGGTAGATTTAAGAAAATAGTTAACTACGTAAAAAGGGGGTACGGTGGTTCGTTAAGACTCACCTCCGTGTGACCGAACAGGATGTTTAATTGAGTTAAGACAGTGATATATGGACCTCTGTCTTAGTTTAGAACATTCAATTTCGAGTCAAGGTGTTCTGACAAGGTGAAATCTGTGGTTGGTGTTCAGGTCCAACAGTTGATGTTACGACTAGGTTACTGATATTTGACCTTCCAGGGTGTTGGGTGAAGAGTCCAAGTTAATTAAACCTTCTCACCGAGTGTCTTAGGTCTCTTTGTAAATGAATACAAATGGTCAAATAATATTTCCTATGTGTACTTCTCCATATCTCCCACTCGTTGTCTTCCCAGGGTTCGTGTCCTTAAAGACAGGAGTGACCTTGACCCCACACAGGGGAGGGTCTTACACTACGTAAGTGTTTGTGTCTTCGAGTAGTTTAGGGAAACAAGTCATTTTTTAAAAAACTCGAAATAGAGGTCGGGAGTTTAGAAAAGGAAGGAACTCCAGTCACCCATCCCAACTTTCAAGATTGAGAGATTCATGAACCAGAGAGACCACTCGTCGAGGAAAGACTCCTATACCCATTCGGTGTCCGGTCAGAAAAGTAATCGTAATTGAGTTCACACAAGTTTTTCCGAAGCATATTTATTCTTTTCTGTGAGGATAACGAAGACCTTCACTTCTGACCAGGTTGTAAACCCAAGTTTATTAAAGTGGAAAGGGAAGTTCCGAGTTTTGAGAAGATGAATTGGGGTGATTGGTAGTTGATTCTACTTTTTTGATTTAAGAATGTGTAACTATAGGTACTAGTTACTCATGGTCAAACAAGATCAGTGTCTATGACGGCAATGGAAGTAATTTAGTGTTCCGTCGTTTAGTCTGATTTACGGAGAGGGATTCTTATATGTGCGGAACGGAGACAAGGATAAACAGTATATTATATTTCCCGTCTCAGTCGGTGATTCATACGTGTGTGAATTTCACGCCTCTACACGTTAATTTGAAGATTAATGAAAAGAGAATACCTTCTTACTTATTAGAGATCCGAGATCAGAGAGGTAAACCGGATTCAGGACAGTCTGAGGTAGTCCCTTTTTTGAAGGACTCCAGTCGGTAAATCAGTGTTTCCGTTGAATTTCAAATTCTTTCCTTTTCATGAGTAGGTGAATCCTTTTATCAAATTTTATTGATTTCCTTTAACTCAGGAAGAGAACCTCTTTTCGGGTGTTAGATCGGTGTTAGTCAATACTCCTTGGTGATCAAAAGGTCTCAATATCCACAAGGTCATTTGAACAAAACTGAAAGGTGTGTGTGTCCGGGTAGGAGAGACGTAGGTCCGGTGTTAGAAATTCACGAGTACCAAGAGACCCTGAGTAAAGGCCCCCATAGAAGAATAGAACCTAGGTACATGGATGGTATTGTAAAGGACACACTACGTTTACTTGTAAAGGAAAAGAACACGGGATAGGGTCCGCCGGACAAGAAAGGGTTGAAAGGACTACGATAACTGGAAAAATTATAGTTATATCAACTATAATTTGATATAATTGAGAGGGTAATTATTTGATATAATTTGAGAGGGGAATGGTACGACGACGACGACGACGATTCAGCGAAGTCAGTACAGGCTGAGACACGCTGAGGTATCTGCCGTCGGGTGGTCCGAGACGGCAGGGACCCTAAGAGGTCCGTTCTTGTGATCTCACAGTAAAGGAAGAGGTTACGTACTTTCACTTGTCACTTTCATTTCAGCGAGTCAACACAGGCTGGGAAACGTTGGGGTACCTGACGTCGGATGGTCCGAGGAGACAGGTACCCTAAAAGGTCCGTTCTCATGACCTCACCCCACGGTAACGGAAGAGACATCAAGAGTGAAAAGATTTCTTTATCCACTATGATTAAATCGACCATTTAGACGGAATATAAGTAATGGAGGGATATAAATTACAGTGACTGGTTTACAGATGGTAAAAGGTAGGATCTTTTTCAAGAAGATCTCGTCATTCTTGAGTACTTGTAGATTGTATAATATCTTTTCAAGGGTAAGAGGTTCAGTATTAAAGATAGACATTAGTGTAAAGGAAGCGTCTCTCTAGAGAATTTACTGTACCGTGTAAGAGTACCCTGACTCCGACCATTCCCAGAGAAGTTCACTAGTATAAAGAGGAGAGGATGGACCATGTTTGACCGTGTTCAATAAAGGTAACCTTGGGAAAAGACGACTGAAGATAGATATTCGGTCTAGTCAAGGGAAAAGAAATAAAGACCCTGTCGGTGTCCTAATGATATTAGTTAGGGACCTATAATAGACCAGAGTCTATAGAGTCAACCATTTCTTAGACGGACGTTACGTCCTCTGGGGTCAAGTTAAGAACCCAGTCCTTCTGTGGGACCTCTTCCCTATCCGATGGGTGAGGTCATAAGAACCCGAAGGGAACACCGAGTCGACCATTTCTTGAGGGGACGTTAAGTTCTCTGGACCCAAACTAGGGACTCAAGTCTTCTAGGGGATCTCTTCCCTTTCCGATGGGTGAGGTCATAAGACCGGACCTCTTAAGGTACCTGACATATCAGGTACCCCAACGTTTCTCAACCTGTGTGACTCGTTGAAAGTGAAGTCTAATCAATAAAAATCCCTTGTCCAGAAAAATCAGTAAGTAAGTTATGTGACGATCCATGGTCCGTTTTCCCTGTATTTTTATATATGGACCAAGGATCGAGATTTTTCGAGTGTCGGAGAATAATACGTGTCTGTATTGTTCATTTAAAGTATATTAGTAATGGGGACCGGGTAAACCGACGTCCGGTAGGAAGAAATATTAATAACGTTACCCAAACTCCGTAAATTTGGAGGAAATGGAAGACACGGGGTTTATAGTCAAAGTTCGGGGTCTTGTAAAAAGGACGATACGTAATATCGGTTGTTCTCTATAGACATTCACTCTAAATTTATAGTAAAGAAACACAGAATCCTATGCGTTACGTCTCTACCGGTCCTCTAAGTCTCAAAAATTTATTCTTCAGTGGTGGACTGAATGGCACGAAGAACGTAGAACTCCTCTCCGTTATATTTTTGTTTTGTAACGAAACTTACGAGACCAGTCCGATCCTACTTTCGTCCCCTATACTTGTTCAAGGACTCCTAGTTAGGTACGAGATTGGACAGTCTTCGGGTCTTTCAAAAGAGACTTGTAGTATGTCTTTCTCGTCACAGAAATGAAAATTGGTTAATATACTGTACGAAACCCCGATATTATTCATTTAGTGAGAAAAGTAGGGTAAGGTTAACGAAGACGAGAAAAATCGATTACGGATAGCTTAATGACTTATTATAATGAAAATCTACTATTTCTTATATGTCTGACTTCTGGTTGTTGTATCTAGTGAAACGTAAATAATGTACAAATTGACTTAAAAAAGTTTAATGTCTTAAGTTGAGGTTTTATTCCGTTGATTACGGACCATTCGACAATAAGTGAACGTAAGAAGGGAGGATTTTAAAATTTTGTTTACTTTTGTGGTGGAATTTTCTGTACACTTATCCAAGTCACGTGAAAGTCACCGAGTGTTTGTACTCTGTTTCTGGTGTAATTAGGTATTCTTTTTTTTAACGAACCATAAAATTTTGTGTTTACTGTACTTGATTTTATTTCCTTTTTTATTTTGTGACGTAAAATTGGTTTTAACAAAGGCATCTAATATCTTATAAAAAAATTTTATGACGAGGAGACGTCTCGTGTACGACACGAACCGTACGAACCGTGTAATCGTGAACCATTGACAAGTCGAAGGTAGACGTCAAAAAAAGTCCTGGGTAAGAGTCCCGGGTGTGAGGGGACACTGATTAAATCAGGAGACCACCTTCGGACGAGGAAGAAGGAGGTGACAGAGAATTCCGAAAGGACAGAAGGGAAAGAAGAGGGGTCTAAGTGTGAGTAACGGTGGACACAAGAGTCGTTTCTACGGGTCGTCTCTTGAGTGGTTGACGTAGAGGGGAGGCGTTCTCGAGAGTGAGGTCTACAGCGGGAAAATGAACTGACTTAACATTTTATTTCTCTGCTAGAACGGGTTGTTTTTCAAACAAGAAGGATGAAGTGACAGTGTAGAGGATGTTACGTCTTTTCCGACCGCTACGGATAGATCTTGAATTTTGTAAGTAATCAAATCCGTCTTATATGTGACGAGACTTCAAGAAATTTTAGATGAGGAAGGATAATAACAAAAATTTTTGGTACTTTTACGTTTTTACATTTGTAAGATAATTTGTAAGTCGTCTTTAGGAAAATAGGATGAAATACGTCACCCAAAGTCTTTCTTGTTTTCACTGTGGTACAAGGGAGACTGTCTGGGTTTTAGTATGAGGGTCGGGATTGGATGGTAATGTGTAAATGGTAATCGTGACATCCGGTTCGCACAGAGAGTACTGTTGACGACGACGGTGGGTACTTGTGGGACATTGTTTCGTCGTGTTGTCGAGTGACATTAGAGAGGGTCGATCGACAGGTGGACGAACAACCCTTGGAATGTAGGTGACGAGGTGTGAGGTGGGTCGTCACCACTGGTGTGTTTGTTTACCTTCGTCCCTGTGGTTTTATACTTCGTGGAGAAAACGATATGAGTTGTAAGGAAGTGTTTCACTCTCCCGTGAAGGATAGAGAAACAGTCTCATAGTCGTCTAGATCCACCCCATCCTCCCACGACGACTGTCTCCGTCGTTATTTCTCTTTCGGTTGTCACAGGTGTGATAGGGTTGTAAGTATAAGGACAGTAGTACTGTGACGACCCTCGAACTCCTACTTAGACTATAAGATAAGTTGTACTCTTTGGATGAGTCCTTTAAGATTGGTGAAGAGTAACGAGAACATCGTTTTAAAATGACGTACGAAAAATCTTCATACTTTAATTGTTCCATAAAATTACTCATTGAATTTTTAGTTAAAGAATTACACCGAAAACAAAAATCCTTCTCTATACGATTTGTGTTTATTGACCACTTCAGATAGTCGAAACCCCTTAAGGGATAGTCAATACTGATTATTCTGTTGGATTTTGGTGTTAAAGTGTGGGTCTACTATTTGTCATGGTTAATTGGTCTCATAATTGATGTTACTGAATTTTGATATAATGGACTTATCAAAGATGGTACTTCATAGTCTTTTTCACTTTATTATTTATAAAAGGTGTCGTGGTATTCCAAAATATTTTATGAGGCAAAAATTGTATTTACATATTAGTATTCTAAGACCCGATAGTAAGTATAATCCGAATTGGAGAAAATGACTATTGTCAAGACTGTCTCCAGTATATCCGTGTTGACATTGTACTTTTAGTATATAAAATGACTTCTTAGACATACCATTTGAATCTGATAGTGAGAAGAGTAACGTAGGTTACTCATGATCACCTAAGTTTCCGGTCCTTTCTATCAAAACGGTAAACATGAGATAAGTGTATAAAATTACACGGTTTTTTAGATTCACCATTGATTCTATAAACGGTATTGACTTTTCAGGAAAATATGGACAAATGAAATCATGACACACGAGAATTGTCCAAAACAAAGATTTTCCATTATAATACATTTACCGAGACTCAAAACTTTTGTTCTTATGTTACTAAGTGAAACTTAAAATTTTTAATTACGTTCACCTTTTGTTTAAAACATCGGTTTAACAAACGTTACTACACATAGTTCAATATTATTTTTGAGACGGTATCTAACCACCACCAAATCAGCGATTCAGTACAGGTTGAGAAACGCTGGGGTACCTGACGTCGGGTCGTCCGAGGAGACAGGTACCCTAAAAGGTCCGTTCTTATGACCTCACCCAACGGTAAAGGAAGAGGTCCCGTAGAAGGGTTGGGTCCTTAGTTTGGGTCCAGAGGACGTAACGTCCATCTAAGAAATGACTGACTCGACACTCCCTTCAGGTAGATGGTATCTAACCTAAGGGGGTTTTAGGTTGCACGAGTACCCAGAGGACTTCATAATCACGACACGGTTGAATCGAGTCATGACTAGATTCGTTTGTAATAACTTTCATTACTGAACGACTAGTTTTTCGTATATGACGTAAGGTTTCGGTTCATACTTAAGCTAAACCCTAATTCAGGTACAGAGGGGAGGTAATTATGTCTTTTGACTCTGGACCGAAATGATATTTAGTCGAAATTGTGATCTCATTTAGACGATATTTTAATAAATATTGTTTTATTTAATAAAAGTCTGGGAGATGTCATTCACTATATATATTTAGTAATCGTCAAATATTGTAATCGAATCCGGTGAAAAAATCCTGGGTTTGGATGACATGTTAGGACTCATTTTCCAATCCCCATGTCAAAGAACCCCTAGAAAGAACTAGTACTTGGTATTTCTTTTGTGTATTTTGGTGTTGGATATTATTAGGGGTAAAAGTAATCTTCATGGTAATTAGGAAAAATGAAACCATCTATTCAAATAGATACATTTGGTAAATAAAACTACCTCATTTTATATTCGTCTCGAAAACGATCCTAGGGAGGTAGTGAAAAACTGTGACTATTTCATTTATCAGTCCTTCTCATCTTGTCCTCCTAGACTTGGTGTCCCGATTGTACAGTGGTACTTGAGCCTTTACGTCGTTCGTCCCCTACCTACCCTCGTCGACTGTCCGGTTCTCGGGAAGTAATGGATGTTGTTTTGTTTTAGTCTTTAAGAAATTATGTTTTTCTAAAGTTCTCTGTCAAGATGTTTCTTCTATATGTTTATAGGTTATTCGTACACTTTTCTATGAGTTGTAGTGACTAGTAATTCCTTTATGTTTAGTTTTGATTTTACTGTGTGATGAAGTATGGGCAATTTTGTCGTTAATAGTTTTAAGATGAAACCCCATATATTGATTTTCTTGACTTTCGTCCCCGAGTTTGTGTCTAATAGAGATATAGGTATAAGTTTCGTCGTAATAAGTCTTATCGGTTTTCCACCTTCGTTTATTTTACAGGTAGTTTTCTAATTGACTGTTTATTTTATACCACATAAGTATGTTACACTGATATAAATCCGAATTTTTTCCTTCCTTTAAAACTGTGTATTGTACCTACTTGGAACTTCTGTAATTTTCACTTTCTTCGGTCAGTGTTTTCCTGCTTATGACATACTCAGATGAATCTACTCCATGGATCACATTAGTTTAAGTATCTCTGTCTTTTATCCTACCACCGACGGTTCCCGATGTCTCCTCTCCGTTACCTTTCAATCACGAATTACCCATGTCAAAGTCAATTCTTTCCTCTTTTCCAAGACTTTTACTATCACCATTATCGACGTGTTGTTTTACTTTATATAAATCACGGTGAGTGGTTATGTGAATTACTAGTTTTACCATTTTAATACGATACATATGGAATGGTGTCTTTTTTTAAAGAAATTTATTTCAGACATGTTGTGTGAATAGTTTTTCTACGAGTATTGTCCTATATGTAGGGATTCTTTAGTCTATGAAAATTCTCAAACGGAAGACTAACATTCTTTCCGGGGTATTTGTATTCTGACGTAAGAGTTTTTGAGATGTTTGGATATTACAGTTGTTGTACTTCAGAATCAAGGACAACGTCCCGGAAATTCCATCTTACGTCTCCTCGAACTCTAAGACTGTAGAAATGTAAAACAAAGTGTAGTAAACGTTTCCTATTGGTCTCAAATGGTTTCAGAAGTCAACTCTAAAAATTACCGGACTTTTATTAACAATTTTAATCTAAATACAGGTATTCTTACTTTACTAAGATTTGTTTATGTAAAGTTGACTAAGTACCCTTAATTTTTTTTTTAGTAATGTTTAGATTTAGGATACTTTAGATACAAAAAATTTGGTCTATACTAGTCTTGCGAATGGTTGTAGGAGATTGAACTTCTGTTACGACTTTTGTCTACAATAATGTCTTGTTTACAGAAAAGTTATTTAGTAGGTCAAGAAAAAGACGCGTAATCAGTAATGTTATTTTAAAGTGGTTTATTAAAGTACTTAGTAAATTTATATTTTGAAAAGAAAGTACATATGAAATCTAACCCCTAAGGGTCCACCGAGTCACGCAATTCTTGGACAGACGTTACGGTCTCTACGGTCTCTATACCCAAGCTAAGGACCCAGCCCTTCTAGGGGGTCTCTTCTCGTGCCGTTGGGTGAGGTCATAAGACCGGACCTCTTAAGGTACCTGTCTCCTCAGACCGCACGAAGTCTGGTACCCCAGTGTTTCTCAGTTTGTACTTCGTTGACTCGTGTGTATGAAATCTAAACCCCTGCTCTATGAGGTAGTTTCAGTACATGTTTTCATACTTATGTTTCTAGGTAGTGGAATTCGTTTCACCTGGTTCTTTTTCTTAAAATTAGTTAGGTCAAAAATTTACCAAGTTCGTCGATTTCTAGTTTATCGATAGGGTCTATTGTGACCCTATAGAGACCCCCCTTACCCTTTAAAAATATAAGATGAGTGTAAAAAGATATTGTAAATTTAAGAATATTATTCATGACTAAAATATTAAGTTTTTTTTAAAAAATTCTATGTATCCTAAAATGAGTATTCTTGTCTTAACAAAGACCGTGTATACGACACGAAGAAGTTCAATGATTACAAGTGGTACCCTGTATTGGAACTATCAGTGTCTTACATTCAAAAAACTTCCGACCTAAAATAGAAAAGTCGTGGTGTCCATATTTATGTATGAGAAACTGTCTGACTATTTGTACAAGAATGATTTTCTGAAACTTCTTACCCGTTTTTAATATCTACCTATACCTTCCAATTTTTTAAAAAAATGTCTATAAGTAACCATAAGATGTAAGAACGAAGTCCGTACGAAGTAAAATTTTTTACAAACTTGTGTCATGTTATATAAGTATTATGATTTACTCTCGTCTTCCCAATTTTCTAACAATAGTTGATACACCCATCGTGACGTGTTACGATCACGTTATTGATTTATGACATACAGATTATTTTCGAATTATTGAAATGACCAGTATCGTTTGTGAGAGAAGGTTGTTGTGTTCTCCTCTTAGATGTGTACCTGTAGTGGTCTACCGGTTGTGACTTTAGTCTGACTAGTATGAGAGACGTCGGTTTCTACTTCTTCGAGATATGTCAGTTGTTTTTGTTCTGGCCCTCGACTGACACCGAGTCTAGTATTTGAGGAATGACGGTTTAAGTCTAACTTTAACTTCTTTCACTCCTTTTGGTGATGTGGTAAGTCCATACTAGATTTAGTTTAGGGAATAGTAATATGTCACCTTCACTCTTTATCTAAATTCCCTGATCTAGACTATCTGTCTCACGGACTACTTGATACCTGCCTCCAAGTACTGTGACATGTCCTCTGTCCCTAGTTCTGGTAAGGGTTCTTTTTCTTTACGTTTTTTCGTTTCACCGACAGACTCCTCCGGAATGTTTATCGACACTTTTCTTCTCTTCGTTTTTCGTTTCTGCTCTTCCTTTCTATATGAGTAAAGTTACGTCTCAAGGTTTCTTGTCGTTCCTCTCTCTTCTTTCGGAAGGAAACGCTAGTCACGTTTCTTTTTCTCCTTTTATTGTCTTACCCTTTCTGTCTCTAGAGAAGTTCCACTAATCTCTATGGTTCCCTTGTAAAGTACGTTTCTACCCGAGCTATTTCGTGTCTTTACCATACCTGGATTGTCTTCGTCTTCTATAATTCTTCTCCACCGTTCTTATGTGTCTTCTTGACATGTTTTTTCTAGAAGTGCTGGGTCTATTAGTGTTACCATACTAGTGAGTGGATCTCGGTCTGTAGGCCCTTACACTTCAGTTCACCCGGAATCCTTCGTAGTGATACTTGTTTCAATCACCTCACTACCTTAAGGTCAACTCGATAAAGTTTAGGATTTTCTACTACGACACTTTCACGACATGAGTTATATGGTCGTTTAAACCTTTTGAGTCGTCACCGGTGTCCTGACCTTTTCCAGTCAAAAGTAAGGTTAGGGTTTCTTTCCGTTACGGTTTCTTACGAATTTGATGGTGTGTTAACGTGAATAGAGTGTGCGATCATTTCATTACGAGTTTTAAGAGGTTCGGTCTGAAGTCGTTATGTACTTGGCACTTGAAGGTCTACAAGTTCGACCAAAATCTTTTCCGTCTCCTTGGTCTCTAGTTTAACGGTTGTAGGTGACCTAGTAACTTTTTCGTTCTCTCAAGATCTTTTTGTAGATAAGACGAAATAACTAATACGATTTCGGAAACTGACCCACCTAGTGTTAATTGACACTTTTTAAGACTTTCTCTACCCTTATGGTCTGGTGGACTGGAAGGAGAACTCTCTAGACATAGGTCCAGTCCTTCGTTGTCAATCTTGACTTGTACCTTGTTGTCTGACCAAGGTTTAACCCTTTCCTCATGTAATTCCGACATAAAACAGTGGGACGAATAAATTGAATATACCTCTTATGTAGTACTCTTTACGACCCGACCTACTTCTAACGGCCCTCTTTATAGTTATTGGAGTCTATACGTCTACTGTGATGGGAATACCGTCTTTCACTTCTTCTTGATTGCTCGGAGAACTACTTTCATTTTCTCCTCTCACTTTTTCAACTCAATTTCGAGTTGTGAGTCTTTTGATTGTAGTATCGTAGGTCAGGGTAGTGAAGTACCGTTTATCTACCCCTTTGTCACCTTTGTCACAGTCTGAAATAGAAAAACCCGAGGTTTTAGTGACGTCTACCACTGACGTCGGTACTTTAATTTTCTGCGTATGAGGAACCTTCCTTTCAATACTGGTTGGATCTCTCGTATAATTTTTCGTCTCTGTAATGAAACCGTTGTTTCCAGGTAGATCAGTTTCGATACTAAAAAGGTTATCAGTGTATACCTACACTCTCAACCTGATATTTCTTTCGACTCGCGGCTTCTTAACTACGAAAAGTTGACACCACAACCTGTTCTGAGAAATCTCAGGGAACCTTTCGTTCCTCTAGGTTGGTCAGGTAGGATTTCCTCTAGTCAGGACCCACAAGTGACCTTCCTGACTACTTCGACTTTGAGGTTATGAAACCGGTAGACTACGTTTTTTGATTGAGTAAACTTTTCTGGCACTACGACTCTTTCTAACTTCCGCTCATTTCCCTGTTGTCTCCTACTCTACCAACCTACCGTAGTGACTGAGTTACCCGTACTCAAACTCATTTGAGGTCCTCGACCACTACCTGTCCCTCCGGACCACACGCCGTCAGGTACACCAGCGTTTCTCAACCTGTACTGACTCGCTGACTTAACTTGACTTTGTAATTGTAATCAAAGAGAGTCTTCAAAAGGTATCCAACCGGTTGGGGTTGGATATGTCCCAGGAGGTGTGATATTAGTAGATAGTGTGGTAAATGAAGGACAAGTATCGTGTTAAGTCAATATGTACGTAAACATACTGACAAGTTATAGAGAAGGATCTTACTTGGGAGAGGAGGGAAACACGACAATATGAGGGATCGTGGATCATGTCACGAGACAGGTCTCTTCTCGGATCATTTATGAACGACTTACTTACTTGTTGAACTTAAGTATAAGTTTTTTTATAAATGGATTACTTTAGATTGTCACTATTCAAATGACTTTTAAGTTCGACTTGTCTCACTCATAGGTAGTGAACTATTCAATATTTTGGTCTGTCTAAAGGAAGACATTTTCCAAAAAGGTAGACATGTGACATAACTTTTAAAAACCACGGAAGACGAAGATAATACCCGTTTGTCGTAGGTCCAACGAGTCACTAGACATTTATTTTCATTTCATTCATGACTTCTTCCATAGTTATATCTGAAAGTTTACTTATGGTTATAAGATAAATTGACTTCACCATGTTTTCGTATGATATCACTCTATAATTATTGTTCGGTGTTGTGTTCCTATTGACTGTTGAAGTGAACTCTTTTTAAGTGATCGTATCTATTAATTCTTTATTATTGTGTATCCAGTCTTAATACATTGTTTGTCGTAATGTTACTTTTACAGATACGCCAAATTGTTGGTTTTTTTTTGTTTTGTTTTGTCAGGACACCGGGAGTTATGATTGATCGTCGTCCAAAAATTTCGATCCTCTTAAATTTCTTTTTTTTTTCGTTTTGTCCAAATAGAAAGGGAGAGTAAGAGATGGTAATGAGTTTAGTTCAAGACCACCATTTCGAGTCTGTTGACTTAACCCAAAACCAAACACAAAAATCCAAAAATCTTAATCCACTAAGATTACGTATGGATACCCGAAGAGACCACCGAGTCGTCATTTCTTAGGTGGATGTTACTCCCTCGACGTCCTCTGCACCCAAACTAGAGATCTAGTCCTTCTACGGGACCTCTTCCCGTACCGCTGGGTGAAGTCATAAGAACGGACCTCTTAGGGTCCCTGTCCCCTCTTCCCGTCCGTTGTCAGGTATCCCAGCGTTTCTCAGTCTGTGTTGACTTCGCTGATTTATATCGTGTCGTTGTGTTACGTGTGTAGATGACAATCCTTAAAGACGGTCCAGTCCGGGCCCATTATAGGGTGAGTCACGTAAGATTGAGTATTTTCTTTGACCTAGTCAAAAGAGTCAGAAGAGGTTATGTTAGAAATAATACAAGGGACAGAGAAAACTTACTAAACAGGGTGAATTTAGACAGTGTGGAAAGTGACAAAAACGATTTCTTCTTTTTTCCTACACCCTCTTTAAATATTCGGTAGTCTTCTCAGTTGTCATCTTTGTGATTCCTTCGTGACAGGTAAATTCCGTATTTATTATTTGGTAACTAACAGAATGGAACTTTAAAAGACGTCCTCCTTAAAGATTCAATCGTGAAAAGTCAAGGTTTGGTGAGAATAATTTTTGACTGGTCTGGTGCTTGTTTGTTAGTAGAAAGGTTTAAAACATTCTTCTGTGTCTATACCGAAGTAATAATGTCTGGAGGTATTCTAGACTTACATACACAAGTCATCAAAGAAGGTTGTTTCTTCTTCGATTTCTCTAAAGTAACCGTTGACTCCGACCTCACCGAACTCCTCCCACTTTTTGAAGGTACAACAATAGTCGTTTGTTTCTCCCACATCTGTCGGACGTTAAACTCTAAAAGAGTTGGTTCCCGTCAAGACAGTCGCTGAGTCTTAGGTTTTCAAGACTTGACTCTCTTTTAAAGAAATTAAGAAACAGAGGAGATAGGACGTTTAATAGGTTTGTTATTAGAAGAAGTATTCAGTGTAAACTACTTCTTGATTTCCTTCTTGCCTAATATAAAACTAGTCACCAACAAAGGAGTGAAAACCAAAGAAACTAAAAACTAAAGGAAGATTTGAACACTCTTTACCATAGACGAAAAGGTTCGACGTTTCTATTTTGTATTATTATGTTTTTCTTTGGTAAGATGATGCAGTACTCAGTTTGAAAAAAATTTAGTAAAGTTTACTTGTTACATGATTGATCGATTCCAAGATGGATAATCTCTACCTATTTTACAATTCGGGATTTTAAGACTGTCGACGTATTGAGACTTGATAATCCGATTTAGATGAAGAGTAATTTTTGTGTATTTTAGTCTTTTTCTTTATTCCAGTTCTTCAGTTGTTACTTGTTGAGATTTAGAATAATCTGAAGTCTTACGATCTCATGTCTTAACGTGTTTAATTTTTGTCACTCTTTTAATCGTTAAAAAACAAATGTCTCAACAGGATATCTTCGATTTTATGGGAATTTGTATCCCTACCGAGTTTGAAACCAAGTCATTAGATATTATCAGGATAAAAATACTGGACACTCAGTTATTTGTCCCTTCTTTTTGACTGAAATGGAATTATTAGTTGATCGTGACCGATTGATCTTGAGTGTCTTCCTTTCTTAAGACTTTCATTGATCACTTTATACAATGTCTGAGTCCCCTACCCTTGTCGTTTAAACGATAAGAACTCGATTCGGAGGGTTCCTTTACCGACGCTTAAGTACGTTCTTCTCACTACCGAGTTCGCGGGAGAACGAAGTGTTTCTCTACTGACCTACCGTAGTGGTTACGTTACCTGTATTTAAACCCGTTTGAAACGCTCTACCACTCCCTGTCTCTCCGGATCTTACGATATCAGGTACCCCAACGTTTCTCAGTCTGTGTTGACTCGTTGACTTGTAATAATGTACATAATAATTTTTTATTATGTACGATTAAACGAAGGGAGGAAAGACGTACTACGGTAGACTCAATATTGTATCAAGGAGTGTATTAAGTCCCGGGGGGCTTTGTTCCTTTATGTGAGAAAAATGTGAGAAAAAAAGGTTGATTAGATCACTGTCGATTCTTTTTTCTTTTCACACTCCCCATTACGTCTTTCCTAAATTGGATTGAATTTGTCTTTTTGTGGGATGAATTTAAAGAATAAAGCTCGGGTGGTTTATTTTTCCTTTTCAGATTAATTAAATAGTGGGACTTACAAGAAGACTCTTTATGAGACTTTCGATACGTGAAACAACTCTTCCATCTTTAGGAAGTTGTGGTCCTTTTTCCGAGTGGTTAGTCCCGAAGTATTCGGAACCTCGTGGGACTGGGACTACAAGAGACTGGTGACTCTTGAACGGGATAATCACTGTCTAGTAAGTTACCTTTGAAGTGGTGTCGGACGACCTTGTCGAGTGCCTGAGTTCTAGTCACTGAGACGACGACTTGATATGTACGACTCTCTTGTAATTCCATGTAATTAATGGATAATTATGAAAATCCTACTTAAGTTAAGTGAAAAATACTAATAGTTCAGACTGTTTTTATTAGAGACCTTTTCTTTCTCTATGTCCGTTTCTTACATCGGATCTCTGAACTGATCACAACTGTCTCTACCTCCCTTTTAAGGTGGTTCCCTCTACTTCCTACTTTTTTTGACACTATATTTTGACTTCTTTTATATCGAGATTAGTATTAAAACGTGATCCACCCTAGTAGACGGGTGGTTTACCTTTTAATGTATACCTTATGTGTCAGTTTTTATCGTGGACAGGAAGTGAGGTGTCAAATAAGAAAATGATTCTCTTATTATATAGTAGTATTTTTCAAAATATTTAGTAGTATTAGTTTTAAAGACTTATATTAATAGTGAAAACACATTAAGGAAAGTTTGAGTTATGCGAAAATTGTCAATGTTCGTTATATTTTTTAATTATAAGATCCCAAAAAACGAACTATATACATTCATAAAAAATTAAAATGTTACATCATAAATAGTAAAAATTACTGTTTCAGTATAAGTCACGATTATATTAAATACATGGGTAAGAGAATTCTGTAGATTTAACTAAGGATAAAAAGTGATAATTTTTTTTGATAAAATTCTTCATGAAAAAGGTATCTGTGTAGTTATAACAACTTGATAAAGGTAAAAATTAAAGGTAGTTCAGGGGAAAGGTCACTCTGGACAGGAAAGGTGGTTACCCCCACTATTATGTGTACCAGTATAAACGTTGAATTAGACCTGAGACTGGGAAAGTGACTGATTTCTCTTGTGGACTGATTTCGACTTGGTCATTCTAAAAGAGGAAGTCCTTATATTTTCCATACAGTGACTACCGAGACCTCGACGCCCTCGGTAAGGGTGTTACACATATCTAATTGTCAGTACTCGAAAACATCTCGGTCAAAAAAACAAGTTTTGTCCCCTGTATTCTAAGAGTCTCCTTATATTGACTGATGAATGGTTTAACTAACATGAAAGACTAGGATCGGGTTGTTTGTTACTACTACGGTCGTCGACGAAAAGAAAGAGGAGAAATCTAACGTATTCCTGAACTCTGCCTAGGAAAAAACGATGTCAAACTAGATGTAAGAGGTAGTAATATGAGAGGACTCCTTGACCGCCTCGAAGACAAAGTAGTGGTCAAAACGAAAGGAAAAACCCTTCTATCGGGAGAAAGGGGGTGTCAAAGAAATATGGAAGGTCGAAGTTCGGTGAACAGGATTCCTCTAACTATTACTTTAGTTCAGTCAAATTTATTGACGATTTGTCAATGGAAGTGCTCCGTAAAAAATTTTTTGTGTAGAAACAACAATAGAAAATCTTTATCGAAAGTCTAATATAAGATATACGGTCTTTATTTTAACTCTAGACGTCAAAAATAAAATCAATTTCGGTCGGAAGGGGTTAGGAGGTCGGTTTTATAAATTACGTTGTCTTGAGTTCCGAATTAAATTTTAAAGTCTAGTAAATTAAAAGTAAATTAACAAACTCATTCTACAGGTTTTTGTCTTTATGATATTTAGTCAAGGAAAGTTACATACCTGAAAAGTTTTAATAGGAATAAAGACTACCCAATCTCTAGTCTTTACTGTATCAAAGTATCGATATTAGTGAATTACTTCCTTAATTGTGAGATATTTAAGTGATGTATTTTAGGACACCTTTCGTTTTTTTTTTTTTTTAAAGTAAGTTTAGATGAGGATACACATTTAAATGGAAATTAGGTTTTCCAAAAGAATTACACTTGTGTTAGATGTAAAAGTGGATAATAACGACAACAAATCAGTGATTCAGCACAGGTCGAGAAAATTCTGGGCCACCTGACATCGGGTGGGTCGAGGAGATAGGTTCCCTAAAGAGTCCATTCTTGTTACCTCACCAACGGTAAAGGAAGAGGTCCCAAGAAGGACTGGGTGTCTAACTTGGGTGTAAGGACGTAACCGTCCGTCTAAGAAATGGTGACTTGGTGGTCTTTTCGGGGTAGTTGATGATATTACATGTGATTATTTTTACTTACTCCAAACTAGATATTTTCTTTTTTCATAATTACTATGAAAACCTTTTTCGTACTTACAATCCTCAACTATGGACTTCACTTCTTCTTATTTCGTCACTAATCCTAATTCTGAGTAGATGACAACAGGGTTTTCGATGTCGACGTACAGTATGTATTCACGTCCGAGTTTGTTGGTTTCTGACGGAGATAACAAAAGTAAATTCTTGGTACACAGGAACCGTGACTGAGTACATTCATAGAGACGGTACTAGATTTTGACGTAAAAATTTTAAACACGATGTTCTATCTGTCTAGTACTTTACTGAGATTTTATTCTAAAGTCTTTATAGACATGACTAACAATAAGATGAAGTACTAAACAACCTTAGTGCCAGTCAAACTAAAAGACATTATGCGGTCTTTGTTTTTTTCTAGTAATATGAAGTGTGACTCACCTTTTGATTACGATAATTCATGGTTAACAGATTTTCTTTCAGATTACCATTATTTCTTGCGGGATGTCCTTTAGTCAGGTAAGTTGTTTAAAATAACAATTTACAAGGTAATATTTATGGAAGTGAAGAGAGAAAGTCCATAGTTTCTCAAAAGAATTTTCAATTTTCTGTTTGTTTTAGGACAATAAATAGATAGTTTGGAAAGACTTCTTTTGACCAACTAGAACACACTCGTCTATTTTTTCAGTAGTGCCCTCGGTGATTTTACTGGGATCGTAGAGATCCTACGAGTTGTCGTTGTTGTTCCCTAAGTACTTAAGGGGTCTTCTTACTGTCACAAAGACGTTGGAACAAATGGTTTTATATAGGAAATTAATAATTCCCTATCAATTTTTTTTTTTTTCTCGTTGAGAGGTTTACTAAGTTTATAATCAAATTATTTTTTTTTCTTTTCATTCACATCATCTAGGACCCTACAAGGTAGGTCTAGGGGGAAGTTACTTCCTCAGTGACCACGTCGACGACCCTCACATCTTGGGAATCCCTAAACGGAGTCAACGTCTCAGTGTACTCAACGTCTTGTACGGGAAAAGGGTCCGGTGGGTGTAGGTTATTAATTCCTTGTCTGTATATCTCAGGACCGGTGGGTAAAGTGGGTTGAGTCCTGTCGAGACTACCCGGTAAGATCGAGGTCTCGAAGGTTCCCTCAACCGTCTGTGACAACAATCGTTGTTGTTGTAACTAACGTCTGAAGAAGACGGGTTGGGAGAAGAAAAGGGAGGGAAGGTGTCAACTACTACGGTTCCTGAGAGGAATTATAAAACGTAATTTAAGGTAGAGGTTTGTGTGAAGGGTCACTTAAGTTGAGTGTTATTGGTCGTTTTTACTCTTTCTCTTCCTTCTACCTCGGACGTAACAACAGCAACTCATCGATTCAACACAGGTTGAGAAACACCGGGGTACTTGACGTCGTACGATCCGAAAGGACACGAAGTAATAGAAGACGTCACACTAGTTTGAGTACAGGTAACCCAGTGACTACGGTAGGTTGATAGAGTAGGAGACATTGTCCGTGTGTGCAGATAGTCAAGTCAAGTCAAGTCAGCGAGTCAACACAGACTGAGAAACGCTGGGGTACTTAGTGTCGTGCGGTCCGGAGGGACAGGCAGTGGTTGAGGGTCTCAAGTGAGTTTGAGCACAGGTAGCCAGCCACTACGGTAGGTCGGTAGAGTAGGAGACAGTAGGGGAAGAGGAGGACGGGGGTTAGGGAGGGTCGTAGTCTCAGAAAAGGTAACTCAGTTGAGAAGTGTATTCCACCGGTTTCATAACCTCAAAGTCGAAATCGTAGTAAGGAAGGTTTCTTGTGAGTCCCGACTAGAGGAAATCTTACCTGACCGACCTAGAGGAACGTCAGGTTCCCTGGGAGTTCTCAGAAGAGGTTGTGGTGTCAAGTTTTCGTAGTTAAGAAGACGTGAGTCGAAAGAAGTGTCAGGTTAAGAGTGTAGGTATGTACTGGTGACCTTTTTGGTATCGGAACTGATCTGCCTGGAAACGATCGTTTCATTACAGAGACGAAAAATTATACGATAGATCCAACCAGCATTGATAGGAAGGTTCCCCATTCGCAGAAAATTAAAGTACCGACGTTAGTGGTAGACGTCACTAAAACCTCGGGTTTTTCTATTTCAGACTGTGACAAAGGTGACAAAGGGGTAGATAAAGGGTACTTCACTACCCTGGTCTACGGTACTAGAAGTAAAAGACTTACAACTCGAAATTCGGTTGAAAAAGTGAGAGGAGAAAGTGAAAGTAAATCTCCGAAAAATCGAGGAGAAGTGAAAGACGGTATTCCCACCACAGTAGACGTATAGATTCTAGTAACTATAAAAAGGGCCGTCAGAACTAAGGTTGAACACGAAGAAGGTCGGGTCGTAAAGAGTACTACATGAGACGTATATTCAATTTATTCGTCCCACTGTTATATGTCGGAACTGCATGAGGAAAAGGATAAACCTTAGTCAGACAACAAGGTACAAGTCAAGATTCACAACGAAGGACTGGACCTATGTCTAGAGAGTTCTCCTTCCAGTCCACCAGACCATAAGGGTAGAGAAAGTCTTAAGAGGTGTCAAATAACACTGGGTGTGTCAGTTTCCGAAACCGTATCAGTTATTTCGTCTTTATCTACAAAAAGATCTTGAGAGAACGTAAAAGCTACTAGGTCGTCTACAACCGTTAAACTAGAAACCAAAAGATTTTGGTCGAACTTGTAGTCCTTCAAGTACCAAGTGCATAACGACTTCGGACCGAACCTGTTAAAACTCGTAATGAAATGATCGCACACTCTATTGACGTTAGCACACCATCAAACTCGTAAGAAACCGTAACGGAAAGAAACCCTAACCTTACTTTTGACTGGAAAAGGTCAGGACACCGGTGACGACTCAAAAGGTTTAAACGACTGTATAACTCACGTTGTGAAAGTGTCGTAGTAGAAAGTCCTAAACTTTGTCGAGTTGACCTTATGGGAGTGGAGGTGATCGAAACAAGCATCACTACGAAGGATTCCGGGTGAACTGAAGTGTAAGGTTCTACAGACCGAGATCCACTCACTAGTGTGGTAGCACTAATAGACCCAGCACTTCTAGAAAAAACATGACAAGAAGACACATAAGAACGGTGGAGAAGAATTATAGAAGACGAAGACAATCCAGGTATGGTAAAGACAGGAAATAGCTCGGGTAGAAACGTACTTTACAAGGGAACCATAGAGATTAAAAGAACTTCTCTATAGATCAGAAAGGGTAAGACAACAAAAGGAGATAAAGAAACGTGACTAGTGACTCCTTCCGAAAGAATAGAGAGGAACGATAAGAAACCCTGAGACGTAAGTCTACGAATATAGAAAGGAAAAGAGGAAACGAAAAGCGGAGAGAAGAAAAGTGTCGATAAACAATCCGGAGGGGTCTGTCGGTAAAACGAAAAAACGTAAAGAAAAGGTACCCCTACCAGAACTAGGGACAGAGGACATGTTACAGTGCTTGGAGACAGGAATCAAGTAGTCCGTGAGATAGCTAGTCTAGTTCAGGGAATTTAGATAAATAATAAATGTGATATATTAGTATTCCCTAAACTAAATCCAGTATGGACTTACTAGATCACCAAAAGGGATGAAAGAAGTTAAATTCAGACTTAAACCGTTATTCCTCAAGTACTAGACTCGGTGTCTTTAAAAGTGATAGTGTGTAATGTATATCTTTCAGATTTATCCTTCATATACTCTCGTCGTGTTTCGGTAAAGTGTGTATTTTATACGAAGAAAGACTGTACTTTGTAACATTTTTTTAAAATTTGTACTCAGTAGAAACGGACCTGAAACTGTTATTATTACAATTATATTATGTACCATATGGAAACACGATAAAAATTAGTCCGGTACGTTTGTGTCTACATTTAATACCGGTTTGTTAGAAGTTTTGACGACGGACGGTCCGAGGAGACAGGTACCTTAAGAGGTCCGTTCTTATGGCCTCACCCATCGACAACGGAAGAAGTCCACTAGAAGAGTTGGGTCCCTAGTTTAGGTCCAGAGAGTGTGACGTCGACCTAGGAAATGTTAGACTCGGTGGTCACTTCGGGTTACTTCGTTAGAAGTCTTCCCCGAAGGGACCATGGAGTCGACCATTTCTTAGGCGGACGTTACGTCCTCTGGGACCAAACTAAGGACCCAGTCTTTCTAGGCGTCTTCTTCCTTATCCGATGGGTGATCTCATAAGAACCCGAAGGGACCACCGATCGACCATTACTTATACGGACGTTACACCTTCTGGACCCAAGCTAGGAACCAAACCCTTCTAGGGGACCTCTTCCCTTTCCGATGGGTGAGGTCATAAGACCGGACCTCTTAAGGTACCTGACATATCAAGTACCCCAGTTTTTCTCGACCTGTGTTGACTCACTGAAAGTGAGTGAGTGAGTTGTAAGTTTCTAACCCTTATATGAAACTCGAGGTCTTTAAGGGTAAGCTCGATCCCACGACGAAATGTTATCCTGAATTCCATTCTTTAAGATTTAACCGAACGATATGAAATAAGACCAAGTCTGCCATTTCGCAGACGGATGTTACGCCCTCTGGACTCAAGTTAGGGACCCAGCCCTTCTAGAGTACCTCTTCCTTTACCGTTGGGTGAGGTCATAAGAACGGACCTTTTAGGGTACCTGTCACCTTGGACCATCCGATGTCAGGTACCCCAGCGTTTCTCAGTCTGTGTTGACTCGTTGAAGTGAAAGTGAAGTGAAATAAGAGTCGAACGGTCTCTGACTTTTTCTTGGTAGTAGAGGAGAGATTTCGACTACGTGGAACGGTTAATGGTGTGTCCAAGGATTAGACTTTATTACACACTCGACACCAGGAAAAATCTATCTTTAAAATTTAAGTAGGGAGTGTGACGTAAAGTACTATTATACCGTATACATATTGAGGAATCGTCGAAACGGTTTACAGAAAAGAGACTCACACCATGTACATGTGGATTACCTAAGTGTTCCAGGACAGTTCAGGGGGTCTCGGATCAAGGTTATGATTTTTTCGTCTACGGTAGTAGACAACAAGTCATTTTCCCTGATGCAAAGGAGGGACCTAACCCTCCCAAACCCAAAGACAAAGAGGAACGGAACGGAGAGATAAGGGACAGATTCCATGAATTTACGATAGTGGTGGTGGTGGTAATATACAAGTACCTGGCATAGACGTGGGGTACGAACATTACGACTGTAATTTACAGACCCTTTCTTTTCCCACAGTTGTCTCGTGCCCTTTTTTACCGATCCTTTCTCCAAAACTTGCATACGGTAAAGTGAGTCGCATAGTCAGATACAAAGAGTATAAGACAGTAAGAAGACTATTTAGGAAAAATATTGGTAGAGTGCCTTCCGACTGTTTATGTTTCTACTTGTATTTTATTCCAGTGACTCAGTCAAGTTTACAGTAGCAAGTATACTCTAAAATAGTAAATAAAGTTGTTACGACGGTAATATGTTTTATAAAGACTTAAGAAAATCTTCTTCGAGGAAGTGTTTGTTCTTACGATAAAAGTAATAAAATACAGTGTAACCATATGACTAGTCAATAGGTCTAACTGATGATGAAAATACATCATTTAAGTCGAAAATCAATTATTGTTATGACTGTCGTTACTGTTAATAATTAATATAATCGATGGTAAATAGTTAGTGAATAATACATGACCCAACATGTTCCGTGAAACGTATGTAATAGAGTAAAATAATTGAACTAGTGTTAAAGATTAAATAAGTATAAAGTTTTTATTTTTAATGGATTTTCCTACCTCTAGACCAAGGTACAAATCTACAAATCTGTTTATATAGTGGTTTAAAGTTCCACCGACATTTCTCCGAGACTTTCGTAAGACTTGTTTTATATGTCGAAAGAGTTCATTTCAGACAGTGGACTAAAATGCAAGTAGATACATAAACGGTTAAAGGTTACTCTACCAAAATTCTTCATCTAATACTCCTTACACCTTACTATACAACTTATGAGTGGACCCATACATTCAAGACTATATGATGAAATTTTTACACACACACGTATGTGTTATATATCATTATTGTGTGTGTTTCATACATATGAAAGATATGACAGAACCTTCGTTCGAGAGAATTTCATATTACTGTTCGACATGTGATAGTCATGAAACTTTCGTTATTTATCTTTGTTGTTGGGTACGTCTTAAATCGAAAGTCCTTAGGAAGTTGTAAATTTCTGTAAATTTGTGCGGGTACAAGAGTTAAAATTATTCTTTCCCTGAATGAGAAAATCAGGTCAGAGACATGATAAGGGTCTATGTAGACTTGGTTCTCTTTACGGTCGTCCTCTGACAGCAGGTCACTTCGGTCTACTTCTTTTTCTCTCAGGTATACCAAGTTTTAACTCTTGATCTTAAAATTTTGTTTTTGTCTCCAAGTATAAATTTTGTTTCGTTTTTAATACTTTTTTTTTTTCGTTTTTAATAGTTTCCGTGGTAAATTATGACTTTATTTTATTGTTATGATCCTAAGTCACTGTTAAAAATTTGACCTTTTCCGAACCCTTTATTAGATTAGTTTATAAATATCATTATTATTATTGTTTCGTCGATAATAAATAACTTAGAGATGATGACAAAAGTGTATTAATTAAATAGTTTCTGTTTGTCGGAAAGTAAAAAAATGGAGGGAAGTTTCGTTTTTTTTTAAGTTGGTCCTTTGTGTTGACTATTCAGTCCAGATGACTTTTCAACGAGAAGAGTACGTTTTTACAAATTACTTGATACTTACTTCTAGAGTGACACAAAAACAAAGTGTTTTACGAGAATCCGTGTAAGGACATGGTTGACCAGACTACCCTGGGAGTTACATTTTAGAGGGAATGACTGTTTCTTGTTCCAAATGGGTCCAAGTCTAAAGAAACTCAGACATATGGGTTTACTAAGTAGGTCTCGGTGTTTTACGTATAACACTAACACCATCTCGTGTATAACTATAGGTGAGAGGAGAAGAAATATTCAAGATCTTGGAAGGTAAGAATTGATCCATTTGTCGGTGGGTCTTTTCTCTATTGTAAAGGTCTGAGAAGATAGTACACTGACTTAAGACTGGTTACTTTAATATACGTGTAAAACACGTGTTGAAGACCTTCCTTAGGAGGACCTTCTTTTTTTTGAAGGAGAGAAGGAAGGAGAAAATACAAGTATTTCGGTAGTAGTTATGATCCGACGGATGAAGGTCTAAAGAAATTACCCTTTTTCGTTATGGGACACGGAACGTATTCCGGGGCAAAAGATTATACGATAAATTGATTTAAATTAAGATTTACCGTGTAATAGAGAAACCTAACTGATAAATGTTATGTTTCACTTCAACGAGTCAACACAGACTGAGACGCTAGGTACCAGACATCTGACGGTTCGAGGAGGTAGGTAGCCTAAAAGGTCCGTTCTTATGGTGTCACCAAACGGTAATTTCTGAAAGAATTTATTATTTTTCATAGAGTCTTTTATTTTACATTTGAAGACGTTAATAATAGGAGAAAATGTTTACTCCTTTGACATCAGTTCTCGGATGTTACTTCTGTGGGTTCTCATGGTTCTGTTCTTTACCTTCTCCGTCTGTTGTAGTCTATGAGACCAAGGTCTTGACCAAGTATAATGTGTGACAGAGGAAGTTTCCTTGTGGTGGATTAGATTTCAGATGATTTATTTAGTCGGACAAACAATCGATTTACTTTCTATATCTTCTCTTGATGAAGAGTCATCTTTTTTTATTACCCGAGTAATCATTATTGGTCAAGAACTACATCCAACCCACAATTTATCTAACACTTTATCTTGAAAGAAAACAGACATTTCACTTGTAGTCGTCAAAGGTTCTATTGGTTCTTATTCGACTGAAGTGTCTTAGATGTTTAGAAAAATATGGGTGTTGGTCCGAAAGTCTCTGTGTCTATGTTTTCTATATCCTCATTCTGAGTTTTTAGACATAGTAAAAAAGTCTTGAGACACTAAGACTAAGAATTAGTACAAACCTTTGGTGAACAGATTCGGTAAGATTCCAGGAAAAGTCGATCTTATAGGAGAGTAAAATTCGAAAGTTTAGTAAACCAAATTGGAAGATAGGGTATAACCGGAGAAAATTTATCGTAGACACTGTCAGTCGGTAGGTCGGAGACGTTACTGTGAAGTCATTGTCTAGAGTTCTTTACAAAGTTCTCAAATTCTGTTTCTCGTGTAGTTCTATTCTTCAAATTCGTTTCTGGTCTTTCTTAAGTTTTAATCTCCATCTTTTCTGATCTGTACTTTCTCCTGTTATAGACCTCCTATGAGTCTATTTTAAGACTAACACTATGTCTTCTTAATTTCTGACAGTAGATTCTTTCCGACTCTTTCCGAATTGTAACTCTTATTGTAAATTTGATGTAATAAAAGTGATGCACTTTTAAAGAGTTCTAAGAATGTCTCTATTTACTGATCTCTCTGTTTTTAACCTCTCTCAATTGATCTACTTATACACGTTTGACTCCTCGTCCTTCTCTTATTACGATATGTCTCTCAGTCCTCTTCTGTCTTCTACCGACTAGACTTTCAATTGCCTATACATCTTCAATTGGTCTACTTCCCGTTAAGTATGTCTTCTGTTTCGTACTCGGTCTTCGTCTCTCTCAGGAACCCTCAACCCTCGATGTTTCTCTTTAGGTCCACTCTTTATTTTTATATTTGATAGGACCCGTATTCATTAAGTCATAAATTGAACAAACATAGGAAGTGTTGAAATCTCCGGAACTGATATACGTGTAAAGAAGAAATAGATTAGAACATGACGTCAAGAAAATATGGAACTAGTAAACCGATATGAAGAGACTGATGGGGGTTGAGAATAATTAAAATAAAAAACTCTCTGGTTGTCAGAGTTGAACTACACCAAAAGTTTTTAGGAATTCAAACATCTGTCCTCAACGACGACGACGACAAGTCAATAATTCACCACAGGTTGAGAAACACTGGGGTGCCTGACGTACGTCGTGTGTCCGAAGGAACAGGAGGTGATAGAGGACCTCAAACGAGTTTGAGAACTCAGCCGCTACGAGAGATTGGTCGGGTAGAAGAGGACGGGGGAAGAGGAAATTAGCAGTTAGAAAAGGTCGTGGCCTCAGAAAAGGTCACTGAGTCGAAAAGTGTGGTCTACTAGTTTCATAACCTCGAAGTCGTAGTCGGGAAGGTTACTTATAAGTCCCATCTTAAGGAAGTCCTAACTGACCAAACTAGAGGAACGACAGGTCCCCTGAGAGTTCTCAGAAGAGGTCGTGTTAAGTTTTGGTAGTTAAGAAGTCACGAGTCGAAAGAAATTCCAGGTTGCGAATGTAGACATGTCCTGATGACCTTTTTGGTATCGAAACTGATGTACCTGGAAACAACCGTTTCACTATAGAGACGAAAAAGTATACAGTAGATCCAAATAGTATCGAAAGGAAGGTTCCTCGTTCATAGAAAATTAAAGTACCGACGTCAGTGACAGGTGTCACTAAGACCTCAAGTTCTTTTATTTTAGTGACGAAGGTGAAAAAAGGGGTAGATAAACGATACTTCACTATCCTGACCTACGGTAATAGAAAAAAAAAAATTGTCTTATTAGGTGTGACTAAGAAGTTACAAAGAGAACCCATATTTGACCATCATTCAAACAAGGAGTGATAGGGTGGATAAAAACGGTCAAGAATCATAGAATGTTATAAAAGGACTTTAAACAACAATTGTACGAACCGTAAAAAGATGGGGTCTCTCACTTCATGACATAGGGAGTATTTTCACTGTAAATTGATATTTAATAAATATTTTTAAAGTTTGTTCTAGTCATAGTCTTGGTTAACTGTGAACTTTCTAAGGTCTTAATTGTTGAAAAATCCGACTTTTATGGATAAAAAGTGGTCGAAAAATGAAGGACAGTAACGGTAGTTTAGTAATTCTATGTACTAAAATATTGAATGGAAGTTCATGAATGATTTCGTGAATGATACAGGACAGAACATTGACTAAGGGAAAGGTACTACCTTGTCTGTCCGATCCGAGTACTTTAAAGTTAAGATGGAATCCCTTGAACATTCTTTATCTAAACCTTCCTCTCTCCTTCTCGGATTAAACTGTCAAATTGAGGTAAATATTGTTACTTAGATACTAATTTTCACAATGAACCGTTTAATTATATGATCGAACTCCTCAAAGTCCCGATAATATAAACAGAGTCGGTGAATTGAATAAAATTCTTTCTTCAGTCCCTCACGGTCTTTAATCCGGGGAACAGGATGGAGGGGAAGGGATAAGATCGGAACTTAACGTCATTATTGTCGTTGACTACCCCTTAAGGACCACCAGGTCACCGATCCCGACGCACGAAGACGACGTCCCTCGTGTTTAAGTTAGGGATTACCTCTTGATACTAGGGGATACGGTATTCCGTGTCGGTCTTTTTTTTTCTCGTTGAATATTGGGGGTTTGTAAACTTTTATTCCTTTATACCGTTGACCTGGTACAGAGGGTGAGACCTTGAGACGTAAAAAGTGAGACATGGAACCTATAGTATTCTGTACGTGATCTCAGTCTCCAACCCATTAATATTAAATTTTAAAAATAAAGGGGGAGATATATAAGATAGTTATATACTCCCAATTTATTCTTCCTTTGACTAATAGGAAACTGCCTTTTAACTTGAAAGATGTGGTAATCCATAGTGACATGTTTTATTACATAATTTGATATTTCTCTCGACTCGTGACTTCTTAACTACGATAACTTGACACCACAACCTCTTCTGAGAACTCTCTGGGGACCTGACGTTCCTCTAGGTTGGTCAGGTAGGATTTCCTCTAGTCAGGACCCACAAGTAACCTTCCTGACTACAACTTCGACTTTAAGGTTATGAAACCGGTGGACTACGTTTCTCGACTGAGTGACTTTTTGTGAGACTACGACCCTCCCTAATCCCCGTCCTTCTCTTCCCCTGCTGTCTCTTGCTCTACCAACCTACCGTAGTGGTTGAGTTACCTGTACCCAAACCCATCTGAGGTCCTCAACCACTACCTATCCCTCCGGACCGCATGACACCAAGTACCCCAGTGTTTCTCAGCCTGTGCTGACTCGTTGACTTGACTTGACTTTGGAATTCTCTCTTTTATGAAGATGAAGACGTTTTTTTATGGTAGTTCAGCTAATATATCTACAAATATGAAAAACCAAAATAGCATCCTAGTGGGTAAATGAACTTGAATATACGGATCGTGTCTCGGACTTAATTATTCATGAGTTTTTTTAGTAATTTCTTACTTCTCTTCCGTTACCGTGGGGTGAGGTGGGGATGAGAACGGACCTTTTAGGGTACCTACCTCCGCGGACCATCCGACGTCAGGTACCCCAACGATTCTCAGCCTGTGCCGACTCCTTGAAGTGAAAGTGAAAAGTGAAAGTGCGTAACCTCTTCCTTTCCCGTTGGGTGAGGTCACAAGAACGGACCTTTTAGGGTCCCTGTCCCCTCCGACCACCCGACGGTAGATACCCCAACGTGTCTCAGCCTGTGCTGACTTCATTGAATCGTCGTCGTCGTCGTCTTGTTTTTTCCTGGAAAATCGTAATTTGAAAAATCATAATTGTAAGACTTAAGCATATATATGCAGTTACCAGAGGGAAATAAGTATAGGGTAGGTGGTAGTTTATAAAGATATTAGAGGAGAATTGATTTTAGTACTCTCTTCAGAAAGGGACTATAGGATGTAAAAATTTTATATTTCAATAATAAAGGAAAGAATCGATAATGATTTGAGTGACTAATCTATATGTTCTAACAAGTCTTACTTTTACTTTGAGTGATCAGGTATCATTGGTCATTGGTAAAAAAAAGACTTCGAAAAGACGTCCATACGAGTGTCCTTGTAGACAGTCGGGAAATCATGTCACTGGTTTTACTATTAAGATGGAAGTTCAAGAATTTTAATATCCTTATAGACTCCGTGAATACATGTACTTTGGATACTGAAAACCTTGGGGAGAAAAAAAAAAAAGACAAATGGGGTTTATTCCGGTCCCACTTGTTCAGTGTTCGTCTAAATTTCGCCCTATTATTTAGAAGAGTCAATATATGAATGTACTGATACTATAGTTGACGTACTTTTTTACTACAGGGATGTTACATTGAATAATATTTGAGTACTTTTTAATGGAAAAAGGACTCTTTCGAAAAGGAGGACGGCAACCACCACTCCAAACATTCCGCGACGGGGGACACAATCAAGAAGTCGGTGTTTTGGTAGGTCTTTTCTATTCCTTCGTAGATGGATTCATTTCGTTTTTAATCCTTAATTTTGTGGCTCGGATGTATCATCTGACGTGTTAGTATATTCATTAAAATCGGGTGTAAAGGATTTTTATTAAAAATTCACTTTTTATCTTGAAGTTAAGATTTAACGATGAGTTGAGAGATCGAAAAATTTTGTAGTTTAGGGAGTCGAGATTCTTAGATTGTTATATTCAGTAAACATGAATAATAATTAAGTGACGTGACGTCTTATGTAAAAACTCGTAGGTTATATAATTTCTTAGTACGACCTACGATTAATAAGTCTTTTCCCTTCTGTGTTCTGGACGGGAGTACTCTGAACATTGAATGATCTCCTCTTCTGTATATGTGATACGCGATATGACAGAAGTAATCAAAGGAGGACGACCCCCGATTTTTGTTCCACCACCGTTTCCGATCAAGGAAGACCTCCGAGGTCCTCTCTTGTCCAAGGAACAGAGAAATATCTCCGTAAGGAGCCGAATACCCATATAGTGAGGTTAGAGACGAAGATAACAATGAAACGGAAGAGGAGAGACTGGAGAACGGAGTGAAAATATTTCTGTGAAGTACTAATATAGTACGGATGAGTCTATTAGGTGCAATTAGAGGGGTAATGTTTTAAGAATTAGTTTGGATGTTTCAGGGAAAATCGTGTATTTCATTGTATACGTGTCCGAGACCCGAAGAGTCCGTCGTGATCACCATTTCTTGGGTAGACTCTTACCTCAACATTCCCTGTGCCCAAACTAGGGACCCAGTCCTTCTACGGGACCTCCTCCCGTACTGTTGGGTGAGGTCTTAAGAACGGACCTCTTAAGGTACCTGTCTCCTCGGACCACCCGATGTCAGGTACCGCAACGTCTCAGTCTGTGTTGACTTCACAGAATCGTGTGTGTGTGTATGCGTGTCCGAGGTCCCTAACTCTACGCTTATAGAACCCCTCCCGACAATAGGTCGGAGGGTGTGACTAAAGTGATAGAATAAGGAAAGTTGCCGTTGTCAAGTTGTCGTTGTCTTGACCTGTACCTTGTTGTCTGACCAAGGTTTATCCTTTTCCTCATGTAGTTCCGACATATAACAGTGGGACGAATAAATTGAATATACGTCTCATGTAGTACTCTTTGCGACCCGACCTTCTTCGTGTTCGACCTTAGTTCTGACGGCCCTTTTTATAGTTATTGGAGTCTATACGTCTACTGTGGTGGGAATACCGTCTTTCACTTTTTCTTGCTTTCTCAGAGAACTACTTTCACTTTCTCCTCTCACCTTTTCAACCAAATTTTGAGTTGTAAATCTTTTGATTCTAGTACCGTAGGTCAGAGTAGTGAAATACCGTTTATCTACCCCTTTGTCATCTTTGTTACCGACTGAAATAAAAAGACCCGAATTTTTAGTGACGTCTACCACTGACGTCGGTACTTTAAATTTCTACGAATGAGGAACCTTCCTTTCAATGCTGGTTGAATCTGTCGTATAATTTTTCGTCTCTGTAATGAAACGGTTGTTTCCAGACAGATCAATTCCGATGCCAAAAAGGTCACCAGTACATATCTACACTCAACCTGATATTTCTTTCGACTCGCGGCTTCTTAACTACGAAAACTTGACACCACAACCTCTTCTGAGAACTTTCAGGGAACCTAACGTTCCTCTAGGTGGTCAGGTTCCTCTAGTCGGGACCCACCAAGTAACCTTCCTGACTACAACTTCGACTTTGAGGTTATGAGACCGGTGGACTACACTTCTCGACTGAGTAACCTTTTCTGGGACTACGACCCTTTCTAACTCCCGTCCTCCTCTTTGCCTGTTGTCTCCTGCTCTACCGACCCACCGTAGTAGCTGAGTTACCTGTACCCAAACCCATCTGAGGTCCTCAACCACTACCTGTCCCTCCGGACCGCACGACGCCAAGTACCCCAGCGTTTCGCAGTCTGTGTTGACTTGTTGATTTGACTTGACTTGACTAAGGAAAGATGGATCTTTACAAAGAAGTGTTTAGACACCTTTTAATTGAATTAAAGTTGTTTCATGTTCTTATTTGTCCAATTTACTTTTCTTTATTTCTCTACTTTTTCCTTATTCTTCTTTTCCTCTTTTTCTCTTTTAATTCACTCTTTCCTTTTGTTCTATGTGTTCTCCTATGTCGTTATTGTTGGAGTCTTTGGTGTTTAGACGAAGAGGACTAAATCGATTCATATATGTTAGTCGAGTCTATTAAATCTTTACGTTCATTAAGAGTTTTTAAATTAACCGTAGAGTGTGAGACTTAAACCTTTTCAAAACAAAACTATTCTAAGAATTTATCTACTTCGATACAGTAGTAGGAAGAGAAAGTGACTATCTTTCTCTTCATCTCAATGATTGATCGAATTATCGTATACATAAGTATGTCAGAGTCCTTACAATTTGGTTCCGGAGACGGGTACTCCTCGATTACTTTTTTTAATTACTTGTTTCCAAGTTTTACTTATGTTCGGTACTTACACGAATCAGTGAAGTCAGTACGGGCTGAGAAACGTTGGGATAGGTGATATCGGTCCAAGTAGACAGGTACCCTAAGAAGTCAATTCTTATGCCCTTACTGTAAAGGAGGAGGTCCCCTAGAGGGAGCGGTCTCTAGTTTGGACGTAGAGGTAGACTTAGCATTAATCACCCTTACGGGTAGGAGAGGAGATCTGATACTGTAGATTGTATTTTTAGACTTTTTAGACTGAAAGAGGAGCTTCAAAAGTCTAAATGTGGTTAGACTCCCTTTTGAACTTCACTTTACATTGATTCACGAAACGGATTTTCCCCCTCCACGACTTTCGTCCATCCTCTTCCTTTCCACTCACTAGTCAAAGGTTTCATCATTTCTAAATCTACCATCTAAGTATTTTATTTTACCTCTTTTTGAAAAGAATGTAAGAGTTTCTCTCATTATTATTTTACTATATAATCTCTTCAAGCTTCCTCTATTTTAAAAATTAAAGAGTTTAATAATGTACAATTTTCTCTAACAGTGTCTTATATTTGAGGAAGGTGTCGTCAAGAGGTCTTGTCTACTCAGAAGGAATGATAAATCCTAGTGATGACTTGATCTCCTCTTCCCCCGTTGTCTCCTACTCTGCCAACCTACCGTAGTGAGTGAGTTATCTGTACTCAAACTCGTTTAAGTCCCTCTATTACTTCCTGTTCCTTCGGACCTCACGACGTCAAGTACCCCAGCGTCTCAGTCTGTGTTGAATCGCTGACTTGTTGTTGTTGACTTATCTTCGAGAGTTTACGAGAGAGTGTGATTGTACTCTTTTTACGGTTGGAAGTAGAATTCACGATGTCTTTAATGTAAGACCATGTAATAGCTATATAGAGTTTACGTTCTTAATAAGAAAAATTTGTGTTACGTTGGGAATTTTTCTGTCTTACGTCTACAGAATGGTGGTACAGAAGTGTTGAGAATAGTTCACCTTCATTCGAGAAGTAGTTAAAATGTAAGAGTACGTTCACAAAATTAAGTTTACGTACGACAGAGTTCGTTCATAGGTTTCTACACCATTTAAGGACCTAATTAGAGAGTTGATATAATCTTCTCACACGAACCCCACAATTGAACCAGTGTCGTCGATAATAGGTCCGAAAACAAAGACTTCTTTACCTCAGTAAGTATTCATTGAACATCTCGAACCAATATTGAAGGAGACCACAAAGGAATAAATTGTCTATCCTTATGAGGGGATTGTGGACATTCATTTTGTTTCATTACTTATATACGTTTGTAGTTCAATCTGTCGTTAATATAAGTCTTTAGATTTGTTTCACAGACGTCTCATTTAAATTAGATATGATTCGTATAAGAGACCTCTTCCGTTACCGTGGGGTGAGGTCATGAGAATGGACCTTTTAGGTACCTGACTCCTCGGACCATCCGAAGTCAGGTACTCCAGCGATTCTCAGCCTGTGCTGACTCGCTGAAGTGAAAGTGAAAAAGGAAAGTACGTGACCTCTTCCTTCACCGTTGGGTGAGGTCATAAGAACGGACCTCTTAGGGTCCCTACCCCTTCGGACTACCCGACGGCAGACACCCCAGCGTATCTCAGCCTGTGCTGACTTCACTGAATCGTCGTCGTCGTTCGTATAAGAGTGTCATGTTTTTAATAATTTTTATTTTAACGTATAAAATCCAGTTTTAATGTAGTACTTAACCCCTCTTCCTTTACCGTTGGGTGAGGTCATAAGAACGTACCTTATAAGGTACCTGTCTCCTCGGACCGTTCGATGTCAGGTATCCCAGTGTTTCTCAGTCTATACTGATTCGTTGACTTGTTGTTGTTGTACTTGACCTTCACTTATGTTTTTCCTGAAAGTGTAAAAATAATAATTGTTATATATTTCATAGTATAGAAATGTTCAATCGAAAGAAGACTTGAAGGTCAAATCTACAACCAAAAATGTTCGTGAAAGTGTAAGACAATGATAAAAGGTTATTGGTAAATTATTCACCAATGGTGTGTGATCGTACGCATTCTCGGTGGACTTTACAAAGTGTTTTTATGTCTAAAGACTGAGATGAGGGTCTATTAGACTAAATCATACAGACACCACCCCTAGATGTTATGTGTAAGACTTGTTTATGGTAGACTAAGACTATGTCTACTAGGTGTGTCTCTGAAACTCCTTGTTTCTAGATACAATGTGTCAGAGAAAAGATGTAGATTGAATAAGTCCAGAGTTATGGTAGTGGTTTTCTTAAATTAGTTGTAGATATCTTGTGTGGTGGGTTGATATTCGTCTTATGAAAAGCTCGTGGGTATCTTGTAAATTGTTCTGTCTGATATAGAATCCGGTATTTTATTTGGAGTTCTCTGAATTTTCTTGACTTTAGAATTCTCATAAAAGAGACTGTTGTTTGATTTTAGTCATTGTCCTTCCTGTTGTCCTTTAAAAGTTCTGTGAATTTCTGTTTTGTTGTGGGATAGAAAGGTAATTTATTTTCTCCTTTCTTGTGAGGGATTGTCAGATACTTCGGTCATACTGGAACTATGATTTTGGTTTATCTCATCCCTTTTTTTTGTTTTGTTTTTTTTTCCCCTTTTTTTTCTTGTAGGGGGTATTTGTCTTTACGTTTTTAAGAATTGTGTCAGAGTTCTTTAGATGTTTTTTTTTTAAGATCTAATTATTCACTTAAATCGTTGTGACATCTCATATTGTGGTTTTATGTCTTTATTTGGTGATTAGATACTTTTTCCTCCGTTCTGATTCTATCTCTTTCCTTGTCAGAGAAGTTATTCACCACGACCCTTTTGATCTGACGACGTACATTTTGTTATTCTGATATTGTAAAGGAGTGTAGTGTATGTTTTTATTTGAGTTTTACCTAATTACTAGATTAACATTCTGGACTTAGTATGTTGAGGATCTTTTCTTGTAAGAAATTGTATTTAACATTGTTATAAAAGAACCTAGACAGATGATTCCGTTTTTATTTGTTTACCCTGGATTAATTTGAATTTTCGAAAACGTGTGATTTCCTTTGGTAGTTGTTTTACTTTTCTGTTGGATGTCTTACCCTCTTTCATAAACGTTTGTTACTTTGGTTGTTCCTGAATTAAAGGTTTTATATGTTTGTTAGGTATGTTGAGTCATAGTTGTTCTGTTGAGTCACTTTTTTACTCGTCTTCTGGACTTATCTGTAAAAAGGTTTCTGTATTTCGACCGATTGTCCGTGTTCTTTTCTATGAGTTGTAGTGATTAATAATCTCTTTTCGTTTAGTTTTTGGAGTCACTCTATAATGGAGTGTGGACACTCTTACTGATAAGAGTTTTTCAGATGTTTTTTGTTTACGACCTCTCTTACACCTGTGTTCCCTTGGGAAGATGTACTGACCACCCTTAAATTTAACCACTTCGGTGATATCTTTTGTCATACCTACAAAGAAATTTTTTATGTTTTCTCGACGGTTATATTAGATCGTTGAATTGAGGACCCGTATATATAGGTCTCCTTTGGTATTAAGCTTTTCTATGTACGTAGGGTCACAAGTCACGTCGTGATAAATGTTATCAGTTCTATACCTTCGGTGGAATTACAGGTAGTTGTATGACTTTCCTATTTCTTCTATGTGTGTGTGTGTGTGTGTGTGTGTGTGTGTGTTACCTTATGATGAGTCGGTATTTTTTCTTATTTTATTACGATAAACTTCGTTGTACCTACCTTGATCTTTAATAGTATGATCCACTTGGTTCACTCTTTCTTTTTCTGTTTATGGTATACTATAGTGAACATACACCTTAGATTTTACACTGTTTTTGGTTAAATAGATTCTTTGTCTGAGTGTCTCTTTTGTTTGAATACCAATAGTTTCTCCCTTCCCCTATCCCCTCTATATTTAATCCTTAAACCCTAATCGGATATGTTTGATGATATATATTTTATCTATTTATTGTTACAGGATGACATATCGTGACCCTTGATATAAGTTTTAGAATATTATTTAGTATTACCTTTTCTTATACATACATATACATATTGACTTAGTGAAACGACATACGATCTTTAATTGTGTGTGACATTTAGTTGATATAAGTTATTTAATTTTTTTTTTTTTGGTCACCAATGGTCACCTTGCTCCCTCCCTTCCCCCCTCCTCGTTCAATCCGTATTCCCTAAGTCTCTATGTTTGACGAGACATATTTTATCTATTCGTTGTTCCTACATGACTTGTCATGTCCTTTAATCCGGGTATTAGAATATTATTGGAATTACCTTATATTAAACGTTATTTTTCTTAGTTATACGACATGTGAACTTTGATTATAATTATGACATTCAGTTGATATGAAGTTAATTTTTTTTCTTAAACTTCAAAGAGGATTTAAACATAGTGACAGTGTAGCGGTCTTGGGCTTGGTATTGGGATTGGGATTGGGATTGGACTTGATAGAATTTAGTCCCTGGTAGACATAGATTCATATTTAGATTGTTTTGTGCATGTCCTAAACATACGACATCTTTTTCTTTGTGAGATCTATATACTTGTATATGTTTACCAATGGTTTATGTCGTTAGTTAAATCCTTTTCTAATAGTTACGATTTTGGTGACTACTTTCTGTCGACTTCTTGTCTACAAGTGTGTCAGAGTGTCTTAGTGGAGTGTCTAATCAAGATTTAATCATTATTCTTTAACGTGGAAATGTTACCTCTCTTATGCTTCTAACGATAGAATTGGTTTCTTTAATTGTTCGTTAATTATTAACCTCCTTGACTATAATATATGTAGAACTATGCTACATCACCCTTCATGTATAACCGTTACAACATAAAAACGATTTTACAAATGGACTTGGTCTATATCAGGTTAAGTCTTACGACCTGAAGAATGTTCGGTTGTCATAAGTAGGTTTTTTTTATTGTTACAGTACTTTTGTTTGTTTGTTTTTTTTAATCCTAGTGACATTTTATTTCTCCGATTTTCTTTTTGATTTACGTTAAACACTTGGAACTGACCTATACCCCATTCCTCCTTATCTTTTTATCAGTATTCTCTGTAATAAAACCTGTTGACCTAATTATACTTATACATGAGAACGGACCTTTTAGGGTACCTGTCTCCTCGGACCATCCGACGTCAGGTACCCCAACGATTCTCAGTCTGTACTGACTCGTTGAGGTGAAATTGAAAAGACGTAACCTCTTCCTTTACCGTTGGGTGAGGTCACAAGAACGGACCTCTTAGGGTCCTTACCCCCTCGGACCACCCTCCGGCAGGTACCCCAGCGTGTCTCAGCCTGTGTTGACTTCGCTGAATCGTCGTCGTCGTCGTCTTACACTGAGAACCCTCTAAATATAACTTAAGAAAATATCCCCTTCGCAATACTACAGACGTTGAGTTAAATTTGACCGAGTTGTTTTGTTTGACATATATGTATCTAGGTCGATATATATCTCTACATCTATTTCGTTCCACCAATTTTTGTAAGTGACCCTTAGATCTACTTGTCATGTCCCCATAAATAATACGTTGAAAAAGTGGAAAGATTATCTACTCTTTTCTTAAGAATTTATTTTCAGACCCATTTTAAATTGTATGATTGTAAACTGTTTTGGTATTTTATAATTTCACACTTGTAGGATACTGGGTCTCTACGTGAAGAGGTTTAGAGGGGGATCTCTTTACGAGTAAGTGTACGTGTCCTTTCTTATATGCTTCCACTGTCCTACATATACTAATACATTTAAATATGAGATGTTTTAACATTGGAGTGAAACGTTTCTCTACCAGAGGGAACGTCCGAGACTACTTCGTTCGGTGGTACATCCCTCCGGGTGTACCGTTCTTTAACTCCTGTTGAGAACCTCGGTTCCCGTCGGTTGTCAGTTGTCAGACTTGTAGTTTGGAAGTCGGAATCTCGATGTTCTTTGACTAAAGACGGTTGTTGGTGTGCACTCGGACCTTCGTCTAGGAAATGATTAGTTCAAAGTCTGCTTTGTCGTCGGGGTTCCCTGTGGATCTAACGTTGGAATTTTTCGGAATTCGTCTTTTGGGTCGATTCGGTATGGACTTGAGGATTGGGTGTCTTTGACACTCTGTTGTTTTACATACAACAAAATTCAAACACCATTGTACTAATACGTTGTTACCTTTCCATCGTATGGTGTCGAAGTACTCATAAGTGTATAAGTATATATCTAAGTGTTGTTTACGTAACATGTGTCTGTCCGTAGATTTATTTATGGGTATAAATTTTCTGATAAGTTCATTCTACCGTCTCTCTTACTTATGTGTTCATTTATCCATTCACTATCTTGTATCGGTGACCCTTTCTTTTAGTCGTCGACTTCCTCAATTGTCTAGACTTTATTTACTAAAGACTTCTTTATATAATAATCATAAACAGAAATATTTTTAATAATGTTTGTAAACACTCAGTTACATGAAACGAATGGGTTGAGTATTGAACTTCTTTAGAGACACCTATCTTGTGTAAAAGGTATAGATCATTTCATTCTATTCTGACTTGACGTATTTCAGAATTAACAACTAAAAGACAAAGTAGTAGTTTTGGATGTTTCCTTAACTATATGGTAAAATTAAAGGTAATTTAAGAGGTTCCTGAGACATTATTTTTGTAAATTAAAATTTTAGAAACGTCTTACGTTATCAAATGATTGGAAGACGATCGTCAGAGTTTTTCAATAACCCTTATAGTCCTACGTAGTGTAGAGGAGGGTGACTTTTATGTCGTAAGTAACAGACTTATTTGGTGCGTAATAGTCCTCGTATACACAGGTGTCACAATTCTTGTTCATGTGAAGGTTTACGGTGAATAATTTTAATGGGAAAGACTTAGTTAGAAATGTTTTTATTGGGAGTTAAGTAGGGTCAAACCGTAAATATTAAAATTGAAGACGGTTTTTTAAAAAGATATGAGATCGAAACACATTCTATCCACAAGTCATTTCGAATAAGTCATTTGAGTCATTTGGTCAAGTACAACGAAATAGATCGTGGCATAGAACCTGTATTATCCGTGAGTCAATTTACACTTTATTGACTTTCTTTATAAGGTCGACTGACACCTGATTGTGTATTACCTTTTACTATACGTGAAGTCTCTCCAATTCACAACACTATACAGAAAGACTTGTTAACAAATGGGAGAAAAGATTAGACAAGGAGAAGTCAAGATTTTAAGATGGTGAGACGATCGGTCCCGATATCGTGACCGCTCCTGTTTTGATATAAATTCGTAAGGTTCTGTTAAACTGACTGTAATGAGTAAGTAAGTAAGTTATAATCTAAATTTGTTGTTTGTAGAATTTTTCTTACAACTCATTGGAACCCCGGACATTTCAAGTAGACTTAAAAGTTTTTGTTTACACTTCTTTTCATTGTACACCTCAAACACTGGTAAGGGTCATATTCGTTAATACGAATAAGGGTTTATTCGTTTAAAATCGTATGACTATAGGAGTGGTCAGAGGGGGTTTGTTGTTCTTGAAAATGAGTCCCTGACTCATCCTTCATTTCAGTTTCTGTTCCTCCCTATTTTCTTCTTAGTTTCTCTAAGGACATGTGAGGACAACTATTATGCCGGGTCATCTTATTTTTCTTGGTCCTTTTTTCAGTAGGGGGTCCTTCAGATGTGTTGGAAAACAAAAATTGTTATTCTTTCCGAGCTTGTAGTCCTTACCTTCAATAACGGCCCGGAGACTTGAAGTGGGGATGTTCACTGATACAGATATGGTTAGTTAAATTTCAGTGACACATTGTGTGACGATATGAATTTTATCTATTGTTTGTTTTTTGATAAAATATCGTGTACCTTGAGACGAGTTACAATACACGGTCGGACCTACCCTGTCCCCAAACTCCCTCTTACCTATGTACATATATATACCGACTCAGGGAAGTGACAAGTGGACTTTGATAGTGTTGTAACAATTAGCCGAGATGGAGTTATGTTTTACGAAAGTCACTATTTTTTTTTAAGTCAATTTTTTTTCCTTTTTGTAAAAAAAAAACTTTTTATTTATCTATTTCAGTAACACATTGATTTTTCACAAAATACTGAGCCCCGGGTTTTCTATAAAGAGTCGGTCGAGTCGATAAAAAGGTTGGTTTAACTGCTATTATATAAGAAGAAACGAGACTACATTTATAAGTTCGTAAAAGACCTGTTAGTGACAATATAAGACTCGTAATCATTAAGACATTTCTTCAAGGTCTCAGATAAATTCTTTCTTTTTGTTTTCGTCATAATATTTTGATACGTATTATTACGGTTATTTATGACATTGTATTTCCAAATATGGGGCGAAACTAAGGACCCAACCTTTCTAGGGGACCTTTTCCCTATCCGATGGGTGAGGTCATAAGAATCCGAAGGGACCACCAAGTCGACCATTTCTTAGGTAGACGTTACGGTTTGTGGACCCAGGTTTTCTAGGGGACCTTTTTCTCTTTCCGACGGGTGAGGTCATAAGACCGGATCTCTTAGGTAACTGTCATGTCAGGTATCCCAGTGTTTTTCAACCTGTGTTGACTCGTTGAAAGTGAAAGTTTCCAAATATTATTAACTAAGAAGGTGAAAATACATCGAAATGACCCGTCAATTGTCCGTGAGTTCTTTATTTGTAAAATTGGTCTTATCTTGAATTCTTTCCATTTTGGTAACAACTTTTTTTCCTTAGTATTAGTTAAGTTTTCAGATTTTGGGAAGCTGACTATATCTATTAATACTAGACTGTAGAGATGTAACTGTCCGGTACGTTTGTGGCTTTTCAATTTTCCAAATATATATAAAAGATTTTTACATTGTCGAAGAAGTCAAGTCAAGTCAAGTCAGCGAGTCAGTACAGGTTGAGAAACGTTGGGGTACCTGACGTCGTTCCGTCCGGAGGGACAGGTAGTGGTCGAGGACTTCCAATGGGTTTGAGTACAGGTATCTCAGTCACTACAGTAGGTCGGTAGAGTAGGAGACAGTAGGGGAAGAGGACGGAAGTTAGAAAGGATCGTAGTCCCAGAAAAGTTTGTTCAGTCGAGAAGCGTACTCCACCGGTTTCATAACCTCAAAGTCGAAGTTGTAGTCAGGAAGGTTACTTGTGGGTCCTGACTAGAGGAAATCCTACCTGACCGACCTAGAGGAACGTTAGGTTCCCTGAAAGTTCTCAGAAGAGGTTGTGGTGTCAAGTTTTCGTAGTTAAGAAGCCACGAGTCGAAAGAAATATCAGGTGGGAGTGTAGGTATGTACTGATGACCTTTTTGGTCTCGGAACTGATCTGTCTGGAAACAACCGTTTCATTATAGAGACGAAAAATTATACGGCAGATCCAACCAGTATTGAAAGGAAGGTTCCTCATTCGCAGATTCGGATGTAATGTATACGGACGTATGATACGTACACACACACAAACACATATGTATGTATGTATATGTTTTTAGGTCATAAGGTTTTACGAAAAGGTATGAAGGGTTTGTCTTTTCACGTGAACTCACATAGACAGTCGATTTCCGTTTACCAGAGAGTACCTACCTATTCCATCGTGTTCGTGAAGTTTCACGTCGTTCCGGATGAAAGTCTTAGAGTCTATGGTTCCTTCTTGACAAAATACCGAAAGAGTCACGACTCCTTATGTGGAGAACGACGGAGTTCATTCTACTTCCTTTTGGTCATGGTCTCATTTGAGGGTAAATGGACCGAAAGACTCCGGGATGTAATTCCAAGGTGTTTGTAGTATCAAGGGTCTTTAGTCATACTTTGTTTCCCGTTGTTATTCTTTCGTAGGAAATGATCGTAAAGTCCTAGTTGTTATAATCAACATTTTCTTAAAGATATATGGGATGAACAATTTAGACAAGTCTAAAGAATCCCAAGAAGGATTAAAAAGTTAGGAATATGGGTCCTAAAGTTCATGTTTCCTATTGTCTAAAACTTAAAAAATTTGACAAGGTCAATTAGGAATTGTGGTAAATTTTAGATATTTATGTGTCTAGGGGGTAGTGATCGAAAGGTGAATATTTGGACGAAGTCTGTAGGAAGGACATCCGAGACATTCGGTACATAAAATTCTATTAGATATGGTTTAAATTAAGGATGAGATTCTGGTACTTTGAATCGTAAAGGTCCTGTCTTACCCCGTACCATAATCCTTGACGTACCGTCTTCCAGAAAAGATAATTGAGGAAGTACGAAAGAAAAAAGAACAATACTTTCTTTCCATTATGTTAGTCCATTTTCTCTTAGGGTCTGGGTTCATTGTCCAGTGAGGTATGGGGTCCTGGTTTCAAGAACGGTGTATTAATGACTACCTCCAATCTTTACTGTTACCTTAACTCCTTTGTCATGATGTCACGGAAGAAACCCGTGGTGACTACGAGTCATAGGAGGGGTTTCTTAAGTTTGATGAAAAGAGTGACGTCTGGTCTGGACTATTAAAATCTTCAACAGACAAAGAGAAATTGAGAGTAAAAATCTAACTTAGGGTTATTAATTCGTGCCTTGATTCTTTTGACATGGGTTCAGTTGGGACAAGTTGTATGTTGAATTGGTGTGTTTCTTTTACGTACGAGAGATAGGCAAGTTTCATCTTCTCAGTATATTAATAAACAATGACAGGGAACCGTAGAAGCGTAAAAAGATGTTACAGATGTGTATCTTTAGTAGGTATTTGAAAGACCTAAGTAAGTTCCGTCCATTGTAAAAAATCTTCTAGTTTTGATACTTAGGTTTTATATATACGTATATATAACGTATATACATCTACCGTTAAAGAGTCTTTGTCATAAAATTTTTATCATGGAAATCTTAAGTTGTAAGTATTAGAATAAAAACATTTTAGTATCAATAAGTTACATTATTACAAGAAAGTTATTTGAAAATTAAATAACGAAAATTTATTAAATCTACAAATGGTCTTAAATAGAAAAGTAAAAGTAATAAAAATTTTAGTCTTTATTTTGTTAGTGAGAAGAATTAATCCAGGGTATTTGGTAAAATTTACTTCCGTATCTTAGTACAGAGATGTACTCTTAATGGTCTAGATAGATCTTGTGGGTTCGTCTATGACTTCGTTAAAATATTTACCTTTTTCAAGTTTTTTCATCTAAATATGTGGAAAGGAAGGTTCTTCAAGTTTTGTCAAATCCCCATAGAAATGATTAAGAAAAATAAAAAAACCGGTGTGGTACGTCGTACATCCTAGAATTGAAGGACTCGTCTCTAACTTGCACACGGGGACGTCGTCATCGTACCTCAGGGTTGGTGACTTTGTGGTCCCTTCAGGGATAGAAATAATTAAGATAGTTGTAAGGATGTCTAAGTTATTCCTTATCTCATCTACAATTCCTTTTATTACTTTTTTAATTAATAGTATTTAATACAGTTTTAATATGATTATCCTTCTTGACCTTTGTCTTAAGACCAGAAGATGACTATGTTAGGAATGTGGTTGTTCTAAGGAATTATTCCTTAGGATATGTCCACACACGTACGTACGCACGACAGTGAAGTCAACACAGGTTGAGAAACGTTGGGATACCTGACATCGGGTGGTCTGAGAAGACAGGTACCCTAAGAGGTCCATTCTTATGACCTCACCCAACGGTACGGGAGGAGACCCCCTAGAAGGACTGGGTCCTAGTTTGAGTACAGAGAAGACAGAGGACGTAACCGTCACCCCCAAGAAATGGTAATCGTGGTGGATCAATGTGGAAGGATTGAAGAGGTTGAGTGTTAAATTTTGGTAAGAACACCAATAACTATGTTCATGAAAAATCTTTTCAGGGAATTTGAAGTCATCTTTTTTATTTTACGTAAGTTTTCAATTTTATGTGTGTACACGTGTACGGGTATTAAAAGTAGAGAGACGTATTCTGGTTGTTTTGCAAATTTTTAAAATTGTAAAGTGGATGTGATGAGTTTTATGGTCAAATGGAGAGAAAATTATTACCCTAGTCCTACTAGATTCGTAAGTTAATAACAGTAGACTACAACTTCTCGGTCTCACCCTAGGACAACCTATTGTATTCATTCTCGGAAGTCAGGATCTTTGTTTCTAATTTATTGTATTTCACTCAATTTTGTTTATAAGTCGTTTAAAGTTTTTCGAGAGAACCATTAAAGGTAGTTTTCTTGGTTAGTAGAATGGATTTATAAACTCTAAATAAAATCCACTGTCTTGTTTGAAAGGTTACGTAAACCGTCGGAAGAGTTCGTTAAGGCTAAATCCTATTTATCTTATCTGACATACATGTGTAAGTTTGTCTTATCGATCTTTTTATTTTATAATATTGAAGTTTCTAGTATAATTCGGTATTATTTTTTATATAGACACATCTTGAGGATTGTTTTGTTTGATTAGTCTTCCAGTCAAAATCAGTTTTTAGAATACCTTTAAAAAGTTTCTATTCTTAAAATGATAAAAGTCCGAAATATGTCAACAATCCTAATACAACGGTGTCATGCTAAATCTCTCTTGATATATATAATTTTCTATTCTTACAATAAACTTCTACCTCCTTCATAAATATACTTTTCCCGTTAAGTTGTCAGGTATCTTGATTTTGTCGAAGAAGATTCTCTGTATAATGTTCAACTTAGTTAAACCTTTAGTACAAAAATACAAAGTTACCCTTTGCAAAATCAATGAATTTAACAAGTATTAAAGAATTTTTTTTTCTATTCTTACTATATAAGTAGGTGTGTTGTTCATAAAAGACTTTGGAGGATACTCAGTCTGTAACAAGATGATCATACTTATGTCGTCTCTGTTTTTGGGAATGGGAGTTCCTTGAGTGTAAGATTACCCGTGTATTTATTATATAAGTAATAAGGATATATTTATCTATGAAGGTTGTGGGGAACTTACGAAGTTTTATTCAATAAGAGTCCGTCAAAGATGGTGAAAATGTGTCTTCGACCATACATCAAATAAAGTTACACCAAATCAAGTCATATTAGTAAAATCCCAGGATATCGTAAATAAAGTTTTTAAAACATGAGTTTTGCGCTCAGTGAAAAATTTTTAATTGAATTTTTAATTGGAGATTCCAATGTCTTTTAGATGACTTGTAGAACTATCACGAAGTTTAAACTAAAAGATCAGAGTAGTTTCTAGACTATTGATATTATCTACTAGTTTTACCTGTGATTTTATAAAAGTTTGAGAGAATGTCTAGTTCTCAGTTTCTCGACCTCGAACCAGTACCATTTCTTCTTAGTAAATCCGTGGTAATTTGTTTTATTCGCCTGAATTTTTTGTCAAGTTGATGTGTCAACTCCCGAAGGGACCAACGAATCTACCATTTCTTAGACGGACGTTACGTCCTCTGGGGTCAAGTTAGGGACCGAGTCCTTCTAGGGGAACTCTGCCCTTACCGTTGGTTGAGGTCATAAGAACGGGACCTCTTAAGTAGGGTACCTGTCTCCTCGGACCGTCCGATGTCAGGTGACCCAGTGTTTCTCAGTCTGTGTTGACTCGTTGATTGTGTGTGCCAACTTCGTATAGTATAGAAACTTAGTGAAGACGGGAAAAAGGTTTTCAAATTTTGTGTTGTTAGTTTGTAAATAAGTACATGTTCTATATTTTATCTCGGACTTATAAGTTGATCGATACAAAAATGTGACGATTCAACGGATTGTTGACTATGTGTATTTGTAAAACCCATTTTTCAAAATGATTTTATTTATATTTATTCCTTTCTCCTCTCTAATCTTTATTCGTAAAAATTCTTTATTTGTAGAGAAATTCTTCACTTAGTTGAAATTAATTTCCTTTTGGATATTTCAATTGACTTGGATTTTTCTAGAAATGTCTATAATACGACATTTCAGAAATGAGACACGATACTTTTTTTCAACTGAAACCTGGAGGGGTCACCGAGTCACCATTTCTTAAACGGATGGTTTGGGGACCGGGTCCTTCTGATGTACGACGTCTTGTTGATTCGGGGACGTGGTGTTGATAACTCGGACACGAGGTCTCGGGTCCTTGACGTTGATGACTCGGGTGCACGGGGTTGATGACTTCGGGTACGTGGGATCTCGGACACGAGGGGTTGTTCCCTTCGGTGGTGTTAGTATTCGGGAGGCTGGCGTTGACTTCTCGTCGGGAGTGAGGGTCGTTGATCGATTTTCGGGAGTGTCGTTATTTCTGGGTCGTATCGGTTTTATTATTTATTTTAAGAAAAAAATTATCTAAACAAAAGTTTCTTTTTAAAAAAAAATTTCAACTGAAATACTGAAGTACTTCATTTCTTTCGGAACCAGTTAATTAATTAGTTGATTCCGTCCTCATCCGTTTTATGGTAATTTGGATCGGAAGTCGGATAGAAACATTTGACACTTGATTCCTACTAAAAATATAAAAGACTCTATATTAAGTATATATTTTAATAATCAAAATTTACATGTTAATGTAAAAATTTCCGATTTTTTTTCCTCTTATATACTGTCTTTGGATATGTTGGATGTGTTTTGGATTTTCATGACGATCAAATCTATATCTTATTTTAATTATCAAGTTTTTTATGTGAACAGTTGAATCTGTATTTACTGGAGTTTGTTTATATCCAAAAAATTAATAAAATTTTATTAAATCTCCAATTCTGACAAATATGGGGTTGAGATGTTTTCAGATTCAGGTTTCTGTTTTTCGTCAGTGAGGTGACAGAGGAGTGACGTCACCAATTTTGTTTTCACGGAGACTCCTGAAGATTTCCTTTTTTACGTTGCACCTCAAAACGAATGAGGAGGTCTCGTTGGGTCCAGTATTGGTTTTATGGTAATTCATTTTTAATGGTTTAATTATTACAAGATTGTAAACACTGTGTGACACCGAAATAGTATCTATAAAACCCATCCTAATACATGTTTTAAACTCCTTAAGATGACTAATAGGAAGTCTGATCTGAAATGAATGTAAAATTTATTCAATAGATGACAGTGGTGAGACCGTTCCTCTACCCCCATGGTCGGTTACTCCCAACATCAGGTCAAAGAGGTAAGACGGAGGAAATTATGAACCTTACCGTCCCCTACGACCTAGGAAGACCTACCCCCTACTCCCATAGGACAGACCCTCTCCTTCCCCGTGGACCATGACGAGGGCTACACTGGACATGACTCCTGTTCAAAGGAGATGGTGGTGGGGTCCTTTCTACCCTCCCCATGGAGTAACAAGAGACAAGGAACTACTACATTTTGGGTCCGAAGGGTGTAGTAGAGGTGACCGTTACGGTCCCTCCCAGGGAGAACTGTATGCCGTCCCTAGTTTGACGTCGACGGGAGAACCAGAAGTGGTGGTCGAGGTACCCAACCCCATGGAGTAATGTGGACTACTCCTACCTTTAGAACTAAGAAGTAAGTCGGAAACGACGAGACCCATCAGGTATCAAAAAAGATACACCACGAACTGACGTTATCTTTTTGATAACAGATTTTCAAAAGGTAGAACGACGACGACGACGACGACGACGATTCAACGAAGTCAGCACAGGCTGAGACACGCTGGGGTATCTACCGTCGGGTGGTCCGAGGAGGCAAGGACCCTAAGAGGTCCGTTCTTGTGACCTCACCCAACGGTAAAGGAAGAGGTTACGTATTTTCACTTTCACTTCAGTACAGGCTGAGAATCGTTAGGGCACCTGACGTCGGGTAGGAAAACCGGACTCAGGAGACCGATCTCACATCCGAAAAAAGTCCCGTAAAAACAGATGTGGACAACCGTAAAAGTCTGACGACCGAGAGGTCTTGGGACAGACCCCATATGTTCCGTTTTTCTTTTGGGTCCCATGATTGGAACCTTAGTAAGGAATGTACGGTTACAGGGAGTAGTCAGATGGAAGTAAATAGGTACGAAGTCTCAGAGTACACAAATAAAATGTATATTACAAGTCTCAAAAATCCACATGAATCACCCATCTCATGTGGATTTCATGAAGATAGATGAAAGTTACCAAGATAGGGAATATAAAGTATAATAGAAAGTCAAATGATTTATCAAATGATTTTTACAGGAAGAGTAGAATAGTCAAAGGACGGGTTTTGATAAGGTATAGAGGCATAAATATGTCATATTTTAGGTTTGAGGACACCGACGGTATCTGCAGGCGTTATGTGGGAGGGGTGACGAGGGTGATAATTGACAGGTTAGTTCGACCGTTCAGTGACAAAAGACTTTGTCACCCCCCAAAATTTGTGGGGATGAAGACGTGGAAGAAAGTACAAGGGAAACGGATTTTGACGAAAATTGGAGGAAAGACCGATAGAGTTAGGATAGAAAGTTCCAGGATAATGTAGTTATTTAGAAATCCACGGGACTTCGGGTCACACTAGAATTGGTGGAGACCTTAGGACATTATGAATAAGGGAAATGGAGGGGGAAATGTAAGACGGAATATGACGATAATACGGAAGTATTTATTCAATAGAGGAGGTAATATGACATTTGAGGAACTTCCGTTTCGAATGTAAAATATGAAGGAGTATAGGAGATATAGTGAAATGTTACGGACCGTGTATCGTCTATGTGAGATTTACCGAGACTATCTTAAATAAAGAACTAAACTGTGATTCCATTCAATATTATGACTTTGAAATTAATTTTATACCAAACCTTTCATAATTCTGACTTTCGGTTACTCTATTAACTAGTTTTCATTTTATTGAAAGAGAAGATAATTGAGTTAATTTTACATAATGACTAATTGGGTCACGGTCTATGACCCTATACGATCGGTTATTCTGTCTCTATCAGGGCCTGGAATACTTCAAATATTAAATTATAAGTATACAAATTCGTTATTTTATACATATAATTCAAATATAATTATATTTTATAAATACAATTCTCTGTCGTTACCGTGGGGTGAGGTCATGGTAACGGACCTTTTAGGGTACCTGTCTCCTCGGACCATACAACGTCAGGTACCCCAGCGACTCCCAACCTGTGCTGACTCGCTGAAGCGAAAGTGAAAAGTGAAGGTACGTAACCTCTTCCTTTACCGTTGGGTGAGGTCAGAAGAACGGACCTCTTAGGGTCCCTGCCCCCTCGGACCACCCGACGGCAGATACCCCAGCGTGTCTCAGCCTGTGCTGACTTCACTGAATCGTCGTCTCTTATGAGATGGTGACTATTTACATTCGATATTGGACATAGCCATGTTTATACCCCCCTTTACGTCTTGTTTCTCTTCATTTATTTCCTTTTTTCTTTTGTCTTTGATTCAAAGAGACCGTTCCAATTTGTGACCTGACCGTCTGATGTTTCTTTGTTTAACAATCGTAACCAGAGCAGGAATCGTAACCAGAGCAGTTAGAATTATTTTCTTCCTACAGGATTACCTCTTGTAATTTTGATAAAGGAGTCCATATGTTATAAGAGATTTAGCTTTCCTTGTCCATTGTCGTCAATAGATGTCCTCACCCACTATGCCCAACTTCCCTGTGAAATGACAAGTGACATATGGGAAAGCATGAAAAACTAAGACTTGGTACACGTATATAATGGATAGGTTATTTTATTAATATAGAGTTTGTTGAAAAATTAAATGAAATCGACGGACCTTTTTAAGACTGTGATGAAACCTAATAAGGCTACCGAGGATCGGTTTGGTGGACGGAGTTATTCCTAGTAGGAATGGAGACTACGGAATAAGAAGAGTAATGTATTCTAGGACACACGCACGACATCGGGCGGTCCGAGGAGACAGGTACCCTAAGATGTCTTAGGTCCTCTCCCAACGATGCGGGAGGAGGTCCCCTAGAAGGGTTGGGACTCTAGCTTGGACGTCAGAGAATGCAGAGGATGTAACTGTCCGCCCAAGAAATGGTGATCGCGGTGGACCATTCAGGTCATTCTAGGATCTACTGTAGTTGACAAGTAATATGATATGTGAATCTTCCCGTCCCGGACATAGATGGACTAAAAAGGAAATTAGAGGGTGTAAATCGTCCCTCCTTATACATTCATTTAGTTGAGAAAGGAGTTAGACATAGATCAAATTTTTAATTCCAAAACAAAACATTCTTAAGTTATTTATGACCAACTTATTTACTTGTGGTACGAACAATGGAATCGATGGTAAATATGTACGTTTTGTATTTAAATAGGAAGTTTTAAATGATAGTGTTAAGTGATGGTACATGTAATGAAAAAGATATGATCAAAATGTCTACGTTAGGAAGGAAGTTAGGAAAGAAGTTAAAATAATGTCAATTTTGGTCAAGTTGAAGACGGGAGATCAGATGAGATGCAAAGATGTTTGTAAGAAATTCTAAAAACGTCAAATAGTAACGGACTTTCTTGTTTATGAGGAGAGATAGGGGATAAAGTACCATAAAGTGGTCTAATTCTTTACTGAAGAGTAAACTCAAAATAAAGAGTTATGAAGAAGATGACGAGTAGAGGTATCATCCGTTTTAAGTTTGACAAAATGAAGATAGAGAATTTATAGAGTTTTATAGGGTGAAAGAAGTTATTCGAAAGAGTTCGACTAGTTATTTCTTGATTCTCAAGAAAAAGACCGATAATTCTGATCAATGAAAAGAGTCAAGAGGGAGGAGGGTGTAAAATCAGAACAAAGGATAGTGATTTTCTGAAAAATTTTAACACAAATTGTATTTGTCTACGAGAGAGAAGTAATGTTTCAAGTAATAAGGTGCAGATATATGAGAATAGATAGAGTTTAAGTTGGAAATCAACAGAATAGATAGTGAAAAAATCTTTTCGGAAGGAATAGGAAGACGAGTCGATTCTTATCGACGAGATACGAGGTGTCATGGGACATTAAACGGAGACATTGTAAGTATCATGGACAGGGAAAGGTAGAGAGATCCGATACTCGAGTTACTATTCTGACAAAACAAGTGTTGACATAAGATTCGTAGAGCGTGTCCCTGATTATTTATTATTTTGGAATTTATAAACCACTGATCTACTGTCTAACGAAATAAACTTTTGACAAAAGAATTCATGCCTTATCTAGATGACCCAATAGAAGTGACAGTCTACAAACTAACAACTTGGTAGATAACTTGTAAATGACTACTTGTAAAAGTCATTTCTCTGTTAAGAGAAATTTTTACTTCAGAATTTTCTCTCTGTTAATATTATCAGTTAAATACAGTTGTAAATTTTGTTACGGTATTAAAGTTTAATAAAAATAATAAATTATGAAAGTTACTTTTTATTATTGGGTTTTGGTGGAATTTTTAATTGTAAATTTTAAATGACCTTAAGTGTCATAAGATTGTGTCTAAATCGATATTATGACTTTTGTAATAATCTCGTCGTAAATGTTTTTATAATGGATGGTATACACTGTAACACTAAATTGAGTCGAGAAGCATTCCTAAGTAGTTCTTGTAGTATGTAATTAAGTGAACAGGACAAATTTTCTATAAAATAAACGTCATCTTAATATCATAATATTGGGTTATTTTGTATCAAAAAGTTTGAAGAGAGAGAAATTTTGACTCCTAGATGTCTTTTCTTCACTTTCTTTAAGTAAAATACTTCAATACCCTTAAAGTGAAGAATTTATAAGGTGAAAGTGAAAAAATTCTCAAATTGGAAGACGAAATAGTTTCGACTGATCGGTTACTCCTTTCAGTTAGTTGAGAAAGGAGTTAGACATGGATGAAATTTATGCCAAAAGTAAACTAACTTGTGAGAATAGAAAATAGTAAAAGAAACATTATATTATAAAAATGGACAAATTTCAATGATATCATTGTGAAGTGTATAGATCTAATAAGGTCTGTCATATACATAAAATTTATGAATAAAAAATTTTTTATAAGTTCATAGTAAGAAAGAAACTCGTCGTCATCCAAGAAGTCTCTCTTTTAAAATTGAAAGTAAATTTCTTTAATATAAAAACACTTTAATTGTTTAATTATGGTAAGATACAGAAATACCAGTGTCTAATGTCAATCTCATTGACTTAACTCCATCTTTGATATGTTTTTACGTCACAGAATATCTGGGGATCGTGAGACGATGATGCGGAAAAGAGGTCCATTTTCAGGAGAGATTTTCCGGTTACCACTTTTTATACCGAAGAGTCGACTATAAAAACATACAAAATATTTTAGTTTTTCGTGATTATCTTTTTTTCGTGGTAGTTGTTTCTTTATGTGTCATCAAAGAATATCTTTTTGATATGATGTTTTGTTTTTCTAGTTTTATTAGAACCCGATATGTTTAATAGATAGTACATACAATGTTCAAAGACTCTTTTACAGAAAAAATTTTTTTATATGTCGATATTTTGAGTTAAACTTCACGCACATGAAAATGACGTGGAATTGACTTCATATGTATAGTTGACTCTTAAGTCTTGGTATAAAAATTTAGGGAGTAAAATAATACATTCGTAAAGAAAGTGTCTGTTGTTAGTATGTCATCTGTAATGTTTATAAGGAGGGTTTTTTAGACCATTAAGATGTGAATTGTAATGTCATATTAAAGGGTTAAAATTTTCAGTTACATCCTCAATATTAATTGGTGTGTTTTACACCTTTGTAAACGTCTGTACTAACTCGACTTACAATTATTTGATTCTTCGTCTTACGATATTTTTTATAAGTTTATCTATATTTTCTGGTATTTACATTCTGAAAAGGTCATTTAATTATGAATGTTAATTTATATAATCTTAGGACAATATTGTAAAAATGAAACGGTTTAACTCGTATAGTACAGAATTCTTTATGTACAATTGTATTTTGGAGCAATCTCAACCCTGTTTTTTCCTCTTTTGTAAAATTACAGGTATTGTGACATTTCCTCTATATAAGAAATGAGTAAATTAATTCGGACTAAAGATAAGTTGACTCGAGAGACTTGAGACATTTTTATAAGTAAAAGCATACATAAGAGGTTTAAGTAGGAACTTCGTTTCCTACTATTACTCAATTGCTTAAATCATTTAAGTGATTTGGATGTTTCATTGAAAGACTGTTGTATACTACCGTAATTTAGAAAAACCTGGTTACTCTAGACTTACGTAATGATACTTTAATTACCAAAATTTTGTTAAGATCACTCGAAGTTGATCTCGAGGTGTTACCTGTTTGTAAAGATTACACACGCAGACGAGGTGGTTGAGGTCCAAAAGTGGGGTCCGAAGTTAGTTCCAACTCTAAGTATTTATATCTTTTTTCCTTTTATCGTTATGGTTCTCACTATGTCGGGTCGACCACAAGTAATCCTCGAGTGGTTTCTACCTAAGACTGAACTTCGACTCTCCCGAAATGGTCCTCGTTATCGGACCTCCTGTTAGGCCATCATACCGTTCTGATTTCTTAATCGTTTATGTACATGGAATGACATATTTTGTTTTGGTATAGAGATGTCAGTCTTCGACTAATTATTATACAAGAGTTCTATCTTTGTGTAGTCCCTGAAGTCGGTTACCAGGAACGAGAACTCCCCTTATTTAGCTCAACGAAAGTTTGTCGAGTCTTTTTTTTAAATTTATTTTTATTACCCACGTGTGTACGTGTATGTCCTTCTCTATCTTTCTTACTATTTTGTATATTTATTGACTACTTAGATCCATCTCTCGAGGGACATAATAAGAACCTTTAAAAGACATTCAAATTTTTTGATCTCGTTTTAATTTTCAATGTTTTGTATATACATTAATCTTTCTGTACGTATTTTTCAAAGTATTTTAATAACGGATTTTTTCATTAAGTCTGTTTTACTTAACAAGGTGATATCGTTATCACAGTCGTTTGATGTCAGACGGACGGATTAGACCGGTCTACAGATAAAAATATAACCGATATCCGATTTTACCAAAAATGTGAAAATTTACCAATTTTTTTTAGTTTTCTTATAAAGTACTGTGTATTTCAAATATACTTTAAGTTCAAAATTGTAGGTATTTCAAAAGACCTTGACTCGACACGATTAAATAAATGTATGATAGATACCGACGAAAACTCGATATATGGTGTCGTCTCAATTGTGCAACGTTATCTGTTGTATATCGGGTGTTTCAGATTTTATAAATATTAGACCGAAAAATATTTTTTCGAAGGGTTGAAGGTTTGATCTTACTAAGTCTCTCAAAGTGTCTCCTATACCTCGAGGTTTCCATTGAAAAAGACACTCACCTGAATCTATTCGTCTTTCGGTCCTAATAGAGTTGTTCGACTTAAATATGTGAAGAATGTCACCGGATGAATAGTGATGATTCAGTTGATTCGAAACCCTCTTAGACCAAATAGTACTTGGAGATGTACTGATTTCGGATTTTTATAGTTTAAATGAATCTTCTCAAATGGAAACTAGTAGAAAAGGATCTTCAGGATCATAAGAGTTGTTGACTTAAACATTGGTACCACGACCATGTGACACCATTAACTTTAGATGACCCTCGAAAGGAGGTTGGTGAACGAAGTTTTAGCAATGTTTTGAGGGTCAGTTCAGAAATATACGTCTACTTAAGAGGATATAAGTTTTTTATTTTGTTTTTTTGAAACAATTATTGTTATAGAGTTTTTTATTTTGTCTAGACGAACTTTACGATACGTCTTAGATTGAATCATATACGAGTAAATCTTCAGAGGACAAGTGTAAATTACTTTGTCAGGAGACTAAACACGTTAAGGAAGGTGTTACTTTGAGAAGACCACTGGTCTAAGTCTTCACTTAGTACGGGGATTTTCGAAGGTGGTAAGGGATGAACAGGGTGTGTGGTCAAATTAATGGAAAGGTTTCAAGCTATTAATGTAGAATCTTGAAAATTATCGATCTAGTCGTTAATTTTTAACTTTTCTTGACCGTATGACTTTTTTTTTTCATTAGAGAGATGAAATCTACTTTTAGTTCCGGACAAACGTTAGAGAGTTAAAACAAACGTTTTCTGAAGGGTACATTAACTTGATTTGATACAAGACCCACCTTCTCGTGTTGGTTGTAATGAGCTTGTAAGTTTTGAGGGGTTTAGTCGTTCGGACGCATAATTTTTAATTAATTGAGATATAATAAATTTGTATAGACACTAAGACTTACTCGCACGGAAGTAATAGATAGTCTGATGAGAGAGTCTGAACCCTTTAAAAAAGTAGAATATAACAAATTACTTCATATCAACTGAGTGTTATAATATGATCAAAGTCCACATGTTGTCACTAAGTTGTAATATATGTAATGTTTAACTAGTGTTGATACCAGATCATTGGTAGACGGACTTAATCCCTTTAATTTATGTATAAGAGTTTTACTTACAATCTGAGAAGTAACATTAAAAATATACATAGTCCCTGTTTAAAAATCTTCCCTTTATTATCGAGAGAGTCTCAAATTATTTACAATCTCCTTTTATTCTAAATTATAGTTAATAGATAAATATGGTATGATGAACCTTGTACGTTACGAATTTTCATTTCTGTTGAAAGTCAAAACACATTAAAATTTAAATAAAGTTATCGTAATACTCCATACTACTTTAGAGAGTGTTTATATATGAAAGTCTGTGTTTTCCAAAGTCCGTTATGTGACGCCGACTCAATCATATTTGGGTATAGCGGTAAATCTTTTTTTAAAAATGATATTATAAATTAGGAGAAAGGAGGAGATTGTGTCTTAGTTACATACCTTAGTTGTGTTGTCTGTTCCTCAGGGGTTGAGACTCTAGATTACGGACTACTAGACTCCATCTCGACTACATTATTATTACCCTTATTTCTCGTTTTATTTGTATTACACGAACTGAGTAGGGGTTTTAGTGGGAGGGGGAGGGGTTGGGTACGTTTTTAACAGAAGGTGCTTTGACCAGAGACCACGGTTTTGTTAATCCCTGACGAAGACGTCTAACACGGAATGTGTAAGGGGTGGTCGAGAGGAGTGAAAATATTCGACAACATTCATAGGGCACTTCGACATATATTTCGTCGGTGAAGAACTTTTAGGTGTTTAGACGTTTAAAGTTGGTGGAAGGTCTCGATGGTAAAAAGGTACGAAGAAAGTATTGTACTTTTTTAAAGTCCGTAAATTTTTTCTTTTGATTTAGATATTACACAGACGTTGAGTACGATAATTGTTGTACGTTTTTAATGATAATTTCCCAGTTATTATGTTTGAATTTACACTGAATGTGTCAAATGACTTTTTATACTCAAAAGAAAATTAATGTATCAATATAAAAAGATTACTATCGATGAGTCATTGAAGAGTTTTACAGTTGAATGGAATTAGTAGGATTCCATATACACGTTCCTTCGTCGGTACTGGGGTTGTAGAGACAGTGTTTCACGAAAGGCTTTGAATTGTACCTATACGACATGAACTAATCCTCGTTACTCTATTTTAAATATATTACGGTCTTGTCGAAAAGAAGCATATTAGAGGGATTTCTATTTTTTATTTTAGATTTATTTGGTAGACCTTTATGGTCTGTAAATCCCACTTTTCTAATGCCTGGTCTACTAAGTTTTATGGTCGATAATGAAATTAGATTTTTTTTCTCTCTCTTAATGGGTAAATAATAATTAAAAATAAGATTAAATGGTTTAATATTTTATACCGATAGAGATCCTCCATTCTTGAGTTCTCTGAAATTCAGAGGTACAATATATAAAGAAATCAATGTTGTAAAAAACTATTGTTCATGTATAATGAAAACTTTGGTTTTGTTTCGTTCTTTCTATTTGTTTAAGGAATTAAGGGTTTAAGGTAAAGACTTTCGGCATAGAGATATTTCTAACCCTTCTCTTATTTATCATTCAAATTTACTCATTCTCCATTAAAGTCGATCATTATAGTTTGTCAGAGAAGTAATTGTAATTTCAGAGGAATTGTAAAGTCGAAAAATAAAGAAAAAAATATAGTACCCATTTGTATAAGGTTTATGAATTCACCCCGTCCCCTCATATTCCTCCTGAATGTAATTTTCTACAATGAGGAGAGGAACGGGTCGAGTACAAAGTTTTTGGAGTAATGTTACTCCTCCTTTCATATATGTTCAGCACGTGAAGTAAACATTGTCTATTACAGATCGTGTGTTCTTCGTTTTTATTTCTCAACGATAGGGGACACTTGTGTTACAGTAAAAGTTCCTTAATATAAGAACAAAAAGAGAGAGTACGGACAAAGGTGTACCGAGTATAGACGTCTAATACGACCATCACGAGTGTTGTCGTCATCATTTCATAAATGAAAATCCTAAGGAATTCTGCATAAAGACAATGGATTTTAGTATCTTAGAGTTTTAACTCTAATGAGTTAGGTTAGGAGACACAAGTTAAGTTCTTATGGAAAATATTATAAGGATTGTTTACCAGTAGGTCGAAGACGTAATTGTTCGTTGGGTGATAGAAGGACCCATTTCATACAGTACTACCTTTTAGGAAAAGTGTATTTTTCTTTCGTCTATTGTTGTCTAAACGGTGATCATAATGATGATACCATTGACCTTAGATGTAGGGTTTCACAACGATAACCCATAATTGGTTATACTCAAGGTCCTGTGTCATCTATTTGCTCCACTCCTTTTTCTTATGTTTGGGAGTAGTCCAAATCCTTAGGGAACCAGACCGGGTTTTACCACCGTTATTGTGTTCCATAGTTTTTTGGACCTAAACCCGATATCCAGACCATACACTTTTGTGTTGGTTCCTAAGTTTTCAGTTCAGGTTGGGGACAGAGTGTCGAAGTAACACTGAAGATGACCGGATAGACATCGACACCGGGTGTTGAGACAGAAATCGAGAAATGAGGTGTCGTTCCTTCATCCATACCGGTATTGACGTTTTCGTCTCAAAGTCTTTCAGATTTAGATGGATCATGTTCTGTCCTTTCCGGTCCTAAACTTTACTCTCATCTACCCTTCGTTATGCCTTTTTTAACTCTCCCATTTACCCTTCGTTGTTCGTTTTTTAAGTTTAGAAAGAGTCTTTCTAAAGTATGTTTCCCATTCATACCGATGGTGTTTTGTCACCCTTTAAAAGTATTTTTATACGAGTCGATACTAGTCTAGTTGAAGATTTATTTCTTTCCGATTATAAAATAAAGGTCATCAACTGACAGGTACGGGCAGTAAACAAGATTTGTGGCTAAGTTGTATTTTGTTTAGACTTTTTAGATACTTCAATGAGGTATTAAGAGTGATTCTCGATAGTAAAAATCGACCTTCCAAGTACCGGGTTCTAAAGAATTTCTTGTGTTTGGTATTCTGTTGTAAAATATTAGAATCTTGTGATTTTTATAACTGAATTTTTTCGTATCTTTATTTCTCTATAATATATCCATTGTTTTTTTTTAGAAATTGTTTTTATACATATGTTATTTCGTGACGTTAGTGTTTCCTTTTTACTGATCACTGATTTGTAAAAGGATCGATATTTCCAATACTTTAGTTCCCCGAACTCGTTTTTGTTTTATTAAGGTTCAAACCTTTTTGATTATTAGTTCAATTATTCCACTCTCAATTCCTTAGTAAGTTTTAATCGTTTTATGATGTTCAATTCCAAGTAAACATGTATAGGACGATATTTTATCTTAAACTTTCGACGTCAAAACTATATTTTCGTAGAGGTCATGTAACTTCGATACATAAGTACCGTAGACTTGGTGAAGGTTTACAAAAGGTAATAAAGTGAAATATTTTGTTGAAACACTCTTGATTCCTCGAAGTTAGTTGGGGTATATCGGTTCCCTTTTTGTCCTGGTGACTATCAATCGTCGTCTTCACCTTTCTCTCGGTTCCTAAGGACTACCATTCGGAGTGACAGAGTCAAATTGAAATCTTTCGACGGATTGTAAAAAGATTTGAGTGTATTTTTATTTTCTGTCACGATAACCCCTAAAAACATAATATGGACCGTCAGTTTCTTATAGGAAATAGGACCATCGTAATTTAGTTTCAATCTTATTTTAAAAATCATATTTAAAAAGAAAACTTTATGTGTCACATCTGTGGATAGGTTTTTTCTTAAATGAATGAATCTTACAACTTCAAATAGAAGATAGTTACCTTCTTGTCGACCTTAGTAAAGAGCTCCCTTTTAGACCGACTGCTATCATTCACGGTATGTATGAAGATGATCCAATCACGAGACGTTCAGGACTGTATTAATAATTCGTTTCTTTTGTAAGTCACGTTTAAGACTTTGATCCCTGTCACTCGAGTTGTAACGTTGCCAGGATATATGAATTATGACATCAAAAGTTGATTAAACAGGTAAATGCTTATGGAGTATAAAATATCCTTATAGTCACAAAGTGAACGGAATTCTCAGTTATCTATTTCTGTCGGGTTTCATTGGTTAGATTTCCTTTGACATAAAGACAAGACTGTGACTAGTTTCATCAGAAGAAATAATGTCGGAAATTTTAAAAAGATTTGGTCATTGTTTTTTTAAAATACTTAAAAATAACAATTTCGTTATACTCACCTTTAAATTTTCCTTCAATTAAAAAATTATGTATGATATTTTACATACGTAAATATATATGAATATATTCGTGTTTCAAATATTTGATAAAATTATCTTTGACTTTGATACAAAAACTTTCAAACCTTTCCAAATTTCGGTGATCATTGGAAGTCTCCCATATACTGAATTTTAAGTCTTTCATGATGTGTGTGTGTGTGAGTGAGAGTGTATAGTCTTTTTTGTTCTATTTGTACTTTTTCGAGTTGTTAAGTTAATATGAAGTAATGGTTAAAACAGATTTTCAAATTGTCTTTTTTATAATGTACACTTAATTTAACACAAAAATAATAGTATGTAAAGTCAATGGGTTAATATGAGATAAGAGGAAATTTAACTGAAAATCTCAAATTTTCTGAAGTTAATAAGTCAAAAATAGTATAGGGAAATTTTATCTAGGATCTTTTTTTCTGTTGTCGTTCCTTTTACGTAGACTGATTCTCAGACCTCTAGACTTAATATCAAGGTCGAGACGAAAAAAATAAAAATAAATAAAAAAATGACTTCATATCGACTACGTGTTATATCATAATCAAAGACCATATGTCGTATCACTAAATCTTTTAAAAACGTCTAATATGAGGTAACATCCGATAATATACTATTTACCCATATAAAGGGACACGATAGGGAAAGGAATAGATAAAATATATGTCATTAAACAATGGATAATTATGGTATGAGAATTCAACAAGGAGGGGAGAGAGGGATACCATTGGGGTTCAAGTAAAAGACAGACACTCAGACAAAGATAAAACGTATACGTAAGTGAACATAATAAAAAATCTGATATGTATATTCACTATAGTATGACATAAACAGAAAGAGACACACTGAATAAAGTGATTCGTGTTATAAGAGATCCAAGTAGGTGTAACGATGTTTACCGTCATAAAGTGACAAAAATTATGGATTTATTATAAGATAATACATATATATGGTTCAGAAAAATTAGGTTGACAGACAACTACCCGTGAACCCAACAAAGGTACAGAACCGATGATATTTATCAGGATACTTGTGACTCCAATACATGGAAAAAATTCAGTCACAGAAGCAAAACAGGTCTATCTTTGGGTCCTCACTTTGACGGCCTAGTATACCATCAAGAAAAAATCAAAAAATTCCTTAGAGGTATGACAAAGGGTATCACCGACTGGTTAAATGTAAGGGTGGTTGGTACATATTCCCAAGGGAAAAGAGGTGTAGGAACGGTTGTAAATAAAAAGTGTTTGAAAAACTGTTATCGGTAAGAGTTACTCCACTATGGAGTGACACCAAAACTAAAATGAAGAGATTATTAATCACTGCAACTCGTAGAAAAGTAACGGACAATCGATGAATGTACAGAAGAAACCTTTTTACAGATAAGTTCAGAAGACGAGTAAAACACTGACACAACAAATGAAAAAATTATAACTCAACATACTCACATATAAAACTTATAGTTCGGGACAGTCAGGGTAGTAAACGTTTATAAAAGAGGGTAAAGCATCCGACGGAAAAGTAAAATAGTCAATAAAGGAAACGACACGTTTTCGAAAATTCAAATTGACCCAGGGTAAACAAATAAAAAACGAAAGATAAATAAGACGGAATCCTCTGACTAGGTTCTTTTGCAACGATGTTAAATACAGTGTCTCATAAGGTGGATGTAAGAGAAGATCCTCAAAATATCAAAGTCCAGAATGTACATCTAGAAATCTGGTAAAACTCAAATAAAAGGAATTGAGACGAAAAAATTTACTTTGGTGATATTGTCGTCGTCATGGTTTACAATAAAACATCTCACAAAGTGAGTTGGGAGTGTTGAACCAATTCAAGATAATAATAGGAGTAAGATGTCTGTGTCTTTGACTAGATTTTCTAGAAAGGTTATTTGAGTAAGACGTTCGGATGTAAGAAAGTTTTTATATGTTTGACAGTTTACGGACTTCCTTATTGAATTCTGAAATATAATTGGTCGTATGTTATGTCATGGAAATGTTGACATAAGTGTTCCTCTTCGTTATCAAGTACTGAAAGTACATCTTTATTTCTATGTCGGTTTATTGGAATTTTAAACTCTCTTTTTCAGAGTAATGGTGGACAGTTTTTAATTGAGAATTCTTCGATTTGTTTCGTTATTATATAAGGTTTCAAACTTACAGTTTCTGGAGTCAATGTCCATTTATAATTTTGTTTATCATTTTATTCTTCCAAGTTTTTTTAAGTCATTCCTTCTAAAGTCCACAAGTAGGACTTCAGAAAGTATTAATCCATAAAGTGTCCTATATTGATTTTACCTTTTTTCCGATACACATGGTCGAATTTCAGGATATTTACTATAATCCTTATGTATGGAAGATAGAAGACACGTTTAAAGATGTGTCAGTTAGTTTTATAAAACAGAATATCGGTTTATGTTAATAGGTTTTTGATTATCGATAGTATCAATTATTTATCACTCAATGGTCTATAAACATAATGACTTACTCGATAAATTATGGTTTGGTATACTGTATTTAGTATGTAATTCGATAGTTTTTTATAGAAAAAAAGAGTTAAACTTCTATTTGATAACTCACTTATCTACAACTCTTTTTTTGTGATGGTGTAATGAGTAACTGAATTCGTGAAAATTATTATAGTTTTGTAATTTTTCATGTAGAATTTTAACTCATGAAATTATGGCACTGTTTATGGTACACATACCTTAGATCTACGGGGCAAAGTGAAAGGACAGTGGGAAGTATAACTATTGTAAACAATCTGTCAAAAATACCCAGTTTATGTAATGTTCGGATAACTTAGAAATGTTATTGAGATGCTCTATCTATAATAAAAATAGGGGCCATATTTTTACTCCGGGGTCTTCCTATTGACGGGTTCCAGACGTCGAGGATTTACCGCCTCCGTCCTGATGTTGGTACGGCCATCCTCAATCCAGTGCAAAGATTGGGAATACGATAAGACAAAGAAGTCAGAGGGAACTCTGGGCTAAGGGATAAAAGGTAGGGACAACAAAAAGTAAGAAAAGTTAAGAAGGTCGGGAAAATAATCCCTAAGATTCCAATTGATAGGGATAATGATGGGTCGTAAGTACGACAGACACGGACAACACCTTTCACCCTTTTGACAGTCTTTAAAGGATAAGAGTATTGGTTCGTAGAAGTGACTTCCAGTCTCCTCGTCTCGATAGTGAGGGTATTAGTCCTACCTCTTTTTTTTTTGTTTGGTCCTGGGATCTGTCGTAAATTTCGTCACTAATGTCCTCCCCCCTTGTGTACATATGGACGCCGGTTAAGTACAACGACATACCGTCTTTGGTGGTGTTATGATATTAATAAGTTAATTTTATTTATTTAAAAATTTTTATTTATTTCGTCTCTAACGTAGAATAGTCTGATGTAGACAAGTCGTTTCTATAATAGGTGTGAATTCAGTGATCATGGTGTTACATTCTAGTTGTTTGATTAGGTTTCTGGTGGAACTTTGGAATGTTCTTTAGAATTTAGACACAGTTTCTTACAGGATAAAACTGTTGGTCTCTTTTGTCCCTTTGATAAAACTATTAGGTCTTTGTCCTCTTTTTCTATAAGACACTGAGTTTTTTACTTTTTCTGAAGTCCTTTTCTTCTGAAGGGACCACTGAGTCTGCCATTTCGTAGACAGATGTTAAGTCCTCTGAGTCCAAACTATGGACCCAACCTTTCTAGGGAACCTCTTCCTTTACCGTTGGGTGAGTTCATGATAACGGACCTTTTAGGGTGCCTGTCTCCTCGGACTATCCGATGTGAGGTACCCCAGCATTTGTTAGCCTGTGTTGACTCACTGAAGTGAAAGTGAAAGAAAAAGTCCTTTTCTTTATTGTTGTTGATACTAATATTTCATGTGAACGATACTAATTCTCACTCGATATCCTATCCTTATGTCCGAAACTAAGTATCTTTGAACCCAAGTATAAAACCGAGGTGGTAAATTATTCGAGATACTGGAAGCTCTTGACTGAACTTGAAAGACTCGAAGTCAAAAGAGGAGACATTTCACTTTATGGTAGAGTGTTCTATTTCGTGGATTGTATTATGAACTGAATCACCTATGACTCTAAATAAATAAGTTGTTATAAGTACACTTTTTGTTATTCCGTAATAGATAGCCTGTTTCGTGGTTTCAATCGGTATCTTTAGAGTCCTCTCATCTACTACGTCTTCATGATTTTAGTTCTGTATTTTCTAAATTTACGATGGAATGCTTTGTTCCCGAAGGGAACACCGAGTCGACCATTTCTTAGGCGAACGTTACGCCCTCTGGACCCAAACTAGGGACCCAACCCTTCTAGGGGACCTCTTCCCTTTGTGATGGGTGAGATCATAAGACCGGACCTCTTAAGGTACCTGACATATCAGGTACCCCAACGTTTCTCAGTCTGTGCCGACTCGTTGAAAGTGTAGTGTGTAGTGTAATTTTTTGTTTTGAAGGTCAGTAATCGTGTGTATTTCTTGAAAACTATAGGTGTATGTACAGAGAGATCCACCGTTCTTTTATGAAAGGATTCTTTCTGGTACTTAGAGTTACTCAGACCCCAGAGGAATCGGTGAAATTGATACTTTATTGTGTACATATTCCAGTAAGTGACGTTGTAACCGATACTCTCGTTTTTTGTTTTTTGTTTGAGTATATAGATGGTTGTCTCTGGACTAACTTTTATGACACCATATAGGTGGGTGGGTTACTTTTGATACGTTGACATATTTTTATGTTTCTATAGTTTTGTTCCACATCTTATTAGAGATGTCGTTCGGTAAAAAACACATTCTCTCTTCTATATTTACACATGAGAAAACGAATAAAAGTTTTTCTTCGTTACTGTTCTAATTAGTCTTTGATCACTTTTATCAATGAGTACCTCATTCCCTGTTTGGAGTATGTCCTCGATCTCTATTTTCATTTTTAAACTGTTTAATCTTTAAACAGACTAATATGGAAAAATAGTCCAGAATTGAAACCTGGTACATTGTGTTCATTAAAAATGTATAAAATTTTTATTTTGAGTCTCTTAAGGGATCACCAGGTTACCAATCCTGAACCGTGAAAGTAACGACCAGACCTAAGTTTGGGACCAGTTTCTTGATTCTAGGGCGTTCAACGTGTCGTGTCAGTATTCATTTATCTAAATTAACTTTTACTTTTTTAATGTACTTTCAGATTTTTCTTTTTCTGTCGTTGTCTACATGTTTCGTAACTGATAGATAACAAAAGTTTTAAAGGACGTAAGTCTCTAAAATGTCAATCCAACCTTTTCTGTTTGTCTACCATCCTCGGTGGACTCACTAGTGTCTTCTCAATTTTGAACCAAACTTTATGTCTGTCCCTCTCTCTCCGACGGTCTCCGGTGACATGAACCTCCCTTCTTATATTGCTTTCTGTCTTCTTATAAAAACCACTTCACCCCAAGTTGTTCATCTTATGACACACTCCTATCAGAGTCTCGGAAATGGTTCTGTAGAGGTGGGAAGGGGTGGCAGCCTGTCGCGCCCGGTATGTTGTGTTCGTCGTACGACCAGGGGTCGTTACGTTGTCATAGTCGAAGACACTCTTTCTGATACAAGACGAGGATACAATAAGATTTCCCGAAGGAGGAGTTCAAAGACTATACTTCGACTTCGATATTCTTTTGTTCTAAATTCAGAAACTTTCCTGAAAATGATTATCGGAACTTCCGATTAATATCTCTATTGTTAAAAATTTTCTATGGACTTTAGGAATATCGATTGTAAACACTTTGTCTCGTTCTATAGATTTTATTAAGTGTCGTTAAAGTCAGAATAAGATATTTTGTGGTATAGACTAGTAATTTGACAACGTTGACTTATCTGAAAAATTTTAGTCGAAATGACTTCATATTAAATGTATGTTCTTTTCAGTGGGAAAATTCCCATATCAAGTCACTCAGAATTGTTTCAGTAGATTGGTGGTAGTATTCTTGTCCGTTGAAAATTAGAAGATACATTGAGTTTTTACGATACTTAGTCCTTTTGACTAAAGTAAATATCCGACATTCAAAAACTTCGTAATAGAAAATTTCCATTCCTTTAGTGTTCCGTCACAAGATTTTTGTATGATACATAGTCAGTAGTAAGTAAAATATATGATCGGTCTTGAAATTCTATTTCACGTTTTCAGAATTTGCGTATGTATGGATGAGAAAAAAGATGTTCTAAAGGAACAACACGGTTGAACTAACGTACATATATCGGTTTCCTTCGTAGTATAGGTTCGTAAAGTGTTATATATTCAGAGTGGTATGTAAGGAAGTAGTAAAAGACTTTTTGTTTTTTTTTTAGGTCATTAGTATATTTATTTATCTTACGAAACTAAGAAAATCATACAAACATTAGTAAATTGTCGTTTTAAGAAATTAGGACCGTGACTTCTTTGTTGTATACATTTAATAGTGGGTTTCAGTCTGAAACATTTGTTCAAAGAGGGTTTAAATTGATAGTTGTCATGAGTAAAATCATTTTAATAAAACTATAAAGTAATCTCCGTTGTTATATTTTATTTAGTTGATATCGATAAAGATTAAGATCCAGGGGGAGGACTTTTTAAACCAATATTACACTCTGCGCACCAGGAGTCTTTTTTAAAGAGAGTATCATGAGATTGAACCGAAGATCTGACGTCGTATAGTAAATTATATGAAACAGTTTACTTTTATAGGTACTTTGGGGGTGTTCAACCATTGTTAAAGACCTTACTTTTATAAAAAGTGTGAATTTTCTGGTTTAACGTAGACCTCATAGAAGTCTTAATAATACGACATATACTATACGTTACTAAATAACATTCATAATGTAAAAGTTGTTGAGAGCGTTAATAATACTGAAATAATTACCATACACATACACAGTCAACGAGTCAACGCAGGCTGAGAAACGTTGGGGTGTCTGACATCGGGTGGTCCTAGGAGACAGGTGTCTTAAGAGGTCCGTTCTTATGACCTTACCCAACGATAAGGGAAGAGGTCTCCTAGAAGGGTTGGTTCTTAGTTTAGGTCAAGAGGACGTAACGTCCGTCTAAGAAATGGCAGCCTCGGTGGGTCCCTTCGGGATAATTACCATCTCAGTAAGGTTATAATTTGAATTGACTCAGAAAGTTATAAATGTTGTATTCGATTATTGAACAAAATTCTCTAAGATATTTAAATAATCATACTCTTATAGACGTAAGAGTTATAACTGTCGTTTAAAATTAGTTTTTAATTTTTATATTTATTTACACAAAGTTTTATACATTTCGAGTCTGATAAAATCATAGATTTTTAATTAAGTCAAGTCAAGTCAAGTCAAGTCAGCGAGTCAGTACAGGCTGAGAAACGCTGGGGTACTTAGCGTCGTGCGGTCCGGAGGGACAGGTAGTGGTAGAGGACCTCAAGTGAGTTTGAGTGTAGGTAGCTCAGCCACTACGGTAGGTCGGTAGAGTAGGAGACAGCAGGGGAAAAGGAGGACGGGGGTTAGGGAGGGTCGTAGTCAGAAAAGGTTACTCAGGCAAGAATCGTAGTCGACCGGTTTCATAACCTTAACGTCGAAGTCGTAGTAAGGAAGGTTTCTTATGGGTCCTGACTAGAAGTCTTACCTGACCAACCTAGAGGAACGTCAGGTTCCCTGAGAGTACTCAGAAGAGGTTTTGGTGTCAAGTTTTGGTAGTTAAGAAGCCGTGAGTCGAAAGAAGTGTCAGGTTGAGAGTGTAGGTATGTACTGGTGACCTTTTTAGTATCGGAACTGATCTGTCCGGAAACAACCGTTTCATTACAGAGACGAAAAGTTATACGATAGATCCAACCAACAATGAAAAGAAGGTTCCTCATTCGCAGAAAATTAAAGTACCGACGTCAGTGGTAGACGTCACTAAAACCTCGGGTTTTTTTGTTTCAGACTGTGACAAACGGGTAGACAAAGGGTACTTCACTACCCTGGTCTACGGTACTAGAATCAAATGACTTACAACTCGAAATTCGGTTGAAAAAGTGAGAGGAGAAAGTGAAAGTAGTTAATTAGGATTATATATTGTCTTAATATCTTAAGGATTTAGTGTTTTACGAATTCTTCTTTGCCATTTTATTTTACAAAATTTGATTCCTGTTGTAAATTATAAAGAAAAAAAAAAAAAAATCAAAAAATAAAAAATTTAAAATTTTAGAAATTAAGAATGTACGCAAGGGTTTGTACTTGGGGGGAGGGTGGAGGGAGGGGTGTTGTAGAGAGACCCAGTAGGGGTACGTGGTTGGGATTCGTACGACGTGGGACGCAGTCTGTATCTGACCGCTAAGTTAAGAATGTATTGTCATATGTACAATCTTACGGTAAGAGGGTTTAGTAGGATGGGAGAGGGAGAGGGAGAGGGAGGCTCAGGTTTTCAGGCAATATGTGTCGACACAGAAAAAAGGACGGAACGTATGTCCCAGCAGTAACGGTAGAAGGATTTAAGGTATATATACACAATCATATGACATAACCACAAAAAGAAAGACCGAATGAAGTGAGACATATTAACCGAGGTCAAAGTAGGTAGAGTAGTCTTGACTAAGTTTACTTAAGAAAAATTGCCGACTCATTATGAGGTAACACATATACATGGTGTCGAAAGAATAGGTAAGTAGACGACTACCTGTAGATCCAACAAAGGTACAGGACCGATAATATTTGTCACGACGCTACTTGTAACCCCATGTACACAGAGAAAGTTAAGACCGAAGGAGCCACACATACGGGTCGTCACCCTAACGACCCAGTATTCCCTCAAGATAAACGTTAAAAAAGTCCTTAGAGGTGTGACAAGAGGTATCACCGACATGATCAAACGTAAGGGTGGTTGTCACATCCTCCCAAGGGAAAAGAGGTGTGGGAGAGGTCGTAAATAACGAACATCTGAAAACCTAGCGTCGGTAAGACTGACCACACATCACCATGGAGTAACACCAAAACTAAACGTAAAGAGATTATTACTCACTACAACTCGTAGAAAAGTACACAAACAATCGGTAGGCATACAGAAGAAACCTCTTTACAGATAAATCAAGAAACCGGGTAAAAAACTAACCCAGCAAATAAAAAGACCTTAACTCGACGTCTTCAACGAACATATAAAAACTCTAATCAACAAACAGTCAACGAAGTAAACGATAATAAAAGAGGGTAAGTCTTCCGACAGAAAAGTGGAACGAATATAAAAGGAAACAACACGTCTTCGAAAATTAAAATTAATCTAGGGTAAACAAATAAAAACGAAAATAAAGGTCTTAAGACCCTCCACCTAGTGTCTCCTAGGACGACACTAAATACAGACTCTCACAAAACGGATACAAGAGGAGATCCTCAAAGTATATATAATATATATCTCTCTATATGTGTATGTGTAAATTTATACGTTTCAAATTTTTATTTAGTGTCCTTTTAGATTTCCCTTATTATAAATTACTAAATTAAATCCAGTGAACCCAAATTTCATTATTTACAATTAAGTAATGATGTAATTGATGATTTATGACTCTTTTTAACCGAGGTTTAACCCTTTCCTCATGTAGTCACGATATATAACAGTGGGACGAATAAATTGAATATGCGTCTCCTGTAGTACGTTTTACGGCCCGACCTACTACGTCTTCGATTTTAGTTCTAATGTTCCTCTTTATAATTGTTGGAGTCTATACGTCTAATTGTGGTGGAAATACCGTCTTTCGCTTCTCCTTGATTTCTCGAAGAGCTACTTCCACTTTCTACTCTCACTTTTTCGACCGAATTTTGAGTTGTAAGTTTTTTTTATTGTAGTACCGTAGATCAGTGTAGTGAAGTACCGTTTATAGACCCCTTTGTTACTTTTCACTGTCTGAAATAAAAGAACCCGAGGTTTTAGGGATACCTACCACTGACATAAGCACCTTAATTTTCTACGAGCGAGGAACCTTCTTTTCAATCCTGTCTGGGTCTGTCGTTTAATTTCGTCTCTATAATGAACCGGCTGCTTCCAGGTAAATCAGTTCCGATACCAAAAAGGTCATCAGGACATACCTACACTCTCAACCTGGTATTTCTTCCGACTCACGGTTTTTTGACTACGAAAACTTGACTACATAACCTCTTCTGAGAATTTTCATGGAACCTGACGTCCCTCTGGTTTGGTCAGTTAGGATTTCCTTTAGTTAGGACTTATAAGTGGTCTTCCTGACTACGGTTTCGAGGTTGTGAAGTCAGTGGACTACGCTTCTCGGTTGAGTGACCTTTTCTGGGTTTACGACCCTTTCTAACTTCCGTCCTTCTTCCCCTATAGTCTCCTGTTGTACCAATCTACCGTAGTGGCTGAGTTGCTTGCTCAAACACGTTCGAGACTCTCTACCACTTCCAGTCCCTTGGGTCCGTACGACGTCAGGGATCCCAGTGCTTCTCAACCTGTACTGACTCGTTGACTTGTTACTGTTGACTCTTTTGTACACATTTTCTATGACCTTCGAAGAAGTTTTTGAAGACATAGACCTGGAGGGAACACCAGGTCATCGATTCTGACGTAAGGGTTACGTCCGCCGGACCGAAGTCAAAGACCAGTCTCTCGATCTAGGGTGTTCAGTGTTGATTTCTAAAACGTACGACGTTGATTCTGGGTAGTGTCATTTTATTTATTTATTTATATATATATATATATATATTTTCGTTTTAAGACATAGTTGCTTCTCACTTTCACAAGTAAATTCGGGAATTTATAGTTGGAACTAGAACATTGTAAAATAGAGTATCCAAGAGTTTTCAGTAATCCTTGAAATTCATTTTAAGATAACGTATCTGATAATAAGAGAATAAAAACCTCTTCTTTTACGTAAGAGGTTACATCTTTAATTGAAGTCTTAAAGAAATTGTTTGACATTAGATTGAAGATGTACTGGTGGAGTTCCCATCTAATAGGATATTGCATGTGAGTCTCACTGACCGGTATTAATAATATTTTAGAAGGAAGTTTGACACCGAGGGATTGAAGATAGATGAATAGATTTAAGACACTTGTGGTCCAAATATGACTTATTGTACTTTTTAACATGAATTATTACGGTTGATATCTTTTACCTTTAGTTCATTTTTCTCTCTTCAGTGACGAATTTTTCTCTTCAGTAACGAATTGCATAGAAAGTTCATAGTGTTACGTGTTACTAAAATAAGTATGTGTATATTTGTATATGTATAGATATGTGTGTGTGTATATATATATGTACATATGTATGTCTATATAGTGTAACCTCCGGAGGGACTATCGAACCCGTCATTTCTTAGACAGACGTTACGTCCTCTGAACCCAAACTAGGAACCTACGTTCTAGGGGACCTCTTCTTTTACCGATGGGTGAGGTCATAAGAACGGACCCTTTAGGGTATCTGTCTCTTCGAACCCCCGATGTCAGGTACTCCAGTGTTTTCTCAACCTGTGCTCACTCTCTGACTGAAACTTATGACATAGTGTAATTAATACGAAACTCAAAGTAAACAGGTGGACCTTCTCATTGAATCCGTCCAACTGTTTCTCAGGTTTGGATTCATTCGGGGGAAATTCCTTATTCATTTGTAAGAAAGAAAGAGTGTAAGAAAACGGAATCTGTTCATCCAGAGTATTCGTCGTCGTAGAGAACAAGTTCCTGTACGGAAAAAAACTCGAAACCTACTTTCAATACCCTCTTCCGGACCCATTTTGAAGGTGTCGGAACTCGAGACCCAATTGGACAAGGAAGACCGATTAGAGCACGACTACAGTAGGGTCCTACATACAATGACCTTTCCCAGATCCGCTTTAAGAGTGTCGGAACTCCATAAACAATAGATCAGAGTCGTCGACCAACTCTTCATATATTTCAGGACGAATTTGATCACTCCGTCCATGAGAGGACGGGGGAAGACTACAGATACAGTCTTCGAAAAAGACAGTGAAAGTGAAATTTATTTTAGATATGTTCCAAGACTCACTGACACTGATAGAAACCAGGACCTCGATTTAGAAGAGGAAACCTCTGGTGCTTAGGTCGTCGTCGTAAGTGGCAGGATAATAATATTGGTCTTTTCCTTTATGTATATAAGAGAGTCTGAAATGTTCACAATAAGTGTGTGTACTAGTACACATGTGCATTTTACTAGTGGGATCGTAAAAATAATCTTCACATACGGTGTCGTTGAATGTGTTTCTTTCGTGGGTGATTTAGAAACGATTTATTTACAACGAATATTTTAGAGTAATAGATTTTGGTGCATTTTTAATTTTCTTTTTTTTTGGATCCGGAATTAGATTGATACATCCCTGTCAGAGTGTCACCGGTGACGAATTAACGACTTACTTACACCGAACTTTTAGTTTAATATCCCTTAGTTAAAAAAAAATTGATCTAGAACTAAATCGATAATACGTTATATGAGTCAAAATGTCATCTTTTAGTAAAAAGATGAAACAGTCAGTTGGATATGAGGTTCTACATCTTTACGTTTTATTCTCTAAAAATGTTACATAGTCAAGTCCAGATATTCCAGACATAATTTTATGATAATAAAATTATCATAATATAAAATACATAATAAATAAAATAATATATTACATATAATAGATATGAATATAAATTATATATAATTTATAATACATAAAATTACCATAATTTTATGATAAAATTTAATGCACAGGATTCCGTTACCGTGGGGTAAGGTCATGAGAACGGACCTTTTAGGGTACCTACCTTCTCGGACCATCCGACGTCAGGTACCCCAGTGATTCTCAGTCTGTGTTGACTCGCTGAAGTGAAAGTGAAAAGTCAAAGTACGTAACCTCTTCCTTTACCGTTGGGTGAGGTCAAAAGAACGGACCTCTTAGGGTCCCTACCCCCTCGGACCACCCGACGGCAGATACCCCAACGTCTCTCAGTCTGTGCTGACTTCACTGAATCGTCGTCGTCGTCGTCGTTGGAAGAAAGTCACGTGTTGTAACTTTGTCATTCTACCCCAGGGTAGAATGACAAATACCCCAATACCCCAGGGTCCTCATAATGGTGTAAATGTATTGATAGTAGTACAACCGTGACTTGACTGTAGTCAGTTCGTTCAAAACCAGACCACGTCAGTCAGTCATTGTTTTCCGGTTTCAATTGCAGACTGAATAATAGTAGGTATTGACTAAAACTGACTCTATATAATCTAAAATCGTTGAGTAGTTAATTACGGTGATGACTCAGTTATCATCTGGTCTAAAGTTTAACGTTTGTGCGACTGTAACTGATACATCTGAATGATCCCAACATCATCCTCGTCTTTGTCAACGAAAGTCTAATAAGTCAAGGACGACCTAATTAAAGAGAAGAAGGATTTTTTCACTTTTATAAACTGAGTACTTATTGACAGAAAAATTTGACATTGTCATAAAAATTTTCCCTTTTTATGTTGAGTGTTATAATATTTACTTTTTCTTTGTAATAAAATTTCCTCTCAATATTTTTCATACACGAAGTCTAAACGGATTTGGGAGTCTTAGTAAGGACCTTTCTTATTTATAAAAGTACGATTGAGTGGTGAGGAGAAAAGAAGTGAGTCAATGACAGGGGAATTCCTGCCAAATCGTCTTTTACAACACCAAAAAAACAAAAAACCAAAAAAATTAATTGTGACCTCTTATTCATCTTTTCTTTAAGAAGTACATCACCGGGTCTTATTCCAAGAGTGTGGAAGAAGAAGTACCTTACCTCTTTGTCCCATTCTTCTGTTTGTTTTCGGTTATGAAAAGGGAATTTGATATAAGAAGAAGGGATGGAAAAGGGGAAATAAGGAACGTAGGAAAGGGATGGGAAGGTAGAGAAAGAGTGTGTGTGTCTTATTTAAGTGTTTATACCGATGAACAGACGTAACATAAAGTGGAGGAATTCGTGAACTTTTAACCAGGTTTAAAACGGGTTATGTTACGATAGAGATTCAATGTGTTACTTGATCGTCTACGGGTAATTCATTGATTGGTTTTTTATGATCACTTCATGACGGTGTAAATCTATGGAATATGTGTCAAAGTTTGACGTTAAATTTTGGTTTTTATAAAATAAAGTAAATGGTAGAGTATTTTTAATCGTTTCCTGTTTTACAATTTGTTATAATTCAGGTGTTTATTAACAAAAGACCCTAAAGACTTACACTTTGTCTAGGAGAGGTCATATAGTCAAATTTTTGTCAAAAATTTGGGAGTCTCGTGAAACTTCTTTTTGGAGGACAGAAAGAGGAAGGAAGAGAGGACTGTGTATAAAGTGGTATATGACGAATATAGACAGAATTTGGGTTCTACTTCCTGGTTAAGAAACCTTTTTCCTTTACACGAAATCTGATAAAGGAATCCCAAATTGTGTATCGAACAAGGTATTCATAAAAGATTTGTTTATTTAATACGATATGGTGTACTAAAAAATTCTATGTTTTAGCAACTGCGAAAAATAGTCGTAGAATGTGTTGGGTACGTTGATGTCTTTCAAACACCCTTGAATTTTTAAAGGTAATATTTACGAGCAAAAGTTACGGGTAGTCTCCGTCTTTGAATGAGTCGTTTATGACTCTAACCCTTCTTAATGCGAAAAAGAAAGGGGTTAGGTCTCCAGATTGGATTCTTGGAGCTCGAGGGGTTTGTATAAGTTGTCGTCCAAGTCTACCGTCCCAGACAAGATTACATACAATAGATCGTATGTGATTTCTTGACCCTCTCTCGTTCTTAGGCTTAATCTTTCTTTGAAAAATCTTATTGCGACTGTGCAGGTACCGTGGACCATAAAAGTTGACCAACCACAGAGAAGATTGGGAGCTTTGTTAGATACTTTATACATAGACATGAAACTGTGAAGTTGCAAGCTCTTTGTGTGCCTCCGAGTTTAACATTTCTGAAGCGGGGTCTTTTATTACTCAGTTGCAGTGCCGGTTGACACCTTTGGACCGGAGGATCAACAGACAGGCCCGTCGGGTTCACTGCGAAGGCCTCTCTTCGGTCCTGGCTGTCTGTTTAGGCGGCCTCTCGGTCAAGGTCCCCAGGTGGCGCCCTGGTCTCGGAGGGACTCTCCCCCGGAGGGAGTCCGCGGGGACTGGAGGGCCGGGCCGCCTGTGGATGCACGAACCTCCACTCGCGCCACTACGGCGCCTGGTCCGGCGGGTCGGCCCTCCTCTTCCTGCGAAACCGCCGACATCCGGGCGGTTGGCTGACCAAGACGTCCTTGTCAGGGCCGTCGCGGCAGTCACAAAAGAGGTGATACAGCGAGTAGCGGCGGCGGGCGCTAGGCCAGCGGCGGGCCGGAGTACGGGCAGGGGACTGGGCGGCGGCCGGGCCGGAGGCATCCGTGAAGGACAAACAAACTTCTTCTTTAGAAATAAGCGCAGGGCGCGCCTGTTTATGTCACAAAAAGATCTCTCAGCGGCGATCTCCCGCGCTCTCAGGCGCTCGCTTTCCGACGCGAGGTTCGGAAGCGCCTACGACAGCAGAACACCACCTCTTCTAAGACTCTCTTCTAAGACTCTCAGGGAGCCTGATGTTCCTATAGGTTGGTTAGGTAGGATTTCCTTTAGCCAGGACTTATAAGTAACCTTCCTGACTGCGACTTCGACGTTGAGGTTATGAAACCGGTAGACTACGTCTCTTTGCCGATTAACCTTTTCTGGGATTAAGACCCTTTCCAACTTCCGTCCTCCTCTTCCTCTACTGTCTCCTACTCTACCAACCTACCGTAGTGGCTGAGTTACCTGTACTTAAACTCATTTGAGGCCCTCAACCACTACCTGTCCTTTCGGACCACACGACGTCAAGTACCCCAACGTTTGTCGGCCTGTGCTGACTCGTTGACTTGACTTGACTCTTCCAGGCCTGAGAGGGCCAAAGCTACCGTTGCGGTCTTAGAGCTCGTAGAGACCGAGGAGGAAGGTCTCCTCGGCAGGAAGGAAGTATGAAGCGGGCGGTTTCAGAGCGAAAGGGAAATCCGTGGAGGCGCGACGAACCCTGTGGTGTCCCTCCACCTGTAAGGACCGGGAGAGAACCGGGGGCGAGTGACGGACCCCTGGTGGCCGTTAGGGATGTGGAGGGCGGCGGCGTGCGACTCCCCGCTGCTCCCTGGCGCCGTGGTGCGCGGCGGGGCCAGGACGGCCACGGTCCCTGGGACCACCTCGACTTACTGTCGCGCCGACAGGATACCTAAGTAGGACGGCCCAAGTCGGGTGCGGCGCATGTCCCTGAGAACCGGTCACAGGGATAGGAAGGTGGGGAGAAGATCCTAGACCCCTCCGTCGGTCGTTCCCCTTCACCAGTCCACCGGTGGCGGTGGTGGCGGGGGCTGGACAGCAGAGCGTTACAAGACAATAAAAGACAAAATTTTGCCTACTGTCAACGGTGATGTAGTTATAAATAGAGGGACATGACTCCTACAGAATAAGTAACGACAATAGGGTTGAAGCCAAACCTTGTCTTAGGTCATGTCACCAAAACTCTTACACCAGACTACTGAAGACTCCTAGGATTCTCTCCTAGGTCCTTCAGTTTTGATATGTTGTAATGAAATTACAATAAACGACAAAAGTACGAATAGGAGAGGTCTCACATATCTCTGAAAAAGGTCTCCCATCTACCAAATGTCGGAGATGACCGACCACTTTACGCACAAACTTATGAGGAGAACATAAAATGTCTAAGTCGATGCCAAATTCTATACAACCATCTAGTCACACAAAAGTCTCTAATCGAGCAAAATAGGAGTCATGAAGATCACCCAAGAAGATTCGATAGAAGCACTACGTTATTTTTAGGTATAAAATTCCGTTCTGTTCTCTTTAAATCTGTATTGTAAAAAGACACGATAAACCCAGCCAGGGAGGGGAGATCACACGCAATACGTCAACGTAACACGTAATTGGTCTGAAGGGGTTACCGTCTTTATGGATGAGGTGGTATTTGTAGTTAAAAAGAAAAGAAAAAACCCCCCCCCGCGATCAATACATTGAGAATCTTCTATTCGAACGAAAGAGTTAGAACATTCCCCAGTGTTACGAGGTGGTAAGTGGAACATGGTCATCTGTTGAAATCACTTGAAATACATGTTACATGTAACGGTCACATAGTAAAGGGAATGTTTATCGGCTGCCACATTTTGTCTGACCACTCTACTGATCCCCTCTAAGACCCAGTGTGGATCATCTTAAAGAATCGAATTTATAAATAAGTCTCACAATGATTGATATAATTAATATAAGAGTAGCTGAAAAAAACGTAATAGTTGACACACCGGTTCGGAGTCTTTTTTAAGTACTATTGGCAATAACAAGTGAGTGAGTCAGTCCAGGTTGAGAAACGCTGGGGTATCTGACGTCGTACGGTCCGAAGGGACAGGGAGTGGTAGAGGGTCTCGAACGAGTTTGAGTACAGGTAACTCAGTCACTACCGTAGGTTGGTAGAACAGGAGACAATATGGGAAGAGAACGGGTGTCAGAAAGGGTCGTAGTCCTAGAAAAGGTCGCTCAACTGAGAAACGTAGGCCACCGGTTTCATAACCTGGAAGTCGGAGTCGTAGTCAGGGAGGTTACTTATAAGTCCTGACTAAAGGAAATCCTAACTGACCAAACTGGAGGAACGACAGGTTTCCTGAGAGTTCTCAGAAGAAGTTGTGGTGTCAGTTTTCGTAGTTAAGAAGTCGGGAGTCGAAAGAAATACCAGGTTGAGAATGCAGGTACGTACTTATGACCTTTTTGGTATCGAAACTGATATACCTGGAAGTATCCGTTTCATTACAGAGACGAAAAATTATATGATAGATCCAACCGGTATCAAAAAGAAGGTCCTTCACTCGTAGTAAATTAAAGTACTGACGTCAGTGGTAGACGTCACTAAAACCTCGGGTTCTTTTATTTTGGACAGTGACAAAGGTAAAAAAAGTGACAGATAAACGGTACTTCACTACCCTGGCCTACTGTACTAGAAACAGAAAACTTACTACTAATGTGATAAATTTTGTTAACCAGTTTATACATCAGGATATTCTAGTTAGTAGAATCATCACATTAAGATCTATACCCTTCTTTATTGTTCTCCCTTGGTAAAGGACTTGGTATTGTCTGATCATTCTGTCCGTCAGGTCTCCGAAAACTAATGACAATTGATCTATCGTATAACTTTTCGTCTCTGTAATGAAACGGTTGTTTCCAGGTAGATCAGTTCCTATACCAAAAAGGTAACCAGTACATACCTACACTCTCAACCTGACACTTCTTTCGACTCACGGCTTCTTAACTACCAAAACTTGACACCAAAACCTCTTCTGAGAACTCTCAGGGAACCTGACATTCCTCTAGGTTGGTCAGGTAAGATTTCCTCTAGTTGGGACCTACAAGAAACCTTCCTTGCTACGATTTCGACTTTGAGGTCATGAAACTGGTGGAGTACACTTCCCAACTGAGTAACCTTTTCTGGGACTACGACCCTCCCTGACCCCCGTCCTCCTCTTCCCCTACTGTCTCCTACTCTACCGACCTACCGTAGTGGCTGAGCTACCTGCACTCAGACTCACTTGAGGCCCTCAACCACTACCTGTCCCTCCGGACCGCACGACGCTAAGTACCCCAGCGTTTCTCAGCCTGTACTGACTCGCTGACTTGACTTGACTTGACTTGTTACGGATCAGGTTGTTATCGTGTGTCACTCTCCGATAGTTACCTTAGACACGGACTGGACCCTTACTCGTAAGGATCGTGATACCTTTTTTAACTAGCGTTTTAATGAGGGTTTGGAATCAGTTTTAATTCTGTTTTCCTTCTATAACATTTTATTTTTTACAACGAGTGGTAGGTCAAGAAGTTTTTCGTCCAAGTAATCGGTACCGTCTAAGACTGGATTTTATATGGGACTTTCCTTAAGTTCCGTTTCTAGTCCTACTCCGTGAGACACGAGACCTTTGTACTGTCTTGGTCGAGAGTCTATTTATAAACATCCTTTTTTCAAATACTTAGACCAAAGAATGTAGAAGAATATGAATTTTCATTCTTTTAACCCTTTCCCCATGCAGTTCTGATATATAACAGTGGGACGAATAAACTGAAGATACGTCTCATGTAGTACGCTCGACGACCCGACTTACTTCGTGTTCGATCTTAGTTCTAACGTCCCTCTTTATAGTTATTGCAGTCTATACGTTTACTGTGGTGGGAATACCGTCGTTCACTTCTCCTTGATTTCTCGGACAACTACTGCCACGTTCTCCTTTCACTCTTTCGACCGAATTTTGTAAGTTTTTTATTCTAGTACCGTAGGTCTGGGTAGTGAAGTACCGTTTATCTACCCATTTGTTACCTTTGTCACTGTCTGAAATAAAAGAACCCGAGGTTTTAGTGACGTCTACCACTGTCGTCGGTACTTTAATTTTCTGTCAACGAGGAACCTTCTTTTCGATACTGTTTGGATCTGTCGTATAATGCTGAGTTTCTGTAATGAAACGGATGTTACCAGGGATATTAACTTCGATACCAAAAAGGTCATCAGTACATACCTACACTCTCGACTTGTTACTTTTTACGACTCGTGACTTGTTAACTACGGAAGTTTGACACCACGACCTCTTATGAGAACTATCTCAGGGAACCTGTCGTTCTTCTAGTTTGGTCAGTTAGGATTTCTTTTACTTAGGACTTATAAGTAACCTTTCTGACTATGACTTCGACTTTGAGGTTATGAAACTGGAGGAGTACGCTTCTCTGTTCAGTAACCCTTTCTGGGACTACGACCCTTTCTAACTTCCGTCCTCTTCTTCCCCTGTAGTCTCCTACTCTACCAACTTACTGTAGTGTTTGACTTGTCTGTACTCAAACTCGTTCGAGGTCCTCTACACACTTCCTGTCCCTTCGGACCGTACGACGTCAGGGACCCCACCGTTTCTCAGCCTGTGTTGACTCGCTGACTTGTTGTTGTTGTTGTTATGAATCTTTTCGTGATTTTGGTAATTGATTCTATAAACAAGGAGTGTTTGTCACCATTGGAAGATGGTTCTACTCACGAACTGACGTGTATGGGGAAGTAGTTTGAGTGAATACGATGACCGGAGGGGACAAGGAGAAGTCTTGACAAGAGTCTCGAGAGACTCTCTGACAGAAGGTCCAAAATTAGGAGTCAACCGAGTTTATTGTAAAAGGCAAAGGAGATTCTTAAAACAGTTGTAAATAAATATAGAATAATTAGTAGGTTATTTACCATAAAACTTTAGGGATTTAACACCGACACGAATACGTTTTTGTGTTCCTTTTTGTAAAACAAAACGTTCTCATAAAAATTAAATAACTTTTGAAAAGACTTATAAATTTAAAATAGATTTCGATTAAAAAATCTTAAATTATAAAATAAGATTTTGTTTTAAAATAAACATTAAAAAATTTAAAATCCAAGAAAGTAACTGTGTACTCTCTTTAATTTTCTAGACGAAAGAGTTAGAGGGTGTACATCTCTACGATTTTTTCTACTATGTAGTCATAGTCTCCTAAGGCTGAGTCCATTTCTCTTTTTAGATTCACAATCAATCAAATTAATCAAAGGAAAGATTTATTCTTTCCTTTCACACTGGTTTCGAATAAAGAAAAGGAACTGAAATCTCTATAATTACCAAATGGAGTCAGTTGTCTTATAAAAGTTTGTGATAATACCACGGTCCATCCAACTCCGTAGTAAAACCCTGGTCAGTAAGAGTCAAATTTCTTTTCCTTCAACTTATAAAATTTTTACTATTGGAGAGATCTTTTTGTTTATAGTGTATAATTGTGTATATACACCTTAGATCTTTTTACTATGATTACTTGGATAAACGTCCCGTCCTTACCTCTGAGTAAGTACTTCTTACCTGGACACCTGTGTCACCTCCTACCTCTCCCACCCTGTTCGACCCTCTCACCGTAACTACATATACTCGATGGTACACATTTCACCTATCGATCATCCTTCGACGACACATCGTTCCGGAGTCAAGACACGAGATACTGTCGGATCCCATTCTACCCGTCACACCACCCTCCCTCCGAGTTCTCCGTCCCCTATACATATATAAATACCGACTAAGTGCAACAACATGTTATCTTTGATTGTGTCGTAAGACCTTGTTAACAGCAGGTCAATTTTTATTACAAAAATTACATCTTTTTTTCGGAAGACTCTTTCCACTCTTTTAAAATTTTTTATTATTATTATTTATTTTTCCATTTTAGTTTTACTGTTGGAGAAATTTTCGGTTTCGAAAAAACAATGGTGAAAAGTTTGGTCTTTACTTATCGGTCGACTTCGTAAAATGTCCAATTTAATAACATAACCGGACCGACCTCTTCCCGTATATTATCGATTCTCTGACTATTTCGGACGCGTAATGACTTACTTACGAACGATCCACTTTTTAGACAGTTTCTTTAGTACAAAAGGTTTCTACGTCAAATATTTAAATCAACGTCTGTATTTCTAAAAATTAAATTATGGGATAGACGTCTTAATATGACAGTTCTATCTATTTTTAATACATTAATATCTACATCGATCTGAGCAACGAAACGAACATGGATAGTCCACAGTCGTGTTCGATTAGGAACTTCTAGAAAATATATTTACGGACCGTAATTTGATTTCCCTACTACTTTATTTCGTAATATGTTAAAAAAATAGAGGATCAAATACGACCTTGTTAACACGACTATAAACGTGATTGACACATTTTAATCATGATCCATTTTGACGACCGTGGAACCGTGTTTAGTTCCGTCTCCGAGGGTTGACATGAGAATTGGTGATTTATGACTGTAAAAAAATTTTTCGGTCAATGTGACTTCTTATAGAAAAAAAAATTAAATAAATAAAAAATTAGCTCCCTATTACCGAAATGTCTTAAAACGACGAAAGACAGTTTGGAGTTGTACTTAGTCGGTAGTCATCTTCGTATAGAAATTACTTCGTCATTCTTAAAAATAAAACAAATTCAGAGTAAGTTAAATTCACGTAAAATGGATTTTACGTATATCTGGTTACTAAAATTACATTGGGATATACTTTTCAAGTGACTGCATAAAAGTTTAAGGTATAACGTTGTTTGGAAATTCTTTGATGACGAACAACTTAAAACCATACCACAGTTTCTTCTTATAGGAGTCAAAAAACTTTTCCGATAATGTTATGAAAGAAAAAAGGACTTGATGTATTAGATACACTCTGATCCTAAAGAAGTATTTGAAGTTTGTATGGTTGGGCACCATCCGACTATGACAGACGGTTCCCATACCAGTATAGGATTAGAAACCTGAAAGACTTACGATGGAATATCTCATTTTGAACGTGTCTACACTAATTCCCAGAACGTTCTTTCTTTGATAGGACCAAATAGAGTCCTCCGGGATTCACGGTAGTATTTACCATATTCTCTCTCCGTCTCTCTCTAATCGGTGATGTGTCCTTTCTCCTTTAAAACTACATTTCTATCTTCGTCTCTAACCTTGTTTAGTAGTACTCAATTCCTCGTGGTCGTCGGTGTTCTTCGACCATCTCCGTTCTTTACTGAAAAGGAGATCTCGAAGGTCTCCCTCATGAAGGACCGTGTGTGGAACTAAAGGCAGATCACTCTGACTACAAATTGAAGACCGGAGGTTTTGGTAACACCAACAAGTCAACGAGTCAGCACAGGCTGAGACGATGGGGTACTTGAAGTCGTGTGGTCGGAAGGGACAGGAAGTGATAGAGGGTCTCAAACATGTCTGAGTACAGGTAACTCAGTCACTACGGTAGTTGGTAGAGTAGGAGACAACGGGGGAAGAGGAGAACGGAAGTCAGAAAGGGTCGTAGTCCCGTAAAAAGGTTACAAAGACGATTTTGGTTTTCCCTAATGTAAAGACAACAAAACTCGGTGTCCAGTAAACAATGTCGTCGGGGTCCTTTGATGATGTTTGGGGTTTCAATACCTAATTTACGTCATGGTCCGTATTCTGATAGGTCGATAGAATATAAGTCGGACTGTATTTGTCTATACGTTTAAACGTTTTGTCTCGGTGAGGAGAGTGAAAAAAGTAAAACTTATATATCGAAAAAATTTACAACGATTGTACATTATATAAATAACAACGATAAAAAATTAAAAAATTAAAAAAATAAACCGATAAGGCTAGAATGAACACCGTACCCCCTAGAAGAACACAGTGAGTTCTAGAAAGTATCGTCTGGGACCTGAGAGACCAACACCGGATTCCCGAATCGAACGAGGCACCGTAACCCTAGAATCAAGGGGTTGGTCCCTAGGTTTCCTAGTTTGGGACGTAACGTTCCACCTAAGAATTGGTGACCTATTGGTCCCTTCAGGAATAACAAAGATAAAATTTCGGTCGATAATCGAACTTAAAAAGACAAACGAAACGATTAAGTCATTTTCTGATATATACATTGGGTATAATCGTTTTCGAAACCCCCAGGAGGTATTAATGATTCGTACACCTCCCCAGGACTTTGGTTTTACAAACTTTTGACGAATACATTATCAATCATCCACGAGTAAAACAACTTCATTAGTAATATAAATATTAAGTTAGTATTAAGTCAGTTATCTACTCATATCCGATCACTTCTCGTTTTCTTAAATCTCCATTCCACTTACCAATGTTTCCTTTTTCTGTTTTTTAAGAGTCTTCTCTCTTCTTGAACCTTTTTTTATGTTTTAACAGAGGTTAACTGATCCAATACTTGTCATCAACGACTTTGTATTTCTAGTAACTTATAGGTGGTTAAGGACGATACGAGGGCGATCGAAGGTGGAGGGTTTCGATTTTTAACTTTCATCGCGATTCTTTGTTTACAGTGTTCGGGTATTCACTTTACGGACAATCCTTTTCGACGTCTTGATATGCCGTCCGAGGCATTCTAAATTTTAATATTCTACACCCTTGACATCTTATAAACCTCAAGTGGACGTGTAGGTTAATGATTAAACCATCTTTTCCTATGACTATGAATCTAACACCTTCGGTGAACAGATTCTAGTATGTTTGAATCTCCACCTTGACTTTAGTATCGGGATTTAGATCTGAGCCGGACCTTGTAAAGAGGACATGAGAGAACCATAACTACCACTTCTCCAACAGGCACCGAAGGACAAAGCTCCGAGACCGAGGTTCAAGACGGGACTTTACTTCCCCTACACCTACAAGAAAAAATTCGAACATTAAATTCTGATATGTAAAAAAAAAGACATTTATACCCAACAAGAAAGAGAAAAAGGGTAGAGATGGAGACAGGGTCCATTAAAGTGAGTCTTACTGTATGGTAGTCGTCCTAACTTGGATAAGTTAATTTGGGAGTTGTTGACCTAAAGGAGACAGAGAAGAAGGTCAGTCCCTCCTTCCACCGAGAGTAACTCGACTTTTATCCCGTCTCTTCACTGAGTCATGTAAAATTATTCCACCAGGATCCTGTCATCACCCGTTTGATCAAATAAGAGGTGTTCTTATACTCGTCGGGGTGGTGTTTGAAAGATTCGTCCCGACAGAGTGGACTTTTATATATGTTTACACACTCCCCCACTATTTTATAAAAAGAGGTCATATAAAGGAGTCGAAGAAAAAAATTTTGAAAATAAAACTTATCTACGATTCGAGTGAAATAAGTTTTAAGTATTACATGTTTTTCAATAAGATTCTGTTCTGAACAAGTGAAGGGTAAGGGTCGGTGGCTGAAGGGGAGGTATCTTCGTTGACAATACTAGATAAAGAAGTCTTTGTAAAACATGTACTTGTAATCGAAAACGAAACTTTCGGAACCTAAGGTGGGGGTACGGGTGTCTCTTAAGTCGGGGGAAGAAAAGTCCTAAACAGAGGTCTTTTAGTAAGGAAGTAGATTGTAAAAAGGTTTTTAAAGACGGGAGTCAGTTACCCTAACAACTTCTGTCTGTTGTCAACGAGTGCTAGAGGGAAAGGTTCCAAAGGTACGACAGGACCCTTACACGTACCCTTTATGGACTTTCTTCTTGAGGTCCTGTGTGTGGGGTGTGGGGGTGACGGGTGAAGAGTGAGAGATAGGAACCGATCTGAGGACAGATCTGAGAATCAGTAGGTAGGTCAGGGGTTGGGGCAGTTGAAGATTTGAGGTGAATCAAAAGAAGAGTGGAACAAGAGACATAAAGTGTAAACCGTCATAAAAGGGACTTTTCTGGAACAGTCGAGGGTGGTTATTAAGATGAAAGGGTGAGTTCGATTTAACGGAGGTGAATGGGGACTATTGTACGAATTTTGTAGGAGAACGAGGTAAAGGGGACGGTAGAACAAAATCATAGAGTAGAGACAGGACCTAATAATTTTTTTTTTTTTTTTGAAGATTAATCAGTGAATTGGTGGTGGTTAAGAGAAAAGTCGATTTGGAAATTTTTCTCGAAAGATAAAGTATTAGATAAGTCTTAGCATAATAAGAGTCAAGTTTTATCAGACCATCTATTTAACGTCTATAATAAGTATTTTCGGGTATCGACCTTTGTTGGGTTTACAGGTATTTGACTACTATCTATTTATTTTGCTTAGGTATGTTACCTGATGAAAAGTATATATTTTTCTTTACTTCGGGGATGACGTACCTACTTGGAGTTTTCGTACGAGTCATTTTCTTCAGTCAATGTTTTGTGATATATAACATACTAAGGTAAATACATACTAGTCTTTTACGTTTAGACGTCGTTGTTTTTAGTCCAATCATCAACGGACTTTGATCTTTACTTTAACTGACGTTTATGAGTACTCCCTTGAAATACCCCAAAACCTTTACAAGATTTAGATCCAACATTGTCACCAACGTGTCGTAATATTTAAATGATTTTTAGTAACTGACATGTGAATATTACCCACTTAAAATATCATACATTTAATGTAGTGCTTTTTGATATTTTATAAATTTACCTAAAATCTTTACGAGTAAATAACTAACTAAATGTCAAACGATGTCCTAGAAAAAACGGAAAAGTATGATAAGTACCCCAAGAGTTCCGTTTTTATGACTTCACCAAACGGTACGGGAAGAGGTGACCTGGTGTAAAACAGTCTTGAGAGGTGGACAGTCTTGAGAGGTGGTACTGGGTAGGTAGAACCCACCGGGATGTGTTGTACCACGTGTCAAAGTAATTCATGGACTTGGCACTTAAAGGTCTACAAGTTTGACCTAAATCTTTTCAGTCTCCTCGGTCTCTAGTTTAACGGTTGTAGACAACCTAGTATCCTTTTCGATTTCTTAAGGTCTTTTTGTAGATGAAGACGAAATAACTAATGCGGTTTCGGAAATTGATACACCTAGTGTTGTTTGACACCTTTTAAGAAGTTCTCTACCCTTATGGTCTAGTGGACTTGACGGAGGACTCTTTAGACATACGTCCAGTTCTTCGTTGTCAATCTTGGCCTGTATCTTGTCTGACCAAGGTTCAGCCCTTTCCTCCTGTAGTTCCGACGTATAACAGTGGGACGAATAGATTGAATATACGTCTCATGTAGTACGCTTTACGGTCCGACCTACTTCGTGTTCGACCTTAGTTCTAACGGTCCTCTTTATAGTTATTGGAGTATATACGTCTATTGTGGTGGAAATACCGTCTTTCGTTTCTTTTTGATTTCTCGGAGAACTACTTTCACTTTCTCCTCTCACTTTTTCAACCGAATTTTGAGTTGTAAGTCTTTTGATTCCAGTACCGTACGTCAGGGTAGTGAAGTACCGTTTATCTGTCCCTTTGTTACCTTTGTCACTGTCTGAAATAAAAGAAATAAAATAAAAGAATATTAGTGACGTCTACCACTGACGTCGGTACTTTAATTTTCTGCGAACGAGGGACCTTCTTTTCAATACTGGTTTGAACTGTCGTAAAAAAAAAAAAAAATTTCATCTCTGTAATGGTTGTTTCCAGGTAGATCAGTTTCGATACCAAAAAGGTCATCAGTACATACCTACACTCTCAACCTGATATTTCTTTCGACTCGTGGTTTTTTGACTACGAAAACTTGACACCACAACCTCTTCTGAGAACCTGACGTTCCTCGAGAATTTCCTTTGGTCAGTTAGAATTTCCTTTAGTCAGGGCTTATAAGTAACCTTCCTGACTCCGACTTCGACTTTGAGGTTATGAAACCGGTGGACTACACTTCTTGACTGAGTGACCTTTTCTGGGACTACGACCCTTCCTGACTTCCGCTCTCCTCTTCCCCTGCTGTCTCCTACTCTACCAACCTACGGTAGTGGCTGAGTTACCTGAACTCAAACTCGTTCGAGGTCCTCAACCACTACCTGTTCCTTCGGACCGCACCACGTCAGATACCCCAGCGTCTCAGCCTGTGTTGACTCGCTGACTTGACTTGACTGTACTTCACTCCACTTCAGCGAGTCAGTACAGGCTAAGAAACGCTGGGGTACCTGACATCGGGTGGTCTGAGGAGGTAGGTACCTTAAAAGATCCGTTCTCATGACCTCACCCAACGGTAAAGGAAGAGGTCCCCTGGAAGGGCTGGGCCCCTAGTTTGGGCCCAGAGGGCGTAACGTCGGTCTACGAAATGGTCGACTCGGTGGTCCCTTAGGGTCGCTACGTACAATGGTCTCTACGTACAATGATTGCTACGTACGGTTTACCTTTCTTTCTTAAACAATCTTTTTGTTTATTTAACTCCTGCCGTATATCCCTCACCGGTCTCTTTTTGAAGTTTTCTCTTCGGAACCCTTACCGGTTTATAACCAGTCCTTTACGAGGTGTGACTCTCCGTTCCAGAACTTGTAAGACCCATCTCATGACTAAGTTATTACCCCTAAACCCTTTGAACTTCATGTGTCAAGTGAGAGTACGGGTTCCCCCCGTGGTCTCCTTGTGTAGGGTCAGGACTGACGCCTGTAAGGGTTGATTCCCTTCCGTGAGAGGGCCAAAGTAAGTTTTGGGGTGGGTCCAAGAAGTCTCTGGTCCTGAGAGTTAAAGAAAGATAAAAGAAAGAACCCTCCTTCCCTCCTAAACGGACTTCTACCGAAGGAAGATTCAGACTTTTACCCCGTCCTTCTCGGTCTACTCCGGGACACTGAGAGAGACCCCCTCTCCGTTGACAATGTCGGTTTTCTTTGACGAGATTCTCCTTGAAAAAGTCTTACTGTGTATGATAAAAGAAGGAGAGGGAGACACTGAGTCTAAGCGTAAAGTGTGTCTGGAGACGGACACAAAAGAAAGGAGACGGAACTGACGATCGGTCGTCTGACACAGACGTCACAAAAGGGTGAGGAGAAGGGGTTAGACTTTGTCGGACCACTTTTGTAATCGACCTCTCTAGACACAAATGGTCCATTTAAGGAGATGTTGTTTATGTAAACGTCACTTTTAGAAATAAGTTGGTTCATAGGAGGTGTCGTGTCAAATACAGATTGGATTAAATTCAGTATCAGTTACTTCGTTTTAAGATTAGGTATGGTACATAAACCTGTTAGGTCACCTCGAATGAACATTTTTCTAAACTGGACATTATGAAACAAAAGGGACTCCTCGAACTCTTTATTCATCTCCGTTTTTGTCTCGGGGAAGCATGAACCTCTTATAAAAGGGTGTCTATGAACAAAATTTTTAGGTCAAGGGTCCTTTAGAAACACTCCTGAAAAGGGTTATCAGATGGTCTAGGACCTGTTCTTTTTCTCTATTTGAGATCTAAGCTATTCGTCCTAGAAGAGTCTTCCTTTGGTACCCTTGAAAGAGTTAGAAGTTCGTCAGAGACTAGGTCTCGTAACATTTTCTATTAGTCCTCTAGTCTTTACTTAGTTCCTTTCTTTTCATCGTAAGACTTCTCTACTATCATGACAACTCTGGACTCCGATATGATTATATGATTACTCTCATCTTAGAAATTTTTATGTCATGGATCCAGTATACCTTCTTAGTTAATGTAGTGAAATAGGATGACGACGACGACGACGATTCAGCGAAGTCAACACAGGTTGAGACACACTGGGGTCTCTGTCGTCTGGTGGTCCGAGGGGCAGGGACCCTAAGAGGTCCGTTCTTGTGACCTCACCCAACGGTAAAGGAAGAGGTTACGTACTTTCATTTTTCACTTTCACTTCAGCGAGTCAGCACAGGCTGAGGATCGCTGGGGTACCCGACGTCGGATGGTCCGAGGGGGCAGGTACCCTAAACGGTCCGTTCTCATGACCTCACCCCACGGTAACGGAAGAGGAAGGATGACGATTTTCGTTCTATAAGGAGTTTCCCGTAATAACGTTCCCCTCCAGTAAAAGAGGGAGAGGGTCGAGGTGTTTTATTTTTGAAGTGAAGAAGTTTTAAGACTTCTCGTAATTGGAAGGACTCTCAAGGAAAGTCAAGAGGGGCTCCGTCCTCCCTGAGTTGACTGACCCGGTCGCATCTTCCTTACTCGTGTGAAGCCACAGAAGAGGATTCTGAGCGGACAGGTAGTCTGTCTACAGAAGTTGGGACTCGGACGTGTGTGTACGTGGGTGGGGACGGAGGAGTCTTCCAGATCCCCCGTTCACAACCCTTCAGGTCAACATTCGGGACTGGACACCCCGAGAAGGAGACACGGAATGGGGATAATTTCAACTGTAAAAATAGAGATACACAGACTGAATGTACAGACGAAGAGTATTCCAAGACTTGTGACTCCCCGATTCTCTACGGCAAACAACCGTATAAGTTTCGGGGGTTTATTTCTGAAATTCATTGAGACGGTAACTTCTCAAGTTTTTGGTCACTTATTGCGTTTCTTTACTGAAATCGTCCTCTGATTTAAATGGTGTACGGGAACTCGTTCTCGACCCGAGCCGTCAGTCCTTCCCTCGGTGGAAAGGGTTTTCTCTTACGTCGTACTCCCTGGACGTGTACCCTGTCGTTCCTGTGTCTCTGTGAAGGGTCCCCCCTCTTACTGTAGTGACACTAGGAGAACACAGACTCCACACTTCACCACCGTTCTCGGTACTTGACCCTAGGTCTTTTGGACATAACTTCAGGGTCGAGAATAGTCTACACGTCGGAAATGATAAAACTCGGAGTCAAAAGTGTAAAAATTACTCGTATTTATAGTAAGGATGGATGGGACATCTCAATGACACACTTTGTGGAATATAGTCCATACACTTACAAGTACATGTGACCTTTCGTACTATTTTTATATTCCATTATACTTTTATATATCACTCCTGGTCAATGAACTTCTATAATAGCTCACCTTCACGACCATAAAAGGTGAATGAAAAGGTCTAGGTGAGAGGCGAGATTAGACACAGGATCTCCGACTTGAAAGACTTGACGTAGTTATTTATCCGGGGAAACGGAAAACCGATGACCAACTCAAACCAGTGTCTCAGGTGACCAGAGGAGGGACGACCCAGAGGAGTCCAGCCGACGTAGAGAAATACCTCCCGTGTCGACCTCAGGTCGACGGAAGAGGTGCCTCAAAAGAGGGGTCTCGTCGTCGTAACGGTAGTGGGTCCTTAGACGCTTTTTATTTTTATGAGGTCAGGATGGGGTTTGGATGACGTCGTCTTTTAAGTCCCACTCCGGGTCGTTAGGCAACATGTCGGGAGGTCCATTAATTAAGTATGTGTCAGACTCTTGGTGACGACATTGATTGATGAGAAAAAATAGACGAGTGTCGATGATTGTGACTATGACAGGTCAGGAAACCACAAAGGGGAGCTTGAGAGACATGAAAACTTTTATCAGGAAAATAGTATGAGAGGAGTTTAATGAGTAAAACCCATACGGTACCAAAGGATGTCCTGGGATTGTGACAGATGTCCTCGAAGATCCCTAGGTTTTCTTTGTTGACTAAAAAACAGGAGACGGACACTTTTCGTGTCCGGACGACTAGTTACACTTTCTCCTTTCGGACGTTACCCTATCGGTTCATCACTCTAGAGCAATGTCCAGTGGGGGTTTTAGGACACCCGTTTTAGAACGTCGCCCACAGACACAAAGCCCTTTACAGAGACTGCCTATTTGATTCTTTACTACATTATAGGAAAACTCTGTATACTGATTTTAGACTCCAAAAGCACATCCGAACCCGACATTACGACCAAAGACGACTCTCGAAATCAGACTTCTCCCTTTTACGATTTTATTCAACGATGAACGTTTTCCTTCGACGACCTTAAAGAAAGGAAACCGATTCCGGTTTTGAATTCGTTCCATTTAAGTATGGTAGATAGTAAGTGATACTTTCAGTATACCCGGTTCTACATTGTAAACTCGTGGTTGTCTCTTATTTGTTCAAGTTTCCCAGTCAAACTGATCTTACGCATTATGGATTCTGTTTCTCTCTGACAAAGATCCACAAACAAAGGAGTCCAGAGAACAGTGTTTTTGAACCGAACAAAGGTCCCGTATTTAGGTTCCCTCTTTATGAGTTGTCTCGAGTCCTTCCGTCGGTACTCATTTTGACTCTTCAGGGTGAGGTCGTTCGGTAAAGGAAACCTTTACATTGTCCAATCATTCGGACCTCAGTCTTATTCTTTCTCCGAAACCCTTTTGAATCGAATTTGGCGATTTGATTGGGTCCAAAAAGAATAGAAACACCTAACTTATATAACGAAGAGGATGTTTACTTCTTTGACCAAAAGTTTCATCGTAAAGAATAAACACGGAATACGAAGTATTTAAAACGTTCATTATTGACCTGGTACTTTTTACCAATCCGTACGATTCGAACAAAATTCTAAAATAGAAATTAAGTGAAAAATTTTTGTTAAGGGGATGTAGACGAGGAAGGGAAGAGGGAAAGGGTTTTAGAGACGGGGTCTCTGGGAACTATAGAAGTCCGACGTTGGACAGACAAGTGTTGGGTGGTGCACTTGTTAGAAGGGTCTAAAGGGGAAGAAACTTGAAAAGGTCGCGTGTGAGTCTTAAATTTCCTTGACCCGGGATAGGGAGTCCTGGATTACGTCTGTCACCAATAGATTAACGGATCATTGGGAGAAGGGACCCCCTCGATGACCTCACTTGTCTAGAGTCTCTGTCTTTCGGAACGGTTAATCATCGACACTCTAGAGCCTCTTCAATGTTTCTTTCTACGTTTCTTATCTAAGAACCCCGACTTTTCCTAGTTACGGACTTGTCTTAGGTGGTGGAATGTCTCCACAATAGGTACGAGATAAATTACAAAATGACTTTTTTTTTTTTTTGAACATAATCAATAACTCGTGGAGGATACCTGGTTCGGGACTCGATCCACGAACATATGTAACGGTGATTAGGACTTTTATAGGGTCGTTTATTCAGTCATACACACGTACGAGTCAGTGAGTCAGCACAGCCTGACATCGAGTGGTCCGAGGAGCCAGGGACCCGCAAGGGTCCGTTCTTATAAGCTCACCCAACGGTAAAGGATGAGGTTCCGTCAGTCATGATCTGGGTAAAATGTTTATACTTTGACTCTGAGTCTTACTGTATCAATCAGGTCCATTTACGTTCCGGTCCCAAGTATGGGTAACGTCAATCAGACCTTCAGTTACAAGTAAGGTGAACTGACACACTAGAAGATTCTCTAGGGTAAGATTGGTGACTTCGTAGGAAATGCTACTCGACTTAAACAGAAGGAGATGGAGGACCTCTGAGGTTACCATTTCGTAGACGGACGCTACACCCTCTGGACCCAAGATAGGGACCCAGTCCTTCTAGGGGACCTCTGCCTTTACCGTTGGGTGAGGTCATGTGAACGAACCTTTTAAGGTACCTACCTTCTTGGACCATCCGATGTCAGGTACCCCAACGTCTCTCAGACCGTGTTGACTCGCTGAAGTGAAAGTGAAAGTGGAGGGTGGGTGGTGGTGGAGGTTCAAGATGGGTACACCCATCTCGTTGGTGAGAAAGTCCGTAAATTTCTGACGTTCGAGGAAACTGGTAAGACTTTTATAAGTGGGAAAGGAGAATACTCTCAAAATTTAGGGAAGTGAGAGGATGACTAAGGAGAGGTCAAGTAGATATAGGGTATTTAGTCGTTGTTTTTGCACCAAATTATATACATGTCTTTTCACGTGTCTAATGTATACATATATCGCGTCAATTAAAAACGTTTCAGAGAGGAACCACTTCTTTGTCTTCGTAATGGTCTTGGGATCTTCGGGTACGACAGGACAGAGACGTAGGGTATCTCCACTGAAAATTGAGTACCTAACATATCTCCCTTCGTGTTTTGAGACGTAGGAAAACACAGACGGAAGGAAACGAGTTGTAAAACTCTCGAAGTACAGTATAACACACCTCGATAGTAACTAAATGAGAGTAAGGAAAGACACATGATAAAAAAATTTACACAATTTTATATATATTGTGTTTTAAATGTCACTATTGGTAAAAATTCACAATGTCAAGTCGTCACAATTAATATAAGTGTTATGACACGTTGACAGTGGTGGTAGGTAGAGATCTTGAAAAAGTGGAGGGTCTTGACATTGAGACGCAAATAATTTGTCATTGAGGGATAGACGGGGAGGAGAGTGAAGTCAAGTCAAGTCAACGAGTCAACACAGGCTGACAAACGTTGGGGTACCTGACGTGGTCGGTCCGAAGGGACAGGTAGTGGTTGAGGACCTCGAACGAGTTTGAGTTCAGGTAGCTCAGTCACTACGGTAGGTTGGTAGAGTAGGAGACAGTAGGGGAAGAGGAGGACGGAAGTCAGAAAGGGTCGTAGTCCCAGAAAAGGTTACTCAGTCAAGAAGTGTAGTCCACCGGCTTCATGACGTCAAAGTCGAAGTCGGAGTCAGGAAGGTTACTTATAAGCCCTGACTAAAGGAAATTCTAACTGACAAAAGGAAATTCTAGAGGAACGTCAGGTTCTCAGAAGAGGTTGTGGTGTCAAGTTTTCGTAGTCAAAAAACCACGAGTCGAAAGAAATATCAGGTTGAGAGTGTAGGTATGTGCCGATAACCTTTTTGGTATCGAAACTGATCTACCTGAAAACAACCATTACAGAGACGGTGAAAAATTTTACACGACAGTTCAAACCAGTATTGAAAAGAAGGTCCCTCGTTCGCAGAAAATTAAAGTACCGACGTCAGTGGTAGACGTCACTAAACCCCCGGGTTCTTTTATTTCAGACAGTGACAAAGGTAACAAAGGGACAGATAAACGGTACTTCACTACCCTGACGTACGGTACTGGAATCAAAAGACTTACAACTCAAAATTCGGTTGAAAAAGTGAGAGGAGAAAGTGAAAGTAGTTCTCCGAGAAATNCTAGAGGAACGTCAGGTTCTCAGAAGAGGTTGTGGTGTCAAGTTTTCGTAGTCAAAAAACCACGAGTCGAAAGAAATATCAGGTTGAGAGTGTAGGTATGTGCCGATAACCTTTTTGGTATCGAAACTGATCTACCTGAAAACAACCATTACAGAGACGGTGAAAAATTTTACACGACAGTTCAAACCAGTATTGAAAAGAAGGTCCCTCGTTCGCAGAAAATTAAAGTACCGACGTCAGTGGTAGACGTCACTAAACCCCCGGGTTCTTTTATTTCAGACAGTGACAAAGGTAACAAAGGGACAGATAAACGGTACTTCACTACCCTGACGTACGGTACTGGAATCAAAAGACTTACACAGACAGTGACAAAGGTAACAAAGGGACAGATAAACGGTACTTCACTACCCTGACGTACGGTACTGGAATCAAAAGACTTACAACTCAAAATTCGGTTGAAAAAGTGAGAGGAGAAAGTGAAAGTAGTTCTCCGAGAAATCAAAAAGAAACGAAAGACGGTATTCCCACCACAATAGACGTATATACTCCAATAACTGTAAAGAGGGCCGTTAGAACTAAGGTCGAACACGAAGTAGGTCGGACCGTAAAGCGTACTACATGAGACGTATATTCAATCTATTCGTCCCACTGTTATACGTCGGAACTACAGGAGAAAAGGGTTGAACCTTGGTCAGACAAGATACAGGCCAAGATTGACAACGAAGAACTGGACGTATGTCTAAAGAGTCCTCCGTCAAGTCCACCAGACCATAAGGGTAGAGAACTTCTTAAAAGGTGTCAAACAACACTAGATGTGTCAGTTTCCGAAACTGTATTAGTTATTTCGTCTTCATCTACAAAAAGACCTTGAGAAATCGAAAAAGATACTAGGTCGTCTACAATCGTTAAACTAGAAACCATGGAGACGGAAAAGATTTAGGTCGAACGATGGTAAGATGAAAAACAGAGAAACTTATACTGACGAGATCCATGAAGTATATTCACCTTAGTATGTCATTAACAGAAAAACACTGACCGAACGAAGTGAATCGCACAGAAGTTCTAAGTAGATATAACATCGTACACAGTCTTGAAGGAAGGAAAAATTTCGCTTTATTGTAAGGTGACATGTCTATATAGTATAAACAAAAAAAAAGAAAAATAGGACACACGAAAAATTTCACACTTCGGAATATACCCTGGTCACAGGGGGTCACCTAAACTGTACTCTTCCAGGAAACATGGAATACCGTGAGGGTGTGAAAAAAGAACGAGAGTCCCGACCGAGGGGAGATCTGTCACACGAGAAACCTGGAATGTGAAGAAACGAAGGGGTCGTGGATCCAGGTGCACCTTTAAGTCACTTGTTATAGACGATTATACACTTACTTGTATATTGTCGGGGTACTTCAAGGACAACAAATGGAGAGACTCGGAGTCAAAGGAGTAAGAACTTTACTTCCCAAGACTGAATTCAGAACGGATCGAACTGTGAGGACTAAAATACTGTCTGAACGCAACCACTGGATAAGGTTCCCAAACTGTTTGTGTTGTTGTTATTAAAAAATTTGATATAAATATACAAAGTCAAATTTATCAAAGTCAATAGGGGAACCATTGTCACAATCCATTATACTGTGAAATTCCAAGACACTCTTTATAAATACCTGTTTAAAGAGAATAAGATACAAAGTCAACTTTTTGAAGGGTCCCGACGCCAGTCTCCATCTCCCCCACGACATTTTCGACGTCAAGGGTTGAGTTAGTGATCCGTTGGTAAATTGACGTGGGTCTCCCTTCTCCACTCCTTTTGTTGAGGTCGGGGTCTCGGTCCTACCAGGGTTTCACCGTCCTTTGGTTTATAGTCCGAAAAAGACCCTCTGAAACGTACAAATTTTACCAATCCTCAGGGGTCTATAAGACTTTATACGATAGTGACTGTAATCTGAATCTTACGGCGGGTGAGACGAGGACCTATTCAACTTTATGTTGTTATAAAATAGGAGGTAGAACACTGAAGAGAGGAGAGAAGGAAGAGGGAGTAGGTCAAATACTCTCTCCGTACTTCGGTTTAAAACTACCTGGGTACTGACTTTGTGTGACTGAATTTTACAGAGTTCCCTGTCAAATGTCCGTCTAGTCATCGAGAGGTCGACCTTAAAAATTTCGTCTGACTCGAACGATAGAATACTTTCTCTTGTGAGAAGTGTGTATAAAGTTCTTGTACACCTTTAGAGACACACTCTAGTCTAGTTCTAGGTATATTTATAAGAGAAGAACTGTGAACGACGATTATTTCACGAAACTGTGAGGTTTACGAAAAAGGATTCATGTATATTCGTATACAAAGAAACATTTTTCTTTTATATCGTGAAAGTTTACTAGAAATAATATTTTTCCTGACAACTAATTTAGTACTGTAGACAATTGGAGTGAGGGGTAAGAGAAGAGAATAAAACTTATGAGTATCTAAAACCATTTCGACACAAGTTAATAAAGAATAAATTAGAAATTTTTTCAATATAAACCCCGAAGAAGACTTAAGAATCCACGATAACCGTAAAGACTATGCTTTCATAAAAACGGTCAAGGATGGTTGAAATAGGAAAGTTAAATGTTTAAATTACTGACTTGGATCCAATGTAAAAAAATCTAATTAAGTATTGAAAACTTTGTAAACAACGAGATAAAACAATAACAATGAAGGAATCAAAGTTCGTGACGGTTGAATTCCACCCGAATGCCTTGTGAGGATAAGAAGTAAGATAATAGAAGTTTTTTCAAAACACTGGGAGTACGAGATAAGTAAGAAATTGTGAACGTCACAATACCACCCAATTCTTGTCTGTCTTTTAGGCTCTGATTTATTTATCGAGAAAACCCTCTGGTGTCTCTTATTGAAGTTGGATGTGTAATGACAGTATAACCCTATTTTATTTTATTACTTGTACTTTCGGGAAACTTTTTATACTTTTGTACGATACATGTACATTATAAACCGAACTGAAGTTCTTCTTTGGTTTGACTTTACCGAATAATCCTAAATGGTTTACGGACCGCAGTGTATAGACCCCTTTCTCAAACCACTGTGTATCGATCGTAATAAAGAACTTAACCGACTTATGAGACGTAACAAATGAATGTTTACAAGACGGATGTTAACACTGAATTGTACATTGTCTCGTTACCCCTCGTAAAAAAACAAACAAACAAAAAACAAACAAAAAAAAATTGTCATTGGATCTGTAAGGTTATTTATAGTCCCCTATATTTAGTCGTCTTTCAGAATTTTCACCGACCAGACTGTTCTTCCTCGGTCACATTACACCGAAAAGATAATCGAACCGATATTTCAACCGATAATTGAATCGTGAATTAACCTAGGAGGATGTCACCTTAGTATTTTCGTAAATCAGGACGTCCGATCTCTTGTACAACACGAACGACTTACCACAAATTTCACGAAATTTTCAGACCAACATTAACTCACTACTGATTTGTGTTGAAATAACATAGCCTGTAAATCTCCACCATCTGTACTACAGACGAATATGTCTTAACACAGACTTCCCGACGTAGACATGGGATCGAGATAACAAATGTTTGACGCACTAAACCCAGCATATAAAATCGTAAATACTCGGAGTCAAAGATGTAGACATATCACTCCTATTATCATAGACAGAAAGAATGAAACATCTCAATTTTCTTAATTCAATTTGGTCCGTGTCTTTTCTCGAGATGAATACTACCGTCTCCATTTAAATCTTCTGTCTAGAGGTGTCGGATAAAGAAAAATGTCATATAGTTAGTCATGACCAAAAAAACTGTAAAAGATGTTTGATTCCAGACATAGGTACTGAGTAAATGTATAGTAAATGACGGGTCGATATTTTCTAGTAATTTTAAATTGAAATTCAAACAATGATCAATCTAAATTAATGGTACCTGCATATCTACGTAATGACTCGAAGGCTGACTTTGATATCGATCCGATCAGGGACTTCCCTTTATAAAAAACCAAAACAAAACGTACAGTCACGAACCGATTTTGGAGACAAAAATATTTTCTCAGTGTACTCTATTAGGTTTGGAATTTAGATTAATGTTTCTTCTTAGATGTTTTGTTTAATTTTAGAACATACTTTCGGTTTTGAAACTAACATGAAACTACCAGAAACATTGTATTTAAAGAAGTGGAAGTAGGATTGTATATATAAAATTTGGACATTAAAATGGTAATTGTATTTTCCCCTTCAGTAATGACACCGGAGTCTCTGTCGGATAAGATCATAATAAAAACAGAGTTATCTAAGTAAACCACTATTACACAATACACTTTTATAAAAAAAGATTTCTACGAAAAAAACAAAATTTATCTGTTAAGACCTAAAAGGAAATATGAATTTTAAATACTATCTAACCTGATTTATTACAGATTTTAAACGAATGTTGAAATTTGAGGATTCTAGATCTTAAATCTTAATATCCTTTTTTACTCTAGTTATAAATACGAAGGTCGATATCAGTGTACCTTTAAACTCCGATCAAAGAAAAGGTGTGTATGTGTGTTATGTATCCCATTACAAGTTGGAGTCCTGGAATAATTCTTTATAGAGAGTTTAAGAAACACGCAAATATCGTCAAATTAAAATATCACAAGATACTGCCTTTTGTATACTTAAATATAGATTTTAAACTCGTATATAGAATGGACTAGAACTCCTATAGCTCAGATATATCTAGAGTCAAAAGATTAGAAAATTTACCCGAACAAAACCATCCTACGGATCTTGAATATTCAACCCTTCCCACCCTCCGCTGACCTTCTTTGATCTTCTCGATAACGAAGTTTCGATCTCTTAAAAGGTCAAACCTTTCTCCAATTTTGAACTGATAAGTAACAACTGTGGAAAACTGGACCACTTTACTGGGTTGATTGGGGAAATGTTTTACATTTTGAGTATCGAGGGACCCATCACCTTTCGTGAAACTCATTTGGATTCGTGTCTGCAAACGTCACCTCCTGAATCGATTCACAAGAGCAACCATTGTGTTAACAACAATCGAAGGTTCGGACGCGAAAGACAGACGGACGAAACAGTGAAAACTCCACCTCTGTTACGAAGAAAAGAAAAGCATACTTAGATTTACCTAGTCCCGTCGGGACAACGAACAGAGACCCCTTTTTATATAAGAACTCCCTCTTCCATGATAGGTCTTTAGACTTTGACCCCGGAACCTCTCCCGTCCCACAAATATAGATCTTTCACTTCCGTTACTTTGAATGGAACCTCATACCAACACGTTTAATACACTCGATGATACGTATTCCGAAGACCGTGTATTGTCTATGAGTTGGTCATCCTCGATCAAACTTTTACGGGTTCTAACCAAAGATTCAGGATGGTGACAGAGAAGTAGACCCTATGTACCGTCTACACCGTCTTTCCTCCCGTCATGATGTGTCCCCGACCGGGCATACCACACGTGGGGTGGGGACCCTTTACTTGGGTGTTTGGACTCCGTCCCGAGACACACCGTCGACCTGTCCCAAGTATGGTCGCTCTTAACTTTCGTCGGACATGGGGATCGTAGGGGGGTCACGACCTGGTCCTTCTGTCCGATGGACGTCAAGTCGTCTTTACTTCCGGGGTCCGAAGGGTCCACCGCCATCACCATGTCTTGGACGGACGGTTATGTCCTTTGTATTCTCTGTGCCGAAGTTAGAGACCCAGTCCTTCTAGGGAACCTACTCCCGTACCGTTGGATACAGTCATAAGAACTGACCTCTTAGAGTACCTGTCTCCTCGGACCGCCCGATGTCAGGTATCCTAGCGTTTTTCAGTCTGTACTAAATCGTGCGTGTCCGTTCCCAGTATACGAGTCAGGGATCAAATGTACCCGAACGTAAGTGAATGACTTTGAAGTCTGTCTTCTCTGTGTCTTTATGTTCCGTTTCCCTGTGATGACAGTCCCCTACACGGGTCTTGTCACGATACAACTACGAGAGACTAATAAAATCGGAGGTCATTGACGAAAATTCATTTGCTGTTAATCTCGTACTTAAGTTACGACTCGTAGTAGAAGGTTCTCAAATTGTCTATATTCGACACCTCCCTAATCCCATTACCCTCGTGTACCTCAAAAAGAGATTAAAACGTATATTCCTTTATCATTCGTTTCACTGGGTGTCTCATTTTTCCTCGTTCGTACTTGATCAATACATCCCCTCACCTTCTACGTTGTGTTATCCGTCCGTCGTACCTCCCTCCCGGTACCCTACAGATACTGGTGTTTAAATTTAACTCAGGTAAACCGTACCAACTACAAAGAGGGGTTGTGAAAATTCACACTTCATCGGTTACACACACACAATCAGTGAGTCAGTACAGGTTGAGAAACGCTGGGGTACCTGACATCGGGTGGTCCGAGGAGACAGGTACCCTAAGAGGTCCGTTCTTATAACCTCACCCATTGGTAAGGGAAGAGGTCCTCTAGAAGGGTTGGGTCCCTAGTTTGGGTCCAAAGGGTGTAAGGTCCGTCTAAGAAATGGTAGACCCGGTGGTCCCTTCGGACTCGACCAAAATAATCTCAACTCTTAAACGGTCCGTTCCTCTTTCCTCCTTCTTTTCTCTCTTCCGTTTCTTTAACCCCCAAATACGTTCCCGATATTTACCTTCAACCCATCCCTCCTTTCATTCCTGTGTTCCTCTTCTCACCCCCTACTTTCTCCACAGTCCCAGTTACGTCAGATCCAGGGATCACCCGAACTCCTTTAAGAAATTCGTTTAGAACCGTAATTTTAAAAATAGGTAAAAAATCCACAAAACTCTCACCCTGTGAAGGAACGGTAGAAGGGTTAAATGGAAAAAGAAAAACGAGTTCATAAATAACTTGTGGATGATACACGGTGACGTCAAGATCCGTGATTCCTATGTGTGTGTCTGTGTGTGTGTGTTAATAACAAATTCATCTATTACATAGAGACGTATGTATAAGAGTAAAACTATGAATTTAGTGGTGTGTTTCACTCGACTACTCCGGTCTCTACAGTCTGAAGTGGTCCTAGTCTTGTTCAAAGGTGAAATGGAAAAAATAAGAGTGAACAAAGAAGGGGAAAGGTGTCAAATTTATCATTCAAGTTCTCTATAACGAAATGACTCTCTCTCTCACGTCTAACAACGTAAAGGCCGTTTCTTCCTCAATTTACCACAATAATACAAACCTTCATGAAATTGTAATAGGTCTAAACCGAATTTCTATCTTAATATGACTACAGGAAATAAAAAGAGAAATTAAATGTTTCTCGAGAAAACAGAGTCTGTAAGACCACGAAATAACCTTAAAAGATTCATTACGTCGGATAGTGTCTCGTTTAAAAAACCCTCTCGACGTTAGACTAGGAATTTAACCCCGTTCTAAGATCGTTTTATCTCCGGAGGACCGGTCTCGTAGACGAGCCTGAGGATCGTCCTTGTGTCAAGAGTAGTCCTCGCTGACGTCTTCTAGTCTACTGTCTCCGGAAAATAGTCAAACAACGTGACCAGAAAGTGGATGGACTTTTGATAGAATTTTACTAACAAAAGGTTTCCGTTACTATGTCGTCAGACAAAAGATCTCTGGAATGTGAGTCGCTCCAGGAACGAGTCTTACAAACGGGACTTATAAGGTCTCGAAAGTCCATCTTGTTCGCCAAGTGTTTCCGTGTCGTTCCTGTCTCTTATTATCTGACGTTCTAAGGCTTTAGTGTTTTCCACTTTCAGAGGGCTTACAGATAGTAGGGACGAAACGACCTTCCCTGGGACTTACCAGAGGTACAGGTAGAAAGACGTAGGTGACGAAGACGATGTCGATTCAGCAAAGTCAGCACAGACTCAGACACGCTGAGGTATCTGCCGTCGGGTGGTCCGAGGGAACAGGGACCCTAAGAGGTCCGTTCTTATGGTCTCACCCAACGTAAAAGAAGAGGTTACGTACGTACGTACGATTCAGTGAAGTCAACACAGGTTAAGACACGTTGGGGTACCTGTCGTCGGGTGGTCCGAGGAGACAGGTGCCCTAAGAGGTCCGTTCTTATGACCTCACTCGACGGTAAAGGAAGAAGGAGACGTAGATGTACCCTGGCGTTATTTCGAAAATCTTTCTGTCGAAAGACGGGCGAATCTTTAATCCAGAGTGCAAGACAGTTATGGAGTCATTAAAAAATTCCAACTAGAATATAAATAGAAATTCGTGTCAATGAGAAGAAATGAAAATGAGGAAGAAGATAACTGATAATTTTCGATAAAGATTAAGTCTTCTATTAAGCGAGGAAGAAGGACATTGTCTGTGTGGGATTAGAAATTAAATGGAATAATGGGGTTCTTTTTGTTTAGTACCTTTAGATTCCAAATTCAGAACTCAAAGACACAAAAAATTAGCCACTTCTCGTACGGGAAAACACTTCACTGACCCTACGAGGCAGTCATGTGGGGGTGAGTGGAAAGGATCGTAGTACCTTACTATCGGTCTCTTTATGTCGACTTCAGTCTTCGGAGACTGAGGTTGAGACGATAATGTTCGACGTAGTAGTGTTAAATATAATAAGAATTAAATATCGGGGTCAAACCAAGAGAAGTTTTATACTTCGTATGGATATGAGGTCTATTTAGTCCATTGTTTACATTTTTCGTTAAACATTAACCATTTTATAACATGTTCAGGTAGATAAAAATACTATATGAGGGTTCACGAGGTACAATCGAACAAACCCAAGGAGGGTCCTGGGGAGAGGAAGGGAGGAGAGAAAGAAACGGGTGGGGAAGGGGAGAGGAAAGGGATTACAGGTCGACAGGAGGTACTTACAACGACATCGTCTTTAGAGTCTCTGATGTGTTTTCGATTTTTAGGTCAGTTTCTTCTTTAGCTATGGTCTCTTGTCTTTGAAAGGGCAATAAGTATAAAGAATCTCCCGTGACATTCTGACCCGTCTCCTCCTTTCTCTTTCCTTTTTTGTCTGACTATTGTTCTCGTCCTTTCCTCACTTCTTATCTTCTTCGTCTTTTTTTAGGTGGTCTTCACCCCGTCGTATCTTGAGTTGTCGGGGGGTTGGGAGACTTGGGTCGACCCTTTTCTTCCATCTTCCTGTCTTAATAACGTTGTTTGGTACTTTGATATTGTTCCCTTAAACTTGTCTTTTCTCTTTTCGTTCGGGTTTTCTTCTTTTAATAAGAGTCCCTCCTCTCATAGCCCATCGTAACGTCATCCGTGACACTATTTGACTTCAATACTATGTCCTATTTGACGACTCTTATCTAATTATTCTCATATACTAAGTATGGTTAATGACCTTTCATTATATTTAGTGACAATATCTAACATAACGGTCATTTATTAGATACCGGTTATTTTATATCTTTTCTATAAACAAATTTTACATCAACTTTTTTATTTTATTTTATTTTACATCAACTGAAGACATGTCGTTTCCTTTGTTATTTTACTTTTCTGTTGGGTGTCCTACCCTCTTGTATAAAGGTTTACTTCGTTGGTTGTTCTCTAACTAGAGGTTTTATATGTTTCTCAAGTACGTCGAGATACAGTTTCTTTATTTTTATTGTTGGGTTAGGTTTTTTTTTTTTTTTTTTTTTTTTTTTTACCCGTCTTCGAGATTTATCTGTAAAGAGACTTCTTCTGTATGTTTACCGGTTTTTGTGTAGTTTTAATGTCTCTATAGTGAAGTATGGTCAGTTCTACCGGTAGTAGTTTTTTGTCCATTTTCATTATTTACGACCTCTCCCACACTTCTTCCTGTGGGATGATGTGACAACCACCCTTACATTTGACCATATCGGTGATGCCTCTTATCATACCTCCAAGGAAATTTTTTGGTTTTTATCTCGAAGGTATACTAGGTCTTTAAGGTGAGGACCCGAATATAGGTCTCTTTTTGTACCAAGTTTTCTTATAGTCAAGTCAAGTCAGTGAGTCAGCACAGGTCGAGAAACACTGGGGCACCTGAAGTCGTACGGTCCGGAGGGACAGGTAGTGGTTAAGGGTCTTAAATGGGTTTGAGTACAGGTAACTCAACCACTACGGTAGGTTGGTAGAGTAGGAGACAGCAGTGGAAGAGGAGGACGAGAGTTAGAAAGGGTCTTAGTCCCAGAAAAGTTTACTCAATCAAGAAACGTAGTCGACCGGTTTCATAACCTCAAAGTCGAAGTCGTAGGCAGGGAGGTTACTTGTGAGTCCTGACTAGAGGAAATCTTACCTGACCAACCTAGAGGAGCGTCAGGTTCCCTGAGAATTCTCAGAAGAGGTTGTGGTGTCAAGTTTTCGTAGTTAAAAAGCCACGAGTCGAAAGAAATATCGGGTTGAGAGTGTAGGTATGTACTGGTGACCTTTTTGGTATCGGAACTGATCTACCTGGAAACAACTATTTCATTACAGAGACGAAAAATTATACGACAGATCCAACCAGTATTGAAAGGAAAGTTCCTCATTGACAGAAAATTAAAGTACCGACGTCAGTGGTAGACGTTACTAAAACCTATATACGTGGGGTTATAAGTAACGTCGTCACAAATGTTATCGGTTCTGTACCTTTGTTAGATTTACAGGTAATTGTCTTCTTACCTATTTCTACCACACCCTGTATTTGTATTACCTTATAATGAATCCGTATTTTTCTTACTTTATTACGGTAAACGTGGTTGACCTACTTGGATCTCTAATAGTATGATTCACTTCATTCAATCTGTTTATAGTATTTTATGGTGAGTATACACCTTAGACTACAAATTTTTACTATGTTATGTTTGTTTGAATAAGTGTTTTCACTTTGTATGAATGACTATGACTCTTGTTTGAATACCAATGGTTTCCCCTTTGTAACCCCCCACCCTATTTAGTTCTCGAACTCTACTTGTATATGATGTTATATATTCTGTCTATTAGTTGCTCCTAGATGATATATCGTGTTCCTTGAGATGAGTCATAAGACACTATTGGATATATTTTTTTCTTAGAATTTTTTCTTACTTACATACATTCACACACACATATGTATATATATATATATTAACTTAGTAAAACTACATATGGACTTTGATTGTGTTGTAACAATTTAGTTGATATGAAGGTATTTTTTTAAAATTACACCAACCCAGAGTACGAAAATGTGAGATAGGTACAACATCTCTCTTACTTACATCCTCTACTTCTTTGTGTGTAATATTAGAAGGACAAGGGTGGAGATTACTTAGTTTGCCGTGAGACGTTAGTGAAGATTCATCCTTCTGTCCGAAAACTACCTGTGGTCCATACCCTCAACCTTTTTACTTCCTTAACCTCCTCCTGAGTGTCGATTTTCCATACCCGACCCTAAGTGTCTCTCTCTTCTTATCGGATCTACCTCGTCCCTAGGATACTCCCTGATCTGAGAAAGATCACCTTAAAGAAATCGTCATTTTGGAGACTATGGATCAGATTGAACATTAGATGTGTTCGGATAAACGACTGGATTTAAGGATACCTTTATAGTGGTGGGTTTAGGAGTCAGAAAGACTGTGTATACATTCTACAGGAAGAGACTTGGACCGATTATTGTCATCGTCCGATGGAATACAGAACTAGAGGGTAGGGGTGGTTCTGATAAAGTCTTTGATTGTGTTCCCCATCGTTGGTCCTATCACTCGATTCAAACTCTCTTAATATAAGACGTAGAAGTTTGAGGGGTCTTTTGGTGTCTCCATGTGATAAAGACAAAGTATAAGGTTTTCATGGGATACTGAGTAAGGTAAGAAGAAAGAACTAACCAGGAGAAAGACGAATGTAGGTAGAGTCCGTTTGACTTGGAAACAATGGGGTGACACTCGTACTTATACCCAAAGAGTATATCATGACAAAACTCTAAGTAGTTCTATTAAAGTGAGGACGGAACGACGAGACTTTAATAGGTAGAATACCTTTTAACTTACATCTACGTAATGGCTTATCTCTTCCGTTACCGTCGGGTGAGGTCATGAGAACGGACCTTTTAGGGTACCTACCTCCCCGGACCATCCGACATCAGGTACCCCAGTGCTTCTCAACCTGTGAATGACTCGTTGAAGTGAAAGTGAAAAGTGAAAGTACGTAACATCTTCCTTTACCGTTGGGTGAGGTCACAAGAACGGACCTCTTAGGGTCCCTGCCGCCTCGGACCACCCGACGACAGACACCCCAACGTGTCTCAGCCTGTGCTGACTTCGCTGAATCGTCGTCGTCGTCGTCGTAATAGAATTCCAACTTATTCCACGGTCACTTTTCACTCCGGTAGAAAACAACCGACCCTTCTGACCCGAAAAAAGAGTATACTAAGTCCATTTATGGAGACGGTGGTCCGAAGATCCGTCGAAAATACCGGTATCCAATAGACGAATACGGGACACGTTTATACAATGAACAAGTCAACCCAGGTTTAGAAACACTGGGGTACCCGATATCGGGCTTTCTGAGGACAAGTACCTTAAGAGGTCCGTCCTTATGACCTCACCCACCGACGGTTGTTTCTCTTTTGTGTGTGGTTTTTTTTTTTTTTTTAAGATCCGAGGAGGTAACTGGAGTTTTGACCGTGAACTACTGAAGACCAAAGACTGGAGTGAACGTCCAAGTTTTAGGATTTCGACATCTAAGATAGAAGTGTAGGGTAATTTTGTCAATTCGTTGTAAGTTCAGAGGTAAAAAGATCTAATAACACATTTCGTTCCTGTCTCTCTCTTAAAAACGGATCTCCCGTTTTGGGAAGTTGAAAACGACACTTATCTCGGTCACTTTGACTCGTCTCTTGTAGAAGGAGACGATGAACGATCTAAAATATTGTTCTCCCGCTTGTTCCTGTCGGTGTCCCTGCCAATGAAACATATTTAGTCCTCACAGACCAAAGAACTCTAACCTTTCGTTTGAACCCTGTCGGTTATAATGTGGATGTTTATGAGTTTAAGTCTTATTGATCATGTGTCACTGTCTCTTCCGTTACCGTCGGGTGAGGTCATGAGAACGGACCTTTTAGGGTACCTGTCTCCTCGGACCACCCGACGTCAGGAACCCCAGAGCTTCTCAACCTGTGTCGACTCGCTGAAGTGAAAGTGAAAACTGAAAGTACGTAACCTCTTCCTTTACCGTTGGGTGAGGTCACAAGAACGGACCTCTTAGGGTCCCTGCCTCCTCTGACCACCCGACGGTAGATACCTCAGTGTGTCTCAGTCTGTGCTGACTTCACTGAATCGTCATGTGTCACTTGGAGATACTATACCCCAATTCTCCCTAAATAGGAAAACAAACATACACTTTTAATTTATTATTGTTTAAGATAAAACACGTGTGCACACTCACGTACGATTCAAAAAAGTCAGCACAGGATGAGAAACGTTGGGACACCTGACATCGGACGGTCCGAGGAGACAGGAAGCCTAAGAGGATTGTCCTTAAGATCTCGTCCAACGGTACGGGATGAGATCCCCTAGACAGGGTGGGTCCCTATCTTGGGCGTAGAGGACACCGAGAACATAACGTCCACCTAAGAAATGGAGACTCGGTGGTCCCTTTGGGAAACATATATAGTTAATGGTTTATTATACAGGATTTATGTCGGGTGATATAAAGGGAACTTAAAAATTTATCCGTCGTTCCAAAGTAAAGTAATCCAAGGGAATCATATTTATACGAGTGTCGCAATGTAGGTGTGAAGTAATGACCTGTGAAATAGCAAAACGAGAACTAAATTATCTAATCTTAAATTGACAAGGACAAAGAAATAATATTAGGAGAGATTTAAACCTTCTTATTTCTCATATGTCTCTTTACGTAATAAAATTTTATTGTTGTTTCTAACATTGAAGGTCGGTTACTTTTGTGGAAAGGAGGATAGGGTTTGTATATCCTTATTTTGTACGTATCGTTATGTTTTTTTAATTCATATTGTGTAGTCAAGTCAAGTCAAGTCAGTGAGTCATCACAGACTGAGAAACACTGGGGTACCTGACGTCGTGTGGTCCGAAGGGACAGGTAGTGGTTGAGGGTCTTGGATGAGTTTGACTACAGGTAGTGTAACCACTACGGTAGGTGGTAGAGTAGGAGACAGTAGGGGAAGAGTTGGGTGGAAGTTAGAAAGACTCGTAGTCCCAGAAAAGGTTACTCAGACAAGAAACATAGTCCACGGGTTTCGTGACCTCAAAGTTGAAGTCGTAGTCAGGAAGGTTACTTATAAGTCCTGACTAAAGGGAACCCTACCTGACCGACTAGAGGAACGTCAGATTCCCTGGGAGTTCTCAGAAGAGGTTATGGTGTCAAGTTTTCGTAGTTAAGAAGTCGTGAGTCGAAAGAAATATCAGGTTGAGAGTGTAGGTATGTACTGATGACCTTTTTGGTATCCAAACTGATCTGCCGGGAAACAACCGTTTCATTCCAGAGACGGAAAAAAATTTATACGACAGTTCCAACGAGTATCGAAAAAAAGGTTCCTCGTTCGCAGAAAATTAAAGTACCGACGTCAGTGGTAGACATCACTAAAACCTCGGGGTTTTTTCATTTCAGAGAGTGACAAAGGTAACAAAGGGACAGATAAACGGTACTTTACTACCCTAACCTACGGTACTAGAATTAAAAGATTTACAACTCGAAATTCGGTTGAAAAAGTGAGAGGAAAAAGTGAAAGTAATTCTCCGAGAAATCAAAAAGAGACGAAAGACGGTATTCCCACCACAGTAGACGTATAGACTTTAATAACTGTAAAGAGGGTCGTTAGAACTAAGGTCGAACACGAAGTAGGTCGGGTCGTAAAGAGTACTATATGAGATGTATATTCAATTTATTCGTCCCACTGTTATATGTAGGAACTGAAGGAGGAAAGGACTAAACCTTGGTCAGACAACAAAGTTCATGTTCAAGATAGACAACCAAGAACTGGACGTATGACCAAAGAGTCCTCCGTCCAGTGCACCAGACCATAAGGGTAGAGAAAGTCTTAAAAGGTGTCAAACACCAATAGGTGTGTCAGTTTCCGAAACTGTATCAGTTAGTTTGTTTTCATCTACAAAAAGACCTTGACAGAACGAAAAAGTTACTAGGTTACCTACAACCGTTAAACTAGCGACCAAGGAGACGGAAAAGATTTAGGTCGAACTTATAGACTTTCAAGTATCAAGTGTATGACAACTTCGGACCGAACCTCTTAAAACTTGTAATGAAACGATCGTACACCCTACTCAAATCAACACTCGTGAGAAACCGTAACGGGAAGAAACCCTAACCTTACTTTTGACTGGAAAAGGTCAGGACAACGGTGACGACTTAAAAGGTTTAACAGACCGTATAACTCACGTCGTGAAAGTGTCGTAGTAGAAAATCCTAAACTTTATCGAGTTGACCTTAAGGTAGTGAAGATGATCGAAACAAGTGTCACTACGGAAGATTTAGGGTAAACAGAAACGTAAGGTTCTACAGACCGAGATCCACTCACTAGTGTGATATCACCAATAGACCCAGTCCTTCTAGAAAAAACATGTTAAAAAGACGCATAAGAACGTGGAGAAGGATTATAGAAGACGAAGAAAATCCAGGTGTGGTAAAGACAGGAAATAACACGAGTGGAAACGTACTTTACAAGGGAACCATAGAGATTAAAAGAACTTCTCTAGAGATCAGGAAGGGTAAGATAACAAAAGGAGACAAAGAAAAGTGACTAGTAACTCCTTCCGAAAGAATAGAGAGGAACGATAAGTAACCTTGAGACGTAAGTTTACCCATATAGAAAGGAAAAGAGGAAACAGAAATCAAAGAAAATAAAAGAGTCAATAAACATTCTGGAGGAGTCTGTTGGTAAAACCGGAAAACGTAAAGATAAAGAACTCCTACCAGAACTAGTGATGGAGGATATGTTACAGTACTTGGAGGTAGGTATCAAGAAGTCCAGATTAGGGAACTTAGAGACAGTGAAAGTGACATATTAACATACCCTAAACTAAATCCAGTATGGACTTACCATATCACTAAAAGAGATGAAAGAAGTTAAATTCAGACTTAAACCGTCATTCCTCAAGTCAGTCGAGGTCCAGAACAAAAACGACTGACATATCTCGAAGAGGTAGAAACCGACGTTTCTTATATTAGGTAGACTAAAGTCATAACTGGTAGATCACTAAAGGTAAACATCTCTGAAGAGAACACAAAAACCTTCTCCCACAAACGAAACTGGTCACGCAAGAGAAACGTTTCGAGACAATCGGAAACTGGACGAAGTAAGACATGAGGTTCCGGTTTAAACGGACAATGAGGTCTATAAAGAACTGAAGGATGAAAACGTAAGGTCAGGGGACATTACTTTTCCTGTAGAAAACCCCCATAATCAAGATCTTCCAGAACATCCAGAAGTATCATGGTAAGTTGAAGTCGAAGAAGTTGCAATGACCGGTCCCGTATCTGAACCTAATGACATTATAACTTACCAAACGTAACCTTTATTTGTCTCTCGTAAGACAGTAAAAACTCTAAAGTAGGTTCATGACGTAAAACCTGAGAAAGGAACTGATATTACCGATGAGGGAAAGAAGTTTCCCTAAGAACGAGTGTCATCATCTATATTACCAGTAGACTCAATTTAAGTGGGTAAGGTCAGGTAAAATCAAGTGACTTGAGGATTTTACAACTACAAGTGAGAACGGTAGAGGACAAACTGGTGAAGGTTAAACGGAACTAAGTACCCGGATTGTAAGGTCTAAGGACACGTCATAACGAGAAATATCGTAGTCTGAATTGAAGGTAATGGACAGTGTAGGTGTCGACCCACAACAAAAACGAAACGGAGACAGAGAAGTAAGATCTCAATAAAGAGATGAGAAGAGGCCATCGTATAACCCGTGGATGGCTGGACCCCTCAAGTAGAAGGTTACAGTATTGAAAAACGGAAAAGTATGACAAGTACCCCAAGAGTTCCGTTCTCTTGGCTTCACTAAACAGTAAGGGAAGAGGCCTCCTGGTATAAAACAGTCTGAGAGGAGGCACTGGGTAGGTAGAACCTACCGGTAGAATCCACCGGGATGTACCGTACCGAGTATAAAAGTAACTCAATCTGTTCCGACACAGGTATACTAGTCAAACCATCAAAAGACACTAACACCAAAAGTAAGACGGACGGGAGACTACCTATCCCTATTCTCCGAATAGTTTATAGTATGTACGACGATGACGACGACAATTCAGTGAAGTCAGTACAGGCTGAGACACACTGGGGTATCTGTCGTCGGGTAGTCCGCGGGGGCAGGGACCCTGAGAGGTCCGTTCTTGTGACCTCACCCAACGGTATAGGAAGAGGTTACATACTTTCACTTTTCACTTTCACTTCATCGAGTCAGTACAGGTTGAGAATCGCTGGGGTACCTGACGTCGGATGGTCCGAGGAGACGGGAACCCTAAAAGGTCCATTCTCATGAGCTCACCCCACGGTAATGGAAGATATAGTATGTATCTATTCAAGTTTTCGTTCTCTCCCTTCAGAGACCTACGATTTTGACTTCGTCTTTGATTTTCGGTACTGTTCTCTCTTCACTCTCGGTTCCGTCAATTGACAAATCCCCAGAAACGTATTTACTCTTTTACCTGGTGGGAGACTCATCTAAGTGGGTGTACCGGCATCCTGAGCTACTTACCTCGAGTTCGGACTAAAAGGGGATCATGTGGTGAAACGGGTCCACGGGAACATATCCTGTATTAGACATGTCAAAATGAATCACCGGGACTACTCACCTTCGGCTTCGATTTAGTGAATCCCCCCAAAACTTTGACCTTTAAAGTTTCCCCCCTATCTCCCCATCTCATTCAAGTAGAAACTTCTTTCCCGACATTTAGAATTCAGTATCTCTAGTTCTTCGACTAACATTTAGTCACGAGTATCGTCGTAATAAGTGTTATCGATTTTCACCTTCGTTGGGTTCACAGGTAACTCCCTTCTGACCTTTTTGTTTTACTATATGTGTATATGTCTTACAATAAGTCGGAACTTTTATTCCTTTAAGGACTTCCTTTACGACGGTGTACCTGCTTGGAACTCCTGTAATACTATTCACTTTATTTGGTTAGTGGTTTTGTGTTATGACATACTAGGGAATCTTATCAGTTCGAGTACTTCTGTTTTTCATAGTGAAGGTTCCCGAATGCCCTTCCTTTTTACCCCTCAACAACAATTACCCTACCTTAAAGTGAAGCCCTTCTATTCAAAATCTCTACCTCCACCACTACAATCGTATGGTTACACTTGTACTAATTACTGTAACTTGACATGTGAATTCATGACATGGGTTGAAATCTTGACATGTGTTGTCAATTCTATCATTTTAAAACACATAAAAACGGTGTTCAAAATTATTTTTTTTAAAATTATTTGTTTATGTTTGAAATTTTTATTCTAATATTATAATTACTTTCTTTTCCTCGACTTTGGATTCAGGGGTGTATTACGGTCCTCGTTCTTTCTCCGACGGGGACTTCATTTAGATTTCATGATACCTGAAATCGTCTTCATTGTTCCTTAGGACGACACTCGGACACACACGTGCGACAGTTGAGTCAACACAGGTTGAGAAACACTGGGGTACCTGACATCGGACGGTTCTTTCTCCCTATTTCGTGTCTCCTAAAATCCTGTCACTTTGATAAGACATACTATGATGTTACCACCTATGTCAACGGTTTTGGCTATCTCACAAGTTGTGACTCTTACTTGGGCTTACATTTGAGACTAGAAACCCACTATTATAACAGCAAGTCGCTAACATTCTTTGTATGGTGTACCACATCCTACAGTTGTTATCCTCTTCAATATCCACACACCCCTGTCTCCCATATACCCTTGAGACCCGAAAGGTGATATTTATATTTTATCAACTTTTTTATTTTACATAAAATAATTTTATTTTTTTGATGGTCTCTCTTTTTTCTTTTATGAATATTCTCTTACAGTAGACTCTCTATTATCTGGGAAGTAGTTTTGTTATCTTAAATCTTTTGTCACCTAATTATAGAAGTTTGATGACTCCTTTTTATTATCATTACAAAATATATATATATATACGAATTAATTATTACTTCGGTTTTATTTCTGAAGAAGTCTGTAAATTTCGGATTCCATTAAATGACGGGTCTAGGAGTAACTTTCTTGACATTTTGAAAGAGTAAACCCTTTTTATTTTAATTTTGAAATTCTTCGAGGGTAACCGGTTTATATCCTCTTTTGAAAACGACGATTCAGCGAAGTCAGCACAGGTTGAGACACGCTGGGGTATCTACCGTCGAGTGGTCCGAGGGGACAGGGACCCTAAGAGGTCCGTTCTTGTGACCTCACCCAACGGTAAAGGAAGAGGTTACGTACTTTCACTTTTCACTTTCACTTCAGTGAGTCAGCACAGACTGAGAATCGTTGGGGTACCCGACGTCGGATGGTCCGAGGAGTTAGGTACCCTAAAAGGTCCGTTTCAGAACCTTTGAACCGGTGACCTCACCCCTCGGTAACGGAAGAGGCTATCCTCTTTTTCACCCGTAGTTTATTTTATAACTGACGTAATCTAATTTTGTATGATTTACATATTTTTATGGGTTCAAGTATTAAAAAGTCTTAGTTTTAGTTTATTCTCTACGTTAGTGTGCGTTAAAAGTACGTAACCAGTAATATCTTTGGATCCCATGTTTACGAATAAAACTTTCAACCGTTAATTTTTATTATTCTAAATGGGACGGTAAGGACTTCCTCGATACGGAGTACTATTGGTTTATCAACTAATCTCTTTAAAGAAGTGTTTTGTGAAGTCAATTATTTATATGTCGTTTTTATGTTAATTTTTAAGAGGTTAAAAGTTGGATTAGTTTATCAACTATGTTCGTTTCGATGAGTTACCAGCTTTGGGATTTATCTTCCAACTACCTCTTGAAATGTTACTTCGCTAGTCTGACAGTGCAAGACTTGGATGACTAGTCAGAATCACACAATCACAATCAACGAGTCAGTACCGGCTGAGAAACGCTGGGGTACCTGACGTCGGGTGGTCCGAGGTGACAGGTACACTAAAAGGTCTGATCTTATGGTCTCACCCAACGGTAAAGGAAGAGGTCCTAATTAGTTAGAATCGTGGTGATTATGTTAGTCTGTACAAGTCAAGTCAAGTCAGCGAGTCAGCACAGGCTGAGAAACGCTGAGGTACTTAGTGTCGTGCGGTCCGGAGGGACAGGTAGTAGTTGAGGGTCTCAAGTGAGTGAGTACAGGTAACTCAGTGACTACGGTAGGTCGGTAGAATAGGAGACAGTAGGGGAAGAGGAGGACGGGGGTTAGGGAGGGTCGTAGTCCCAGAAAAGGTTACTCGGTTGACAAGCGTACTTCACCGGTCTCATAACCTCAAAGTCGAAGTCGTAGTCAGGAAGGTTACTTGTGGGTCCTGACTAGAGGAAATCTTACCTGACCAACCTAGAGGAACGTCAGGTTCCCTGCGAGTTCTCAGAAGAGGTTGTGGTGTCAGGTTTCCGTAGTTAAGAAGCCGCGAGTCGAAAGAAGTGTCAGGTTGAGAGTATAGGTATGTACTGGTGTCCTTTTTGGTATCGGAACTGATCTACCTGGAAACAACCGTTTCATTACAGAGACGAAAAGTTATATGATAGATCCAACCAGTATTGAAAGGAAGGTTCCTCATTCACAGAAAATTAAAGTACCGACGTCAGTGGTAGACGTCACTAAAACCTCGGGGGGGGGTTTTATTTCAGACTGTGACAAAGGTGACAAAGGGGTAGATAAAGGGTACTTCACTACCTGACCTATGGTACTAGAAGCAAAAGACTTACAACTCGAAATTCGGTTGAAAAAGTGAGAGGAGAAAGTGAAAGTAATTCTCTAAAAAATCGAGGAGAAGTGAAAGACGGTATTCCCACCACAGTAGACGTATAGACTCCAATAACTATAAAGAGGACCGTCAGAACTAAGGTCGAACACGAAGAAGGTCGGGTCGCAAAGAGTACTACATGAGACGTATATTCAATTTATTTGTCCCACTGTTATATGTCGGAACTGTATAAGGAAAAGGATAAACCTTGGTCAGACAACAAGGTACAGGTCAAGATTGACAACGAAGGACTGGACGTGTGTCCAAAGAGTTCTCCATCCAGTCCACTAGACCATAAGGGTAGAGAAAGTCTTAAAAGGCGTCGAATAACACTAGGTGCGTCATTTTCCGAAACCGTATCAGTTATTTCGTCTTTATCTACAAAAAGATCTTGAGAGAACGTAACAGTTACTAGGTCACTTACAACCTTTAAACTAAAGACCAAGGAGACGGAAAAGATTTTGGTCGAACTTGTAGACCTTCAATAGTCTATACAATCCGGAGGACTAAACTATGTTATACTTCGGGTCATATACCGTGGTTAAGACTTCATAAAGAAGGTCTTTATAACTCAGATTGAAACGGAGGGAACCCGAAGGGACTACCGAGTCTGTCATTTCTTGGACGGACGTTACGTCCTCTGAACCTAAGGTAGGGACCCAGTCCTTCTAAGGGACCTCTTCCTTTACCGATGGGTGAGAATCTCAGAATGCACCTCTTAAAGTACCTACCTTCTCGGACCGTCCGATATCAGGTAAGTCAACGTTACTCAACCTGTGTTGACTCTCTGAGTGTGAAAGTGAAAAAAAAAAACGGAGGGATCAAAGGTCTCTGTCCTTATTCACTGTCTCATTATTCCATCTACTAGGGTCCACGGTCGTCTGTTTGAGTCTTACACCCTGTAACATGTTTTGTTGAGTAGATTAAATAAGACATTTAATTACAGTATAACTTTTCTTCTTCCTCCTCCTCTACTGAATAATTTAGTCAAAAGAGTTGGTTTCTACTAAAACAGGAGTCACACCCATTTGTTACAGACCTCTTTAATGACTAACAGTGTTACACTCCCCACGATGACCTTAGATCCTTCGTCTCTAGTTCATACGACAACATGTAGAATGTTACGTGTTGTGTAGGAGGTGAGGGTAGGGATATTCTTAATAGACCAGACTTTATAGTTATTACGGTAACAGCTCTTTGGGACTTGATTTCCTCTACAAAATTTAATTAATTAGTAAAATAAAACCGACACAACCCAGAAGTAACGACGAGTTCTCTAAAGAGATCAACGTCTGTCGTCCCCCGTTGAGAGATCAACACCATACACGAAGAACGTCACCGAAGTCATAAACTCCGTATGTCCGAATCAACGAGACGTCGTGCACCCTAAGAGGGTCTCCTCCCTAGGTAGACCACAGGGGACGTAACCGTTCACCTAAGGGTTAGTGACCTGGTGATTCTTCCAGAGATTTCTCTAATTTCTCTGTTGTTAGATTAAATCACAGACCCAGAAAAAACTTAGGACCAAATTTATTTGGTTTTGGTGTTTCTCTGTAAAAAATTTATGAGTCCCTTTAAACTTATATCTGACCCATAATTTACTATGACGTCTTAATGAAACCAATGCTATGACTATAACAGACAACATATATTCTTTGACACAGATTACAAATCTATAGGTATGGTTTCATACATCCCTATTTTACCGTACTATAGCCCATAAAGAAATTTTATAGAGTCGTTTATCTCTCTCTTATCTATCCAATAGATACATATTATTTTATAACTATTAAGATCTTAGAACCACTACCAAAACACTTTCAAGGGACATAGAAACACATATAAACTGTTTTAAAAGTGTATTTGTGTTTCCGATAAGTAGTCTTTCTTCCTTAAATCATTCCTTGTTACCAACAATAAGTACCTCCTTAGGATGACCTCACATTCCTAATTATCCTAAGGCCAAGTTTGGACTTACTCATCTCATTCGTCAACCACGGGAACGTCTAGGAGTAAACCGTATTGTCACCGGTCCACGAATCTTAGCGTTAAGTCACTCTTTTTTGTTCCGGAGGCACGAGTGGTTTTCGTGATATAGACTTTTTTTACCTAATACTACCCAAGTAAGATTAAGTCTCCGTTACCAATATGTATAGACGACTTCTTAAAAAGGGTGAAGTGAAGACATCATCTCCGAAAACTCTTTAAACTTATGAGAATTTTTAAAAGTTATAATCCTTTTTGGTAACTCGGTCGTTCCTTCCTTAGAAGATCATACGAAGAACAAAGAGAGATAAGAGTTTCTTTGACAGTAAAAAATGTAGAATTAAATAAACTACTGACATGAAGAGTCTTATAATTCCTGTCTACTAAAAGATAAACACTAAAGGGAATCGAACAATGGTACGTTCCAGGTCTGTGAATTATACTGAAGTTATCACACCCACACCATAAGGAGTACTAACTACCATTGTACCCATAGTTCAGTTTCTGTGTGAACGTGACCGGTTTATCTTAGAATGACAGACGATATTTCACACCTTTTCGAGTAAGTGAACGTAACGTATTGAGTTCAGACCTGGTGACATACTCACTAAAAGTGACCACGTTACACAACCTATTATCGGACGTTTTACTCGAAAGGTTCAAGATTAGGGTCTTGGACACTTATGTTAATAACCTCCTACCTCCCTTACTTTTCATGGGTGGTTTGACTCTCCTACAGAACTCTTGTCTTTTCCTCCGTCTGTCGAGGTATATCACTTACCTAGTTATATGGTAACCCATTAAATATCCCACTGAAGGGTCCACCGTGGTGCCAATTCTTAGGCGGACGGTTACGTCCTCTACGTTCCCTGAACCCAAGATAGCGACCCAACCCTTCTGGAGGTCCTCATCCTTTACCGTTGGGTGAGGTCATAAGAACGGACCCTTTAAGGTACCAGTCTCTTTGGACCGACCCGATGTCAGGTACCCTAACGTTTTCTCAGTCTCTACTGTGTAGTTGATTTGTTGTTGTTATTGTTTGAATATTCTACCCTAACCGGCCTGTTGCTAAACTTTGTAACCGTCGACGTGAGACGTGACACCTCTCCCGTGACCCTGTTAAAATATCAATTGGATCCCTTACCCCTACGGACGAACCTTTGTCCTTTACGTAAGGTCCCAGTTCTACTGACTTACCCATTGATCAGAATGTGCGTGGTCCTTATACAGTTGTTCAAAAGTAGTAACAAACCCTTGATTACTTCGTATCTTCGGTGGATGAGGACTACTAATAATTTGTCATAGATAATTGATGTTTCCAGAACTGTTGTCCCTTCACTAAATGGTGTGTCATGTCAGGACTCATCTCCGTCGTCTCCTTGTCCTCTTTGACGTACCCGGAGTTCTGCGGCAGTAAATACGAGTGTGGGTATCTCGTTGGAATAAACCTTTATACCAGAAACGTCTACATTAATTCTATTCTTAGAACCCCATTCTAGTAGGATCTAACTCCCATTCGAGATTTATGTTCGCGACTCAGGAATGTTCTTTTTTCTCTTCCCCTAAAATCTGTGTTCTCTCTGTGTCCCCTTTTCGGTACACTTCTGCGTTCGTCTCTAACCTCAATGTGTGGAGTCCGTTTCCTTAAGGTTTTAAAAGTCGGTGGTACTTCTCAACGATTATTTTCTATCCTTACCCCGTGTCTTGCCTGAGAGGGAGTCTCCAAGGTCCCCTTTGGTTGGGACGTTTATGGAACTAAAACCTGAAACCCGGGTTCTTGATACTGTCGATTTAACGACAACAAAATTCGTTTGGTCAAACACCATCCATTAATGTCCGTCTAAGAGTGTCTTTATGGGACTACTTACTTTTGTTTATTGAGAATCTAAGAATCTACCGGAGGTAAACCAGGACATAAGTGAGTAAAAGAGTAAGTAAGTAAGTAGTTTATAGATAATATATGAACCGACATTTTATACTGACTCTGAAAGATCTAAGAAACTGTGAAATAATAGGTCCTATTTAGACCAATGATGATTGAGACATCCACCCTCTCTCGAATGATATCTATAAACATGAAGTTTTCTCGACAGTAGAAGACTTAAGAAGCATTCAATGGAAGTATAGGACGGATTGTAATTCGATTGTTTACTGTTATTGTTCTTTATTTTACTCTAAAAACAAAAGAGTCTTAAAGGAAATTCCCGTATTTCAACTTTATGAGGGTGTGACTCTCCTTTCCACGATCTATGTAGAGACGTCCTAATACTTTTCTATTTTGGGAATAGGTGTGTATGAGATTTATACTCCCCCTTTTACAAGCAATCTTTTTTCAGTAACTTTCCTTAAGTATCTTAGTTTCCAAAGATAAGAACCCTTGTGAGGGATGTCGACACGATTCACACATAACGTGTTGGTGTCCCCCGTGGCAATTGGAGTGTCAGTTGCCTCTAAACACATCATGACGTGGTCAAATGGTCGTCTACCGTCATTTCATAGAACTCCTCATTCTATAAAAAGGGTTAAGAGTGTTCCCGCATACGCGATCGTTTCCGCGATAAAGAAAAGGAAGCAGAGATATGGGAGGGGATTCGGTCAAGTTTCTCTTAAAGTGTTTTCAGTCCTGTCGGACGTTGTCCTCTCTGATTGTATAGTCAGGGACTTACTTATGACCGATTCAATGTCTTTGAGAGTCCGGACGTGGTTCGACAAATGATAGTCTCGTCTCGGACCCTCAGGACCCTCTCAGACTATTCACAGGGTCCTCAGAATCCGAATTACGGACGAGACAGACCTCTCCAGACTTCCGTCCTCTGACCGATCTCGATGGTACTATCTTTCAGTTCCCCTCCCCTCAGTCTCGAACAGTCTTTGACGAGAAGACGGTGCACCGTACCGTTCTTATGTCCTTAGGTGGTCCGGTTTGCCTGTGGACCCACGTCCATCGGTCCACACTCGATAGACTTTCTTGGAACAGACTCTCTTCGCTACCTAGAGACTCACTGTCAGGGGTGGAGTGGTTTTTCTCCCCTACGTGTTGTTCTTTTGTCTTTTCCACTCCCCTCTAGTGGTTTCCAGTGGGTCTCTAGTGGAGACCGTGTCTTTTCACACTCCTCCAGGTGGCGTCCACACGGTTTCTTGGGTATTTTCACGGCCTTTTATAAACCAGAGGACGACAATATCTTCCGTAAGGTGTCGGCTCTCTTTAGATATTTGTCGTGGTCGGAAACGAGTGACTGGACGGTAGGCAAGCAGGGAGGGACAGGACCTCTTCAGTCTTTGACGTTTTCTCATCCTCGTTCTTTTCACTTTTTATTTGGTACAGGGTGGAGGGGAAGGAGTCACACCCAAGGGTGCCGTGGTTAGTTTCGGATTCCTTGATGAGGAGTGACATATTGGAAAACAAGACAGACTTCTCTTAGATCTAAAAATAAACAATCAGAGGAAAGGGGGTACGTTGAGTACACCTACTCCCCTTCGATTTCTAGAATGATGATCGTTGTTGGATGCGAGGTGGTAGGATCGTGATCAAGAGTATGAGACTTTTGATGTTTTGTGACAATTTTATCTAAAAAATTTTCTAGACTGATTTACCTTTTTGTAGAATACAAGTACCTATCTTCCGAATTATAACAATAGTCATTCGTTGGGAGTCCTGAAGGGACCACCAGGTCCCAGAGGGTCACGTTCCCCGGACCCAAGCTAGAGACCAGTCCCTTGGTCTAGGATGGACGACGTTGATTCTCGAGTAGGGGGTACGGTGTGATTTCTAAGGTGTACGGTGTTGATTTTCTGGGTCACGTCGGTTTATTTATTTAAAAAATTTTTTGTTAAAAAAATTTCTCATTCGATAAGAGTATGACTAGATGTCTACGTTGTGTTAGGGACAGTTTAGTTTCAACAAAAAAAACGTCTTTAACTGTTCAACTAGGATTAAAAGTATATCTTTATATTACTGGACTTTAGTGATTAGAAACAATTTTTTTGTTTGAACCCCCTGAAGTGACCATCAGGTCATCAATTCTGAACAGTGAAGGTGGTGTCCCATCCACACCCAAACTAGGGACCAGACCTTGATTCTAAGGGTGTACGACGGTCCACACCAGTTTTACATTTTTTTTTTCTTCAACCTCCTGAGTGTAGGGACTAAAGTTTTGAATGATGTTTCAATATCATTAGTCTGTCACACCATGAACATTTTCCTGTCTGTATTTCTACGTTCCCTATCTGAACTTTCGGGTCTTTATTTAGTAGAGCAAATGTCAGTTAACTAAACCATATCCTACTGTTTTGTTAAGTAACTCCTTTTCTATCAGAGAAGTTGTTTACCCGGGTCCTGTTGACCTATGGGTGTACGGTTCTCAATTTAACCTGGAGAAGGAATATGGTATACATTTTTTATTGACTTTTACTTGGTATCTGTATTAATATTCTCGGTTTTACTATTTTTGATAATCTTTTTTTATTTTCTGATTTAGAAATACTGGAGTCTAAAACGTTTCCAAAGAAACTATACTGTGGTTTCGTGTACGCCGTCTTCTTTACCTAGTTTAACCTGAAGTAGTTCTAGTTTTTAGAAATACAAAGTTTCCTATAGTTGTTCTTTCACTTCTCTGTTGACTGTTATATCCTCTTTTATAAACGTTCAGCATATATACTATTCTCTGAACATAGATTTTATACATTTCTTCGAAATGTTGAGTTACTTTTGGTGGGTTAGAATTTTACTCTTTTTAGACTACATTTGTCTGTAAAGAGGTTTCTTCTGTATTTTTACCAGATATTTATGTACTTTTCGACGAGTTATAGTAATCGGTGGTCCCTTTACGTTTAGTTTTGGTGTTTCTTTTTATGTTGAAATGTCGGTGATCCTTAGTCTGTGCTGACTCGTTGAAGTGAAAGTGAAAGCACGTAACCTCTTCCTTTACCGTTGGGTGAGGTCACAAGAACAGACCGCTTAGGCTCCCTGTCCCCTCGGACCACCCGACGGCAGAGACCCCAGCGTGTCTCAGCCTGTGCTGACTTCGCTGAATCGTCGTCGTCGTCCTACTGATGTTATTTTTTCTGTATTAATAACTGTTCCTCCATCTCTTTAAGTCTCGTGAGCATATAACGACCTCCTTTATGATTGACCAAGTCCGTGAAACCTTTTGTCAGACTTTCAAGGAGTTTTCCAATCCTGATCTCAATAGTGTACTGGGCGGTTAAGATGAGGATCCATATGTGGGTCCTCTTTACTTTTTTACAGGTGTCCTCTCGAGTATGTGTCTACAAGTATCTTAGTATGTATTATTGGTTTTTCGTCTTTGGTGGGTTGACAGGTAATTGACTACTTCTTTGTTTTACATCGTAAGGTATGTTACAATTATAATAAGTTAGTATCTTTCCTTACTTCATAACTATATACGATGTCGTACCTACTTAGAACTTTTACAATACGATACACTTCTTCGGTTAACGTTTTCGGGTGTACAACTTATTGAAGTAAAAATACTTTACAGGTCTTATCTGTTTAGATGTATCTTTCTTTCTAATCACTAACGGATCCTGACTGTCGAATCCCCTTTACCCCTTCCTGATAATTACTCTCGAAAACCTCCACTACTTTCACAACATTTTAACTGGTACCACTACCAACGTGTTGAGACATTTATATGATGATCCTTAGTGAGTTAACAAGTGAAATTTAAAATATAGAGGTATTTCGATGATACTTATATAGATACACATACATATTTAATAACCTAGGTAGGGGTCTCTGACCTTAAATTAACATAACCCCGTATAATCTTAAAAATTTTTGAACAATCCACTAGGTTTACACGTCACTTCGAAATATTGGTAACTCGACTCGATTAGTATCAATCAAAAGGTCCCTAACCAAATCCGTACCCGTTGAGACCGGTTATTCTATATTCTTTAAACGGACCCTAAAGACCCTGTCGAAAGATACTCAATGTCCTTTTCTTTGGAGGAGAAGGAAACTAGTAATATAGACCTTAACGTCGTCGACGGAACGTTAGTACTTTCCTCAATCAGGTTCCTGTTTCAATTGTTTGATTCCTACCGTCTCTTCTTCTTTGTATATTTTCTTAGACCCTGAAGTCGATGAATTAACTCGGTGATTTAATTCGTTAGGAATTTAGTGGACTTAAGACTTTGCGGAATAAAAAATTTAAAGAAGTACCCAAAAGACAACGAACATCAGGTTTCATAGGAGTGTGTGACTCCGTGTAAATTCACCTTTAACTTCTTCTGGTCGGATACTTTCTCTTACTCTTCCTTACCTGTTTCTTCGTCTCTCTTTTGGTCTTCTCACATCGTAGTACTCTCGGTTTATGTTTCCTGTCAAATTCTTTCTTCCTTATCAGTTGTCACATTTTACAAAGTTTCATCAATTCTACTCCAACTCTCATGACACTTTAGATTAAGTAAAACCGAAAATAGATCGACGTTGTCATGTAACCGTATCAACCGGAGGTGTATATCTGGACGTGGTAGGTTATGTCAGAGATCTTCGGTGTTTATAGAGAAATTCAAATTTAATTAATCTTAATTTATTTTACATTTTAATTGTATGAGTCATTGTAATCGATCCTAAAGGTAAACCCGTTGTTAGTACACAATTAGTGGATCAACACAAATTGAGAAAACACTGGGGTACCTGACATCGGACGGTCCAAGGAGACAGGTGTCCTAAAGGGTCCGTTCGTATGACCTCACCCAATGGTAAAGGAAGAGGTCCCCTAGAAGGGATGGGTCCATAACTTAGGTTCAGAGGACGTACCGTTCGTCTAGGAAATAGTAGATTCGGTGGTCTCTTCGTTGCCAGTATCATCACCCGTTTATGTCTTGTAAAGATAGTAGTGTGTTTTGAAAGAACCTACCGGGACTCGATTTGTCAAACCTCGAAAACTGAAGATCGGTAAAACTTAGGGTTCCAGTTCGAACAATAAGGAAGGTAAGTGTAAAGAGAGAGAGTTCGGATTAGAAACCTCTCGTTGGTGACATGATGGGTGGAATTAAAAGTCTCTATTTGTATAAATAAGCAAGAAAGAAAGACACGGTCTATCAAAAATGAAAAGGCGGTCTACATGGGAGGTGAGAAAAAGTGGGACGAGACATGGGGTCCTCCGTCTAGTTGTCGAAGGAAGGAAGATTAAAGACCATCCAAAACCGGTTTACCCTTCGTGGGTGTCTTCTAGTCCCCCTCCTCTCTCTTACTGTGGTCCTATAAATACGGGACCGGGTGAGGGACTTCCTAACAATACGTAATCTATACAGGGAGGTAAATTCCAGAGTCGGAGTCAGTTCACCGAGAGAAGTAAATAGGGGGATAGAGATCGTAGCTAGATCGAGGTCTATGAGAGTGAGAGATGAACTTCGGAAGTTCATGATGACTTGTTCACCATGACGACAATAGTCAGGATTCCATGATGTAAGAGGGAACACTAAAAGGACGTTGTACGGGTGTGGAAAATTTTATGAGAGGATAGTAATAATACCCGAAGGGATCACCGAGTCGACCATTTCTTAGGTGGACGTTACGCCCTCTGAACCTAAACTAGGGACCGAACCCTTCTAGGGGACCTCTTCCCTTTCCGATAGGTGAGGTCATAAGACCGGATCTCTTAAGGTACCTGACATAGTAGGTACCCTAGTGTTTCTCAGCCTGTGTTGACTCGTTGACAGTGAAAGTGTAAAGTTGTAATAATATTAAACTCACATGTCACCCTGGGACCGAGTGTCTGAAAGAATATAAGTAATTAAGAGGTTCTTCTACCTGGATATCCATTCCACTGGATGATAGAGTAAAAACGAGTCCTAATTCATGAAAGAGTTATGTTCTCTACAAGTCACAATTTTAGTCCTGTCAATTGTCTCTACCGGTTAATAAGATGGACGTTTATAGAAAATTATACTATAAATAGGTGTATGATTATACATTTTTAAGGACCGATGTTTATTAATAGTGAGGAAATATCTTGATGGACAAATTAAAAACGAGGAAAGATAGGACCAAAATTTAACTCTCGATAACCAATGACAGTCTAAAAAAAGGTAGACGAATATAAGTCACGGAAACAAAGAATGACAAAACACGAAACTAAGGGGTCGCCATAGCAGAAAGGTTACACTCATCTTCAGTATGTGCCATTGATAAACCTCTATGTTTGGTACATTGTAAAATTCTACAAAAGAATTAAGATATTACAATTACCTTCATTTTAAATCTAATGAAAGAACGATTGGAGGAAGAATCCTAGTCACTCACTGGTAATTAGGTCCTACTAGTCACAGATTTTCAACGAACTAATGAAGACCATATCTATTTCTCTTATGGTTTGAACGAGATTCCCAGTGGTATTCATATTTCACTGAAGTCGGGTGAGTTGGAAATAGGAGGTCCCACGACCGAGGACGACAACAAGTCAGTGATTCAGTATAGGCTGAGAAACGTTGGGATACCTGACGTCATGTGGTCCGAAGAGACAGGACGTGATAGAGGGACTCAAACGAGTTTGAATACAGTTTACTCAACCACTACGGTAGGTTGGTACAGTAGGACAGAGGGGGAAGAGGACGGGAGTTAGAAAGGGTTGTAGTCCTAGAAAAGGTCACTTACCTGAGAAACCTAGTCCACCGGTTTCATAACCTCGAAGTCGAAATCGTATTCAAGAAGGTTACTTATAAGTCCCAACTAAAGGAAATCCTAACTGACCAAACTAGAGGAACGAGAGGTTGCCTGAGAGTTCCCAGAAGAGATTATGGTGTCAAACTTTCGTAGTTAAGAAACCACGAGTTGGAAGGAATACCAGGTTGAGAGTATAGACATGTACAGATGATCTTTTTGGTAACGAAACTGGTATGTCCGGAAACAGTCGTTTCACTACAGAGACGAAAAATTATACGACAGATCCAACCAAGGATCAATCTTCTATTTATAGGGGGATTTACCCATGGTACAAAAGATCCCTGATAAGAGTAAAAACTAATAAGATATAAACTGGGATCCAAGGTTCTGGGGTCTTGATATTTGTCCTTAACTTTACCCTACGTAATGACGAAATCGGGACTTCCACTTGTACCCCAATTTATCCTGAATCCCTCCGGGACCCTTACTGTTCAAGGGGGAAAGGACCTTTCTAACGCGTTGTTGGTAGACTGAGAAGGACTGTGAGGACCCATAACAGATGAGTTTTCTAGTTCAGTGTGATGAAATACTTTAAAGGGAATCCTCCTTTTAGAACTAAAAGGTGAGATACTATGAAGGAAAAGTAAAATAAAATAAAAAAGGGAAAGGGGTCTATCTCCGAAACAAAGGACAGAAAAGAGAAACGACTCTCGATCTTAAAGATGGATAGTCTGGTCAACTAGTTGGTTTTAGATTCGTATACGAGGAGACGACCTTCTTACATTTTTAAGTTCCTCAACCTTTGGGAATACCCCGTGTGAACGTCCCTTCCTTCTTTTTCAAAGAAGGGTCTTCGAATCATTCCGAATTGAGTGTTAAGTCCGACGGGAGGGTGAGGCACCAAGAACTAACGTATAAATCTTAGTGGACTTTTCTAAAGGTGAAGATCTGTTCACTCAGTCTGATGGACCACAACCATTTGGGTCCCACCAATAAAATATTAGTGAGAGGTTCACTAAGGTCACGCGTCTGTTCCAATTATTAGGGTCGGAATGTACATTCTTATATTCGAGTATACGTATGATACTGACAGAGATACGCATTCATCTGCAGTAACAAGTTGGATTCTTTGTATGCCTTTCTGAAATTAAGAGAAACAAAGAGTGGTATAATTTTTTTTGGTTGTGACGAGTCGTGCCGTCGTCCCTTGACTGTGTCGTGTAAGGACTGTTGGTATACGACTCCAGGGACACTCAGTACGTGTCCAAAAAAAGTAGTCAGGATAAAAGAAGGGTGTTTGCCCGTATCCTCTTCGACAGATGCAACATTATTTGTCACCTAAATCCTTTGTTTTCCACACCTAAGATTGGAGTGAGACGGGGATTGATCAACACTGTGGACTCCGTCCCGTAAATTATAAAGACTCTGAAATAATTTACCGTAGTAAATTGATAGACCGGATAGATGAAGCTACGTAAAAACGTCACAAATGTTTCCTTATGGTACATGAGTGACGTTTTTACTCTATTGAGATATGTTATTTGTACCCTACTACGATTACCATATAACAATCCACTTATTTGATTCAACGTCGTGTCATACGTCCCATACTAGATAGATTTCTTATATATTCTACAAACAATCACGTATTTATGACAGATCTTCCTATGTAAGGTTAAACAATTGTCGTCCTAACTGACCCCTCTGAAAATAAAAAGTAAACATGTAAAACCATTATAACCTCATCAAATTACTATTCATATATAGTAAAGGTATTAAAATTTTATGTATGATTTCATGGTTAGTTCCCCTTTTTCTCCACCAGTCCCATAATGTAGGATTTCAATCACTTCTCAGTCTCTTTTACATTAACGGAATTCCGGTAAGACTACGGACGTGGGTCTGTTTCGTTCGAAGTTTCACTCCTTGTCAGGTTCATACAAATCAAAAGTGACAGATAACAGTGGATGGAATTCTTAAGTGTTTTTATTCTCAACCGTCTCGACTTTTATCAGTTCCCGAGACCAAAGGTCTTTCTTCCTTTCTTATTGAAGACCTTTAACGTTTGGTGTTTCGAAGTCTGACTAGTCATTTTCAGATCTTACCTAATAATTCGTCAACCAAACACTTATAAATTTTTTCCGTGCATCACTAATAGTCGTCAGATACACCTAAGTGATTCTTGTTTGGTACTGTTTTATTAAGTAAAAGAAAAACCCTCTCATTGATCTAATCATCGAGCCCCCTTATAGTGTCTAAAGTCGTTTCGAAAAGTGTATATAAACCTGTAACATAGGTTGTCTCTCGGTCTACGTACTTTCTCTTATCCAGTAAAGTCCTACAGTATTTCGTACCTTCGTCCTGATTGTGCCGTTAAAGTCTCAGTCTTTGACTGACTGGACCGATTCCGAAACCACTCATTCTTTTTTATCCACTTCCACCCTAGTGTCTCCTATGCTTTGGTCCTTTCTTCAAATATACGAAACATACTATCTCTTCCTTAGTCAGTCCAAGACGGACGTTCGTAGTCTTTGGTTGAGAACGTTTGAAGTTCTCTCACCAAGTAACCTTTCTATGGTCCTCACGGATCTTAGTTACGCTACCGATCTTTTGTCTCAAACCTTTTAATCTTTCGTCACACCGGAGGTTCCCGATTTTTCGTCCTTTATGTTCTCACCAGAATTTCGTCTGATTTACATCCGAAGGGAACACCGAGTCAACCATTTCTTAGACAGACGTTACACCATCTGGACCCAAGTTAGGGACCCAACCCTTCTAGGGGACCTCTTCCCTTAAGACCGGACCTCTTAAGGTACCTGATTTCAAGTACCCAAGTGTTTCTCAGTTTATGTTGACTCGTTGAAAATGAAAGAATTTCATTCGGTCTGACCTCTTAAGGTACCTGATTTCAAGTACCCAAGTGTTTCTCAGTTTATGTTGACTCGTTGAAAATGAAAGAATTTCATTCGGTCTCGATGAACGATCACACTTACTTATGTATCGGAACAAACTAGAGAAACAGTGTAACGATTGCTAAGTTTGTCTCCCTATCTGACCAGACTTCGGGGTCATACATTGAACCCAGTGTAAAAGAAGAGTATCGACTTCTTCCACTCATGATCTAATTGTCATAAAGGTTTGATATCGGTTACCCTTTTCTATTAAGGAGTTTCCCTCAACTCCACACTTTCTCTTTATTTACGACTCGTCGGTTTTCTGTTGTATAACCGTGGTGACCCCCAAAATTCGTTCCATCGTTATACTACTTTTGTCACGATTTCTCTCTAAACCGTCAAACGTTTACCCGGTCTTCCTACTTTTGGATTTCCACCACCCACCTCCCACTTATCTACTTCGTGACTCTTAAAAATTCCATCACTCTATGAGAACGTACTATGGTATTATTACTTATGTACAGTAATGCGTGAGTAGGTTTGGATATTTTACATGTGGTTGTTCTCACTTGGGATTACATTTGATACCTGAAAGTCACTAATACTACACAGTCACATCCAAGTAATTAACATTTTTTGTATGGTGAGATCATCCTCTACGACTATTATTCCCTCCGATGAGTATACAACCCGTCTCCCAATATACGCTTTAGAGAATGGAAGGAGAGTTGAAACGAAACTTGGATTTTGATGAGAAATTTTTTTTTTAACAGAATTTTGTTGGATTACTGTCTACCACTCAAGAGACCCATATCTCACAACGTTACTCTTTTTCTATCGTGACTATTAGTTCCATTTTCGTCGTTCAGAACTATTGACGACTGTATAATTCCTTTTCCTCTCCTCTCTTAGTTTCTACTGATATTTACAAGGAGAGTCTCTGACTTCCTTACTACCACTATCTTCGTTCTTTAGAATCTTTCTAGTCATAGATCCAACTTCCACTTCTATTATGAGTACCTCAATTCAAATCGATTATCATTTTTGCACGTCACCCTCCACTCTTCTAATTCATCATGTTCTCTTAGAACAACCTCTATTTCTACATCCCTCTAAACCGTATCTCTTCTGATAACTTCGTCTATCTCTTATTTGACCACTCGTCCTTACCACTTTTGAGGGCAGGTTTAATGTTCTTTTTTTTCTCTTGAAGGGTTTTCCTTAGTCATCTTCTCCAAACCCCTTAAATCTTACTCCTGAAGATATAACACTTGAAAAAAAAAATGGTATTCGTCATAATATAAAAAGGTAAAAATAAGGACTAGAGAAAAGAGGGGAGATGGAGTCTGTAGGTGAGAGTAGTATACAGGAATACATATATAAGGACATTTTACACACCCCCAAACATCTTAACACACAGACTTACATTTATTTACCATAACACGACATCTTGAGTACAGTAAAAAAGAGAGTGGCGTAGTACAACGACATTCGTGTTTTTAACTGTACATTACTTCACATTTTATACGTGGTTTATAATTTTTGAGTACGTTTTCGTTACATTTTATAGAGGAACCAATATACAACTTTACACTTTCATAAAATCTATTTGACGAAATTTGTTTTATATAACAGTTTTAATTAAAATGGACAAGTAAAAATGAAAAGTATTATACCGATAATCTTTTTAATTTTAAAGTATTCACCGAGTGTAAATACCGAGTATAATGATGACCCGTATGACAATATTTCTATTCAAGAAAAAAAATTAAAAATAAAAATGAAATAAAACGAAATGTTATGACATAACCAAAACGGTATTTCTATTTAAGAATCAACCAAAGTTTGTAACCTTTATAACAGAAAGTGAGACACGAGGTAAAACAAATATCACAGAAAATTCTTTAGGTAGGTAAAAGGTGGTCTGATGGTGTAACATGTTGAGACCCTCTCCGTAAGTGTAGTTCTAGATCCATTTACTAGGGGGACCTCAACACGTCATTTATTGTATATGTCGGTATGTATCGGGACTAAAAAAAAAAAAAAAACGAACACATAACGTGAAACACATGGAACAAATTTTTCAGGAAGGGGTGTTGGTCTAGTGTTACTATAAAAGGACCATAATAAAAATGTCAATTTTTTCTTTTTGTCCTACTGCAACATGGTATTTCTTTGGTAGCTCTCTCACCTAAAAAACCGTAGTACTTCTACTGATATCGTCTTTAGTAAATATAATCTAAAATATTAAACTGTCGTTACAATAGAAAGATCGAGACAAAACCTATCCGTTTCCAATTTTAAACTTAAAGTTTCTCGTACAATTGTCTACTACTCCTTCCTTCCGGTGTTCGTACGACTTACTGTCCGACTAAGGTCAAAAATCAGATTTATAGATGACTTCAATTAAGAGTGCTATCCATCTATTGAAACTATATATAGTATTTTTTTTTGACCGTCATTGACACTTCTAGGATTCTATTACAAACCTAAATATGAATACAGTGAGACTTTGTAGTAAAACCGTATAGTGAACGAAGGAGACTGTTCAGTGTTCAGAGGTAAGGGATAGTCTAGTTTAGGTTAACGAGTTCAGACAGTCACCTCTTTGGACATTTGAATGGAGTAAGCCAAAGGGTAAAGAGAATAGAGGGGTTGTCTAACATATAAGGTGTATCTATTCACATACATGGATAGATACACCACTCCTATGGAGGAGTGGTTATAGGACCCTCTACAGTACTAATTATTGACGTCGTGGTCCATAAATCCTGTGAGATAAAGAAAAGAAAAATTTTAAAAATAAATAAATAAATAAAATTTAAATTTAAATAAATAAAATTAACCTCTGATTAATAAATGTTATAACATAACGAAAACGGTATGTAGTTGTACTTAGACGGTACCCATATGTGTACAAGGGGTAGGACTTGGGGGGAGGGTGGAGGGTAGGGTACGGTAGGGAGACCCAGTAGGGTCACGTGGTCGGGACTTGTAGGACATAGTACGTAGCTTGGACCTGACCGTTAAGCAAAGTATATACTATAATACGTACAAAGTTACGGTAAGAGGGTTTAGCAGGGTGGGAGGGGGAGAGGGTGTCTCAGGTTTTCTGACAAGATATGTAGACACAGAGAAAACGACAGAGTGTATGTCCCAATAACAATGGTAGAAAGATTTAAGGTATATATACGTAATCATATGACATAACCACAAAAAGAAAGACCGAATGAAGTGAGACATATTATCCGAGGTCAAAGTAGGTGGAGTAATCTTGACTAAGTTTACATAAGAAAAATTACCGACTCATTATGAGGTAACACATATACATAGTGTCGAAAGAATAGGTAAGTAGACGGTTACCTGTAGATCCAACGAAGGTACAGGACCGATAATATTTGTCACGACGCTACTTGTAACCCCATGTGCACGGAGAAAGTTAAGACCAAAGGAGTCACACATACGGGTCGTCACCTTAACGACCCAGTATTGCGTCAAGATAAAGGTCAAAAAATTCCTTAGAGGTGTGACAAGAGGTATCACCGACATGATCAAACGTAAGGGTGGTTGTCACATTCTCCCAAGGGAAAAGAGGTGTGGGAGAGGTCGTAAATAACGAACATCTGAAAACCTAGCGTCGGTAAGACTGACCGCACTTTACCATGGGGTAACACCAAAACTAAACGTAAAGAGACTATTACTCACTACAACTCGTAGAAAAGTACACAAACAATCGGTAGACATACAGAAGAAACCTCTTCACAGATAAATCAAGAAAACGGGTAAAAAACTAACCCAGCAAATAGAAAGACCTTAACTCGACGTCCTCAAGGAACATATACAAACTCTAATCAACAAACAGTCAACGAAGTAAACGATAATAAAAGAGGGTAAGAATTCCGACAGAAAAGTGGAACGAATATCAAAGGAAACAACACGTCTTCGAAAATTAAAATTAATCCAGGGTAAACAAATAAAAACGAAAATAAAGGTTATAACACCCTCCACCCAGTATCTCCTAGGACGACACTAAATACAGCCTCTCACAAAACGGATACAAGAGGAGATTCTCAAAATATCAAGGACCAGAATGCAAATCTAGAAATTAGGTAAAACTGAAATAAAAACAGATACCACAATCTTTCACAAGATCAAAGTAAGAAAATGTTCACCAACTGGTCAAAAGGGTCGTGAACAATTTCTCTAACAGAAAAGAGGTTACATATAAGAACGGAGGAAACATCTTGTGAGATAAAAGAATTCAGTTGATTTTAAATGAGTTAACAAACTCACGAGATACGAGATACGAAAGGTACTTTATTGATTTTAAGTGAACTCGTTGATAAAAGTGGAACTTGATTGAGTGGACTGGAGTATGCTTCTTTTTATGATTACCGTCTTCGTTCATCTTTTATTGTACAAGTTTTACTCGATAGTTTACTATTCCAGAAATTTTCAACTCCAGCTGGAGTCTTGGCGATTATACGGGCAATGTTGGTGTCTTTATATCCAAAGGTCATCATTCATAACATCAGAAGAAGTTTGGGAAATTAAGTTCTTTCTTCAACTTTCAAATGTTTTTCAGTTTGCATTACTCCTATCCGAGTGGAGTCTGGTTCAAATCCTGTAAATCTCTAACTGCAGTAAATAAGAACTAATTATGACCCTTAAGATAGAGTGAAATCCATAATTGTGAATGATCTTAAATATTCAATTTAGGTTTTATTTTCGACTGGGAAGAGAAAAAGAGTCGGAGATCGATATACGAATTAATACTGACACATTTACATATTAAAAGTAAAAATTCTCAAACACTATGAACATCATGTTCAGACCCGTAATACAATTCTTTTTTTTTACAAAAACTAGGAAGACTACTGTCGATATTGAAGTCACAAATGACCTTTTTAAACGTCTTCGTTCTTAAACAGAAAGTTGTAATATAAACTGTAACTTATGTTTACGTAAAGGGTTCCGTTTTACCTTTCAACGTGTGAAAAATTTCAAATCGACACTAAAAAGGGTTTAAGTCACGAATATATCCAGGTGAGAAGGAAGACATAAGTAAGAGGAACGTTTCGTGTAAGAAGGTATCAAGAAAGTAGGTCATAGATATCTATACCCTGAAGGGATGACCAGGTCACTAATCCTGAGGTACGAAGGTAACGTTCTCCACGCGTAAACTAGGGACCCCAAGTCCTTTGATTCCAGGGTATACGACACACCATGTCGGTTTTAAAAAATTTCTTTCCTAGATACCTACTGTTTGAGAGAATCATAAACATGTATACTTTTTCAGAAAACCCAAATAAGAAGTCACTATCCGGACCATGTCTAAAATTTAAACTATTAATATTTTTTACTTTAATATGTCAGTGTGTTAGTATAACTTTAGAGTCGTGTAACTTCTATAATAAGACAAAAGGTCGTAAATAAACGACTACTCGTTAGACTAACAAAAGGAGAGATCAGTTAGAGGAAAATCAAAATCCAATGTGTGTAAAAATACAAACAAAGAACTAAACCCGGTAGGTTTAAATCCCATTGAGAGTGAGACTTGTCATGGGGGTCAGAGGTAGTGAACCCACAGTAGAACAAAAATAGGTACCGCTCAACCTACTGCAAACGTTCCGAAAGGACCAGGGGTAAGAACCTGTCACATCATCAAAGTGTCGAGGGACGTCCACGTCCTGGTTGTCGGAGTCGAAGGTACGGATCTACACGGGTCGGTTTTCCGTATCCAGTCAAACCAGCGAGGGTACCCGTCGCTTCACAGTTGAGGAAGAGGGACGATACAGATGTCTGAAGACCTCTTAAAAAAAAGAGATTAAAACTTCAACCTATATATAAATTCAATAATAAATTGGATTGTAAGACACACGACTTATCCCATTTTACAAAGATAAAGTCAAGTGATAGAACCAACTTAAGGAGGTGTAATGAAGAAAATCAAACCAAGTCTACTAGAACTCTTTGTTCTCTCATCTAGGTCTTCGTCTATAATTAACCACGAAAGACAGACAAACGGAAAGGTACGACCTTCAAGAATCAATTGATAGTTTTGGTAACTTTATTTTGACTTTCTCAAAAAGAAAAAAAATAAGTCTCATCCATTGAATTCCTGGTGTTACTTTAGATTTCACTATTGTTATACTATCATCTTCATGTACTTTCGCAACCGTCAATATGTACTCAAGTTCACCTTCTAACCAGACCCCTGTGTTTTTAAAGACTCGAGGTATATGACAGACTCGGTGGTCCCTTCGGGTTATTAAGGACAATCAATTCTGGTTTAGTCTTCCCTTATTTTCGGTTAGGAGTATAGTTTTAATTACGTTACTTATTAGTAGAAAAGACTTCGTGACTACTGTCCGATCAGGTTTGTCTTTTGACAGTTAGAGTATGACACCAGATATAAATTATTTCAGAAACAAAAGTTCACGTGTTTAAGATTTTAAGTCAGATACTAAATGTGTAACGACTGAGTTTATAGTTGAACATCGAAACTTCAAAACAGACGACCAGGTATCCCGTACACCTTTACCCCCAGATGTGTTTTCAAGTGGTTTAAAATAGTTGTCATAAAACCTATATTTAGTTTCTTTATGTTTGATTCTTTCGAAACTCTATGATAAAATATAGATATTTTAATTTGTGTTTTAGTTATGACTTCTGATCTCATTTAAGGTATAAGTTTAGAATGACAATTTTGGGATGTTATGAAAACCTTTCATTATATCGTTGTATCCTTCGTTTTGGGTATTACAAATAAAGAACTTTGTAATTCTGGTGAAGACCCTCAAATATGATACCTTTTATTAAATTGGTTTCTAATTTTAATATTCGTACTTCGACAAATATACCTTATCACTTTTTGGTCTTTGTTTACCATTCAATACAAGAAGATTCAAAATTCAGTACAATTTATTACCTTTAAATAACTTTCTATTATCGTACCCAATATCGTTGTAGTGTTAAGGTCTTGACGTTTTAGAATTTCATATTCTGTAATTCAACATAACAGTAGTCCTTCGTTATAATTGTAGAGTTAGGGTTGAAACCATAAGACGAAAATTCCTCTAAATCTTTGAGAAATTGAAACGAAGATGATAAAGATGATGATGGTTTGAGAATACAGAGTTCGAGTTTACGGGAGTTTTTCTCATAGACTATCCAGACCTGTCAGTGATACATTATAAACCCACTCCCCCAGAAACAAGTCGTCTCGAGAATATGTTCTGACATAGTCTCTAGAGACTGGTCCTAGGTCACAGGTATCGGGCTCAGGTTAATTATCATCGTTCCTGTCGCTCAAACATGGTCTACGAAAAAAAGAAATTAGAACTTCAATGTCATAAAAACGTTGGACTTCCTGTTTTAATTTTCAAACAATTACTCATCATATATCAATACGTGAATTGTGTTCAACGGGACTTCACAAGTAAAAAATTTATTTTTGTTCTGGCATGAACCAAATAGTATTAAGTATAAACGTCTCTCTGAATACTTTATTCTTTTCCAGTATCCGGTCGTCCCTCTCTGAAGTAATGCATTGTTAATAACACTAAAATACCATTCTTTTATATCATATAAATAAAGAGTAAAGTATCCAGAATTAGACAAGGATTATTATCTGAAAACGTTTTCATTAACACCAAAACGTAACAACTTGAAACGATAATCTATAACTTTATGTAAGAATTTATTTACACCAATACAATATGTGGTCCGAAGTAAAATTGTGTGTAAAGAGTGAAATAATAAAAAAAGAACGATTACTGAATAATGAACGACAAATAAATACATAAAATCTGATATCTTTAATACACTTGGTTTTTCGTTTAAACTCGTAAAAAAATTTAAACTCAAGTTTTACCTATCATTTTGTCGTCTCTGTTAAGTGTTGTAGTTGTTTCGTAAGCCGGGACGATTACTTACATGTCACGTCACCACCAAGTTCTTCAAAACTTTTCCTCTCTTCTCGGAACTCCTCGTATCACCGGTCGGTAGTCTTCAACCGTTGCTAGTTAACTCTCGGCAGTCACTTCGACTAGGAGACTGTTGATGTGCTCTTCAACGACCTCTTGAGTCACCACTGATAAGATGTGACTAAGTCGTAAACTTCGTTGAACCTTTCCACTTTATCGAGCTATTCACCCAGGGAGTACTCGACTGACGTTTAGTCTTTTTAATAGTAAAACTTGATAACAGAAGAGAATAAGATATGTTGTTGTTGTTCGGTAAAGAGTTAGTCTAACACTACACGTTATTTTTCACCTAAAACTTACTGTTAGTCACTGTTGACCGAGTCGTCAACTTGGTTTTTCTTCCGCGGTTTCGTGAAGGGTTTCTGTTTGAACGTGGTTTTTTTCCAGTACCAGTGACAAACCACCCGACGACGGGTAGACTAGGTGATATCGGAAGACTTAGGACCGTTTTGGTAATGTAGATCCCCACCCTACCCCTCCCTCTACCCTCCCTCAAAGTGTTCCCTCCCCTATGTACATATGGATACCGACTAAATACAACTCCCAACCGTCTTTTATCGTTTTAAGACATTTCGTTAATAAGAAGTTATTTTTTATTTATTTTAAAATTTTTATGTAGACTCTTCATACGTCTCGTTTAGTCACTCTACGTGGTTTTTGACGTTACGGACGTCGGTCGTAACCAGTTGTCTTTCCCGGGTTAAGAAGAGGCGTTGTTACGGGGTGATGTTCAGTGTGTTGGTTGTGAAGTTTTCGACTTGTTTAACCCGATGTTTCAAAACAAAGTAGGTGGTAAAGTGGACTAGAGACCGGTCAGTTGATGGTGAAGAAGTTCGTAGAGTTGTTGAAAAATGTCCCTTTTACAAAGGTGTTGGTCGTCCTTCGTCTTTTACGAAAGGTTCTCAAGCTGTTTAGGGTTTCGTGTCTAAAAATGTCGCGTCTTTATTTGGTTGAATAGAGAGTAACCGTTTTTATACAACTAGTATTACCAAGGATAAAACTAATTACTTCTACACAAACTCGGATCAATGTTACTAAATTTTAACTGCCAGGTTTTTGTGTTAATGAAAAAATGGTTGGATCATATTTAAGAGTTTGATGTCGATGTCCTTTTCTGTTTGTGAACAGTCTATCCTTCTTTCCGACGGTTCTCTCTTAATGGGTTTGTCATAGTCTCGTTTTGTGCAGATCTTTTCTAAAGGGTACAATACGTACCCGTTCTACTTTCTTTTGTGTATTGTCGATACGTTTATATGAGTAATTTTTATTTTCGGGGGGTTTTGTTTGTTTGTTTTTTGGGGTCATTGTTGCTTTCCTTGTACCGTTTGGTTTACGTTAGACCTTTGACATTGAGTTTCATATCCTTTTTACATTCTTAAGAAAAACGACCGTACAAATAATATTTTAATTGTGGATAGTATTTTACTATTTTATCGTTTTACTCAAAACATTTTCTAGTATCTTAAATCCTTGTTTAATTCTGTCAAAGTCAGTCCTAGGTTAGTCCTCGGTTTTTGGTATGATCGATAAAATTGGTACTATTAATTTCTTGACAACTGATTCATGACTTCTTGACTTTTCCCTTTTTCTCTTGTGATCCTAATATCTATCCATTTCTATCTATATCTGTATCCATATCTGTATAATGTTCTTCCTCGAAGGTGTGAACACCGACCCCTTGTTTCCCTTGTCCAATCTCATTAATTTTGATTCTCCGAAACTCCTCCTTTGGGTTCTTTGACTCGTGGTCTGAACACTCTTCCCTCGTAACGAATCGACCAAGATTACAAGTCCTCTCCTCAAGTTGTTTTGGTACTGGGTTTATAGATTCCTTTCCCACAACTGGTCGACCACGATTCCAGAAACTCCTCGACGTAACTCCGATCAAGACGTTCCAATTTGTTATTGACATTTACCCTGAGACATTGATACGTAGAGGACCTAGATTCGTTGTGACGGTATCACTTCTTCATTCCGGTCCCACGGTGACTTTTCTCGTCCTTTTGTTGGTCTTTCCTCCTTTAGGTAAGACGTCAGAAATTCAGAGAAAGACTGTGAGGGATAATATTCGTGGATTATCTCCCTTTAACCGTTTCATCCTTACACCAAACGTACAAGGGTCGAGGTCGTAGTTTTTTGTCCTCATAATTTCCCACCATACCTCCCCTCTCCCTGAAGGGTATACTGAGTCACTATTTCTTAAGTGGACGGTTACATCCTCTGAGTCCGAGTTAGGGATCCAGTCCTTCTAGGGGACCTCTTCCTTTATCGTTGGGTACGGTCATAAGAACGGACCCTTTAGGGTACCTGTCTCCTCAGGTCACCCGATGTCAGGTACCCTAACGTTTCTCAGTCTACGTTGAATCGTTGACTCGTGTCGTGTCGTACCTCCACTTTCTACTATAAATAATTGACCGTGTTGTCGACTTTGTCATAGTAATATCTTAATTATTTATTTAAACCTTACCGTTCTTTATCAAGATTCCTGTCCCAGTCAGTCCTAGGTTAGTCCTCTGTGTTTGGTGTGATCGATAAAATTGGTTCTCTCAATCTCTTAACAATTGGGATATAGGTCACGAGATGGTGTCAGGAACCGGATATCGTGTGCAGGTTATTTACACCTTTCTTACTTACTTACTTACAAGTGACGGTGGTTACTGGGTTGAGTGTGGCCAAAACAATTCCATGTCATTACGATTGTGACTTAACAAACTTGACGAAAAGATGTCAAAAGAAACTCTTACCGAAGAGGTCATGAAAATAAACAAAAATCGTCAGTAAGAAGTGTGAAACGTCACTAATCGAACCGTTCTAAAGAAAGGTACAAGTAGGACATCGGGACACATTGTCCTTGTCAGTTTTCTCTTCTTTTTTTTTTATATATATATATATATAAACCACAGAAAAGTTTTTTAGCTTTCCACTTTTAGGTGATTCTGGAATGTATATTTACAATCTTGAGTCGTCAAAACCGAAAATCTAAAATATGTCGTAACAAAACCAAAACTCATATATGTTATACCATAATCGTTATACCAAGGTTGTCTCTCCTCAATTTATATGTATAATAATTTCCTCTGGACATCGTCAGTTTATAAAGTAACTAAATTACCGTCACCTGTAATACCCGTCTTCTATCGGTAGTCACTATCGGACTAGGACTTATCTGTTTTGTCTGGTATAGACTTTGAATCTTGGTAGTAGGAGACATAATTCCCTCTGTACTTTTTTTACTTTACCTGTCTGAGACTGTCATTGTACTTCACAAGTGTAAGATGTAGTAGTCAGTACTTAGAATAACTGGAATATCTTACGTAAAGTTTTAAAAAAGACGCTATAAGAAATGAAATTAAGATTATATTAAGTTAGGAGAAAACAAAAAAGGATGTCACACTAGATGTAGTAAACAATGATAGTTACCATGGAGGAAGAATAAAACACATTGTAATCACACAGAGCGTTCTCTTTGTTATTCGTTAGCCCCGAAGAAAATACCTATAAAAAAATTTACACATAAAAATCACACCCGTCAAAAACATAGCTAAACTACGTAAGGAAGACAAGTCCAAGTTTTAGCATGAGGTAACCTCATATGTTTGACAGTGTCAATTTCGTCTCTAAGTAACAAAATGGTACCATTGAAGAGTGTCATATCTGATATTACTCACGATCTTAGACAAAGAGTTGTACAAGTCTTCCTATGGTTTAGTCTTCAGTATCAAAAGTATGACCGTACAAAAAAGTAGAAGAACCTTAAGTATATTAGGATAACTGGAACGTGAACCTTGTTTGTTTACATTTACTTAGAATGACTATGAGAAAATAAAATTTCAAGACACCTTTTATACTGGACTTGATCCTGTAAAACTGTATCGTCTTATACACGTAGTTTTTTTCAGTAGTACGAGTTTGTACGTCAACGTGTAATCGTTGACTATTGACTCTCTCTTTCTTTCGATCATTCTATTCTTCACCCCTCCTTCTTTATGTACCGATGAAAATTGTGGAGGAGGAGGATGGTGTTAATGGTCTATTTTTGTAGTAAAGACGACACTTGTAGCAACTATGAATCGGCACCTTAAGGAACTTCCTATCTTATCTACCCGTCAGTCAACTCGGATGAGACAAGGGGTCGAAGGGTCTAGAACCTCCCTCTCCACTGTCGAATCCAAGTGGATTCCTGGGGGTCCGAATCTCGAAGTTCCATCTCCCTCGTACTTGTGTAGATCTTGGTAACGGGTGAGGGGAGACTGTGTAGAAGAGAAAAGAAATAGGAGAGGACAAGAATACGAGAAAGATCTTTTTGAAGATTTTTAAAGAGACTGGGAACCTCTAGACCCACAACCGTTCGACTCTATAAATCGTAAAGCACCAATAGAGAGAGACTTAAGATCTACCGTCCTTAAGTACAATGATCTTGGTATAGAGTTCCAACGGGTCACAACGTAGTGACCACTTCCTATATGTGATAGTACTACTAAATGACAACTAAAAAGACTGTCGAGAGTCTGGTGGACTACTATGTAGTTAGTGAACAACAGACTCCCAGTGACAAGGTCTTACAAACACTAGTTGATATCAAGTGTAAACTCCACTCCCGTTCTTGAGGTAGTACAAGTGACGAACATATGGTTTATGGATCTTGACATGGACCTTGAATGAGTCACGGCTTATTTATCATAAAGAAGAGGGAATCGAAATAACAAAGTGATTACCTTAAATTAACCACACAAGTTTAGACCCCCGAGTCACCATTTTTTTAGACGGACGTTACGTCCTCGTCGTCCTCTGTGTCCAAGTTGGGGACCTAGTCCTTCTGGGGGACCTCCTCCTTTACCGTGGGTGACGTTATAAGAACGGACCTCTTAGGGTACTTGTCTCCTCGGACCACCCGATGTCAGGTACCCCAGCGATTCTCAGTCTGTGCTGACTCACTAACTCGTGTACGTTTAAATCAAATTCTCAAGGAACCTTCGATCCCGATACTCTTTCGGTAGAAGGTCTTCTAAGTATTGAAAATGTGACATATATTTTAGGTGACTTACAATCAATAACTTGTTTTAGGTTACTCTTAAAAAATTTACAAAGACATGATGTTTATTAAAAATTATCAAAATCGTTCTTTATGCATCACAATTTTTATAACTGTACTCTGTTGATATACCACCGAAAAGTTTTTTAATTTATATTTTGTTGGTACGTACGTTTGAGTCAGTACAGGTTAAGAAACTCTGGGGGGACCTGACATCGGAAAGTCCGAGAAGACAGGTACCCTAAAGGGTCGGTTCTTATGACCCCACCCGACGGCAAAGGAGGAGGTCCCATAGAGGGTTTGGGTCCCTAAATTAGGTGAAGTGGACGTAGGGGAGGTAACCGTCCACTTAAGAAATGGTGGCTCGGTAGACCCTTCGTATTTTTTTTCTGGGTATACTAGGTCGTAAAGTGAAGACCTATATGTGGGTTTTCTTAACTTTCGTCTCCGTACTTATCTATAAACATATAGTTGCAAGTATCATCGTAATAGGTGTTGTCGGTTTTCCACTTTCGTTGAGTTTACAGCTAGTTGTCTATTACCTAAAAAAATTTACACTATTATGTATGTTACCTTATAATAAGTTGAAATTTTTCTTTACTTAAAGGTTGTGCATAAAATTACACTAGTTGGAACTTTTGTGACACGATTCACTTTATTCGGTCAATGTTTTTCTACTTATTACATACTAAGGTGAATTTACTCCATGGGTCTTTATCAGTTTAAATCTCTCTGTTTTTCATCTTGGGACCAACGGTCCCTGACTCCCTTGTCTTGACACTGCTCAAGAACAAATTCATGTTTCAAAGTCAAACCCTTTTACTCTTGTAAAACATATACCTACCACCATTACCAAGTGTTATTACATTTACATAAATTATGGTGACTTGATATATGAATCTTTACCTATTTACAATATATTATACATAAAATGGTGTTAATTTTTTTATTTTCGAAAACTGTTTTTAAGAATTTCTTATAACCGGTAACTTTCATAGACTATAACAAAATCGAGAAATAAAACATCGAAACTTGATACTTATTGAGAAAAAAGGTCAACTCCCCAAGGATTACACACTATACCCCTGTGATCCTCCAGAGGTTATGGAAAGGTCCTTTGAGTATTTCAGTTTTAATAAAAGTGTCATTATGTTTCTACGATAATCACAAAAAAATCGGAAGTAAGAGAGTACTCATTTATAACCTCAAGACGTCTCCAGTGTACTGTATACAATAGTGTTTTCTAGCTTAAGTCTTCATCTTTGTACTTAAATTGAGTGATAATTCAGTCTGTAATCTCTCTAAAAAATAAACACTTTATTTACGGTGAAAAGAGTACTTTAATAAAACAAAACCTTTTATATTAATAAAAGTATTTTATTAATATAATTATACATCATCTTAATAATTAACAACAAAGTCAACGATTCAGCACCGACTAAGAAACGTTGGGGTATCTGACGTCGTACGGTCCGAAGGGACAGGAAGTGATAGTGGATCTTAAAAGAGTTTGAGTACAGGTAGTTCAGTCATTACGGTAGGTTGACAGAGTAGGAGACAGTGGGGGAAGAGGAGGAGGGAAGTTAGAAGGGGTCGTAGTCCCAAAAAAAGGTCACTCAGTCGCGAAACGTAGTCCACCGGTTTCATAGTCCCGAAGTCGAAGTCGTAGTTAGGAAGGTTACTTATAAGTCCCAACTAAAGAAAATCCCAACTGACAAACTAGAGATATTCATAAAATTTAAAAGAGGTAAAATTAAAGAATATATCTTTTATATCTAACTATTTTATGTGTACTTGTTTTCGAGAAACCCCAAGAGTTATAAAAGTTCTCACATTCACAGGGTTCTACGTTTTCAAACTCTTGACACGACCAGGTCATATATCCCACTAGTCTGATTTGGGTAAGTCTACGGTCGTTTGACTGTAAACAGAGGATTTTAAATAGGTAATGGAGTTCAATTAGTCCGATTAGAGGTTGGAGAAGATTTAAGTCTATTGGGTTTAACAGGTACTTGTATTTGGCAAGAAAGTTTATACCCAATTCATTATGATGAAAGGCTATTTATTAAGACTTAAACGTTTGAAGACCCGGACTAGAGTAACGATCACCTAGTTTTAAGTACGGACGTGTATCTCCTACCGTTAACTTACGAGATTGTGTTTAATCCCCAAACCTTCTACACATGAGAAATTAACACATGGAATAGATAAAACACCAATGAATTTATATTGGGTGATTGATGTCTCAAGAATCAGATGAATCTGTACGTTAAATTTTAAGTAATAGGTCGTCATATTAAGCGTTTCTGACCTATTTCTGATCAATACGTTATCACTGTAGTCTTTATATCAGTGCCAAATCCTTTCCAGTGAGTCAGAAGAGAATCAGACATATTGGTACGAAACGAAAGGTTTTCTAGGAGTTCTTTTCTACAAAGACTATTTACGACTCACCTTTCTTTAGAGAACTAATAAAACGAAACGTCCTTTAGTCCAGAATAGTTTAGTGGATGTCCGTATCACCAATTTTTGCATTTGAACTCACCATCTGTTTATACGTAAGGTCAGAGTCGAGTCTATGGATCGTCGACACACTGGAGTCCGTTTAACGAATAGTAGAAAATTAGAGGGAAATGGATAGTCATTTTATCTCTGTGATTTTAGAAATGAGGTCTTTAACATACCTGGATTGTCTTCGTCTTCTATAATTCTTCTCCACCGTTGTTATGTGTCTTCTTGGTATGTTTTTTCTAGAAGTGTTCCGTCTATTAGTACTACCACACTAGTGAGTGGATCTCGATCTATGGGACCTTACACTTCAGTGCACCCGGAATCTTTCGTAGTGATACTAGATTCGATCACCTCCACTACCTTAAGGTCAACTCGATAAAGTTTAGGACTTTCTACTACGATACTTTCACAACATGAGTTATATGGTCGTTTAACCCTTTTGAGTCGTCACCGGTGTCCTGACCTTTTCTAGTCAAAAGTAAGGTTAGGGTTTCTTTCCGTTACGGTTTCTTACGAGTTTGATAGCGTGTTAACGTGAGTATTTCAGTAAAGCGATCGTTTCATTACAAGTTTTAAGAAGTTCGGTCCGAAGTCGTCATGTACTTGGTACTTGAAGGTACACAAGGTCGACCTAAATGTTTTCCGTTTCCTTGGTCTCTAGTTTGACGGTTGTAGACAACCTAGTACCTTTTTCGTTCTCTCAAGGTCTTTTAGTAGATGAAGACAAAATAACTGATACGGTTTCGGAAACTGACACATCTATTGTTTGTTTGACACCTTTTAAGACTTTCTCTACCCTTATGGTCTGGTGGCTGGACGGAGGACTCTTTGGACATACGTCCAGTTCTTCGTTGTCAATCTTGAGGTGTACCTCGTTGTCTGACCAAGGTTTAGTCCTTTCCTCCTGCAGTTCCGACAAATAACAGTGGGACGAATAAATAAATTGAATATGCGTCTCATGTAGTACTCTTTACGACCCGACCTTCTTCGTGTTCGACCTTAGTTCTAACGACCCTCTTTATAGTTATTGGAGTCTATACGTCTACTGTTGTGGGAATACCGTCTTTCACTTCTTCTTGATTTCTCGGAGAACTACTTTCACTTTCTTCTCTCACTTTTTCAACCGAATTTCGAGTTGTAAGTCTTTTACTTCTATTACCGTAGACCAGGGTAGTGAAGTACCCTTTATCTACCCCTTTGTCACCTTTATCACTCTCTGAAATAAAAACCCCCGAGGTTTTAGTAACGTCCACAACTGACGTCGGTACTTTAACTTTCTGCGAACGAGGAACCTCCTTTTCAATATTAGTTGGATCTGTCGTATAACTTTTCGTCTCTACAATGAAGTGGTTGTTTCAGACAGATCAGTTGCGATGCCAAAAAGGTCGTCAGTGTATACCTACACTCTTAACCTGATATTTCTTTCGACTCACGGTTTCTTGCCTACGAAAACTTGACATCACAATCTCTTCTGAAAACTCTTAGGGAACATGTCGTTCCTCTAGGTTGGTTAGGTAAGATTTCCTTTAGACAGGACTTATAAGTAACCTTCCTGACTACGATTTCGACTTTGAGGTTATAAAACCGGTGGACTACTCTTCTTGACTGAGTAAACTTTTCTGGGACTACGACCTTTTCTAACTTCCATCCTCCTCTTCCCCTACTGTCTCCTACTCTACCAACCTACCGTAGTGGCTGTACTACCTGTACTCAAACTCATCCGAGACCCTCAACCACCACCTGTCCCTTCGGACCACACGACGTCAGGTACCCTAGTGTTTCTCAACCTGTCCTGACTCTCTGACTTGACGTGACTTGACTTGACTTATGGAAATAAGTTACCTAATTCGTTCTTAATTCATTACCTTTTCTTTACGTTTTTTCGTTTTACCGACAGACCCCTTCGGAATGTTTATCGACACTTTTCTTCTCTTCTTTTTCGGTTCCTCTTTTCCTTTTTATATTCGTAGACTTACGTCTCAAGGTTTCTTATCGTTCTTCTCTATTCTTTCGGAAGAAGTCGTTAGTTACGTTTCTTTATCTCCTTTTCTTGTCTTACCCTTTCTGATCTCTAGAGAAGTTCTTTTAATCTCTATGGTTCCCTTGTAAAGTACGTTTCTACCCGAGCTATTTCCTNTTACCATACCTGGATTGTCTTCGTCTTCTATAATTCTTCTCCACCGTTCTTATGTGTCTTCTTGACATGTTTTTTTAGAAGTGCTGGGCCTATTAGTGTTACCACACTAGTGAGTAGATCTCGGTCTGTAGGACCTTACACTTCAGTTCACCCGGAATCTTTCGTAGTGATGCTTGTTTCGATCACCTCCACTACCTTAAGGTCATCTCGATAAAGTTTAGGACTTTCTACTACGATACTTTCACGACGTGTGTTATACGGTTGTTTAAACCTTTTGAGTCGTCACCGGTGTCTTGACCTTTTCCAGTCAAAAGTAAGGTTAGGGTTTCTTTCCGTTACGGTTTCTTACGAGTTTGATGGCGTGTCAACGTGAGTAGAGTGTACGATCATTTCATTACCAGTTATAAGAGGTTCGGTCCGAAGTCGTTATGTACTTGGTACTTGAAGGACTACAAGTTCGACCAAAATCTTTTCCGTCTCCTTGGTCTCTAGTTTAACGGTTGTAGG